>CM075068.1:76861055-77173555 GCA_037428765.1 Rubia yunnanensis
TATCCACATCCCAGATTTATTTAGACAAAATAAAAAATCCGTATGGATGTTCATGAGATAACAAAAAAGTTCAGAATTTTGGCAAATTCATCCCAGTTTCGTGTTCAACATGAACACCACACACGGTTCCACACAGATATTTACACAAAATAATTCATCCCTTTCCACAACAATTCACACATTCCACCAACTAGAATCCACACCGTTCTCGTCCCAACAGAACCGAGTTCCACAGCAAACACACATTCCGCTCAGATTTAACTAAACAATCCATCCAACAGAGTAGAAACAGAGTACCAATCCACATTTTGCACAGAAAATAGCAGACCTACCACAATCCACAAAATCCGCACACAAAGCAGAGTATCTACCACAGCAATCCACACGAGTTCGCACAAATCCGCACCAATTCAACAAGTTAAATTACCTATGCAGTGATAGACATTCGCCGAACATTCTTCATCGGCAACCCAGATTGTGGTCAACCCAAAGTTGCGTCAGATTTGTGCTTGGGTCTTGGTCCGAACTGCAATCCACACAAATCCTCCCCCCCCGAGTTTGAGGAAGCACGTTCTCCCCCATGAACCCATGTTCGACGGGATTCTTCTGGACCCGTGATACGCGCTACTCCTCTTCCAAAAATTTCCACGCTTCAAGGATGAGAAGCGTTCTCTCCTTTAAGAAAATCCACATTTGAGGCATGGGTTTTCAGAATCCAAGATCAAAAGTGAGATCTTCTTCCAAATCGCGACGTATGGACGGACTTCAGAGTTTCGAAAAGAAACCCAGATCTGGGACATAGCTTCGAATTGAGATACAAATCATATGTTAAAAGATTCCCGGCGAGGAGCCCAACATTAATGTCAGACTCCTCGCCGGAGAAGAGGAGCTCCGGAAGAGAAACTTGGCGAAAATTGGACACGATGAACAGTGTCAAGGCTGCGCCCTATTTTTGCCTTTTTTTTAGAGCTCTTTCGAAGGTTTTCTGGATGGTGTCCTATCTCGTGTACTCTCGACTGGTGGTTCGTGTACTATGGGTTCGAGTGGTGGATCCTGTCCTCTCGACTGGTGGATGGTGTACTATCTCGTGTACTCTCAAATGGTGGTTCGCGTACTATGGGTTCAAGTGGTGGATGTTGTGCTCTCGATTGGTGGTTCGCGTAAAATGGGTTCGAGTGGCGAGAAGTACTCTCGAGTGGTGGATGGTGTACTACGGGTTCGAGGGATGAATGGGTTCAAGTGGCGGATGGTGTACTCTCTCGAGGGGCGGATGGGTTCGAGGGGTGGATAATGTACTCTCTCGAATGGTAGATGTTGTACTCTCGAGTGGTGGGCTGAATTCATAGTGTTGGGCCTATTTAAGTCAGAATTATTTTCAGCCTATATGGCCTTCTCGTTTGACCCGGATTCGACATGAATTTGCCTCTAATTGACCCGCGAATTTGGTGAATAAATGGGTTGGAAAAGAGCTGTTGGCCCGCATGAATTAAAGGGGGTGTTTTCCCTTATTTTTGGGGCAAATTTGCTTCATTTCCCCCCCTATTTGGAGGATTTTTGTTAGGGTTTGGCCTTTTCGAGCTAAAATTGTATTGGACGGATGTATGAGTTTTTTCCATGCTTTGATCGCACATTTCCCCTTGGAAATACTTGTGCACTATGGCCGATGAGGGTGGTAAGAAACTGCTCCTCCATTGCCAGTCCCGGCTTCACTTGGATTCAGCACCACCAGCACATCATGGCGACCATTCAAGACCCGAGTACACTACACTCGGTTGCGCTTTATGTCTACCACTGGCAGCTTCTTCATCACCTTTTCTTCAAGACCAGAGACCCAAGTCTCTCGGCTTCGATTAGGAGATCATATGAAGATACGCCGTGTGTCAAGTCTGGTGATTCTATAATGGCCCACTCCAGTCTATTTACCATATTTACCGATGAAAGAGAGTAAGACCAAAAAAATTATGAAGAAAGAATTGTTCACACATTCTTTTCACTTGAACTGAGTCTGTAAAATACCATCTCAAGTATTACCAAAGTTCTCAGCAATAGGACAAGCATTTCTGGAACATGAGGGCCAACTCATTCAGCTTCTCACTTAACCTGCTCTCTAAAATTTTCACCATTGTTTTCCTAAACTAAATCAACGAGCACAGGAAAACAATATCTAAACCCCAAAATTGTGTCGCCTATATACGATGCCACTCGGATGACTTATAGGTATTAACACAATAATATAAAAATATTTTGCTAGAAACACCCTTGACCCATAGTATCCAGTACGAGTCACAATCCCCGAACCTATATTTGTGAAAAAAGCTTTGTAAATTATGCAGCTTCCACTTGGCATATAATATCAACTCCCCAAATGCAAACATCACTGTTTACTGAAAGTATGTGTAAGGCGAATGTATCTCTTTTAACCCTCATGCGAATACATTTTAAAAAAGCAATCATCATCCATCTTCTACTTTAAGCAAGGATGAAATACATGAATTGGCACTTGGCACTGGGACAAAAGCGAGCATACCTAACTATTCCTTAAACTGCCACTCTCTACGGCACATTGGACAATGAGCTTGAAGAGTCTGTGAGTTTACCCACTTTAAGATACAGTGAAGATGAAATGCATGGTTGCAAGCACCCCATACTGCAGCATAGAAAAGAAAACTCAGCAGATCTTCACAACATGATTGTATACTACTGAGACAAAGAAGGATAAAAAGTGCACCTGCTCAAAATGCTAGAGAAAAGACAGATCTAGAGTTGAGAGAAGACGCACAAAAAGAGAAAACAACATATCATTACTTAGAAGTAGCAGAGCACTGCAACTCCGTCCGTACAATCCAACGTGTGTATAGAAAAAAAATGTGCAAAAATAAAACTGAAACGTAGACAAGGCATCACAGTTCTCAATCCATAATATTATAAACACTGATATAGATTGTATTTAACTTAACCAGGTTATGCACAAAAAGCCCGGTTATTCCAAACAAAAAATAGGCCTCATCAAATGAGCTTCCAAAAAAACTGAAACGAAGTGTGCAACCCATGTGGACATCCTGTGAAAATAAGAAACATCGCATTTCTTTAAGCATTTCCAGATCAAAGACAAAGAGATACATTGATAACCAACAAATTTGTATCAAAGCATTTTCCTTGTATGCCACTGACTATGTCCTTAGGGATTCATCAATTTAGTTTTTATCATATAGAAATATTTCAGACTACCTTTATGACACAAAGTTGAAAGACAACAGAAGGCACTAAATCATATCCTTTATATTGAAGTTCTACATATCAGTACATCAACTATTTATAGGAGGTTTTCACGTAAGAGAGGATCACTCAAGAGAAATCTGGTGACTCACTTAGAGGGCAGTCATCACCGGGGAGTTTACAATCTGGACAACAACCATCAAAGGCCATCCTACAGATCCCACATGTTTCATCCTGTGCATCCCAGGTCCAAGATGAAACAGCATGCCATCTGTAGAGTGAATTTGTTACATGAAGAACTGGAAGAACATAGCGAGAAACTAATAAAATAGCGAGAAGAACATACTCTGCTCATTGGTCCCAGAAGCATTTCACGGACAGAGAAGTCAAGCAAAAACCAATCCCATAATACTTGGAAAGTGTGAGGTAAGCATAGAGAGTGAAAGGTCCAGGACAGCAGAAATTTAAAACATGACATGTAAACATACACATAATGATGGATAAAATTTGCTTACAGCTCCTCTCCTCCCCCACCCCACCCCACTGGCCCACCCCCAAAAAATATTTAGTTTGTAGAAAACCCAAGAGTTGGCCCTCAAATCCTTGCATCAAATGATACAAATCACAAGATAAATAAAATAATCAAACTTGTATTGCACTTAAAACCTCATTCTCAGATAAAGACGCTAAGCTATGCAATAATTCATTAAGCAACCATTTCCCTTTAACAAATCTGAACATCAGAATTGGTGGTAAAAGATAAGATGCACTAGTATGAATAATGAAGCCATTACTGAGAAGCACCACAATCCAACACATTTCCAGCTTCAAATAAATTCCTTGATAGTGAAATGCAACTTAAAAGCGCATACACACATATTAGAGAAAGAGGATACGCAAGATTTTGACTTTCATCCTCGGACTTCCTGCAGGAATAAAACCACATCGGTTACTTGCAAATTTACACTGAATAAGGTATTTGGTTTAATTTATGCAGAACAAAACATAGAGGTACTACTACACAGAAAGCAAAACCGTTCATATCCCAATGCTTCTGATTCCCTTACTGGACATAAAATTGGAAATGGAAATTAAAGGCTTCCCTTCAGGTTAT
Organism: Rubia yunnanensis; assembly: GCA_037428765.1. Taxonomy (NCBI): domain Eukaryota; kingdom Viridiplantae; phylum Streptophyta; class Magnoliopsida; order Gentianales; family Rubiaceae; genus Rubia; species Rubia yunnanensis. The sequence continues at coordinate 76,865,386 of CM075068.1, forward strand.
ACATTCGTTTCAGCCTAGGCACATACTCCTTACCAAAGAAGAATATATCATATCTTAAGTTATCTTGTTATCTAGGTATTTCCATCCCTCTCAATTCTGAGATAAAAAGAAACTACACTACTGAAAGAAGAAAAATTGCCCGCTGACCATCTAAACCTCATCATCCACATCTTTAATGAAGTGAGCACTAATTGTCCACTTTGAGACACCAGACCATCTTATGAAGCACCCTAAAATTGGAAAGCACAGAGTTAATCTAAACCTAGGGGTATAACATGATTTAGTAGCAAGGGGATTTCGTGAGAGTGGATAGCAGCCTGAGCTCGAGAAGTGGGTCGTCGGAACTGGATGAAGAAATGGAATCCAATGGAACTCCGACGGCATTGCACAGAGTCCAAATTTTTACACAACAAATTAACAGAGAACAGCATCACACAATAAGCGGCATAAATTCACCATCATCACTAGCCAAATTAATGAAAAATTAACTTATACACGCCAGAAATCGATGCAAATTACCACTAGCGCCCACACGAGTCACACGCCGTTTCTGAAGATCTGAAGCCTAAAGAACGCCGGCAAGCTGGGATGCACTACTCGCCGCCGCTCGATGAGGGTTATTCAGGCTATCCGATGGTCCGTCAAAATATGAGAACTTGGCCGGCAAGGAGCTTCCAGTGGCCGTCCGGCGTTCTCCACGCCGTCGTCGGATCCCGGAATGCGGTCTTGTTAATGCTCCGGCGGCCGTGGGTGTGGCGGATTAAAGCAGATGGCTAACCCACGCAACTATTGTGCGACGGCGAGCGAAACAAAGGAAAAAGGGAGCAGAGGGAGAGATGGTGGGCGTGGTGTGGCAGGAGTCGGGAGCGGGAAAGGGGAAGGAGAAAAGGAAAGGGATGGGAAAAGAGAAGATGAAGAATGAAAACGGAAAAGGAAAATGACTATTTTGCCCTTAAAATTAAAATTAAGGTTTTGATTTGACGGTATCACCGCGACTCAACAGTTCTGCAAATTGAGTGGCCAAAAGTGTTCGAAGAAAAAATGGCCAAAGTTGAACGATGATGATAGTTCAATGGCCACTGAAGTCGTTTGCTAAAAAAAATACGGGTATGATATATTCCAACCCGTTTTTATGACGGAATCAAAATGGATCGGGTAAAATATGGGTCGAGCTGAAACCCGTTCAACCTGAAAATTGAAATTACTCTACCCCCGGATAAAAAATGCATAAACCCGCAAGTTTCAACCCTTATGGATTAGGCGAACGACTTGTCAGGCCCTCAAACTATCACCATTTGACCCTTTTGCCCCCCCCTTTTTTCCGATCACTTTCGTCCCTGAACTAACAAAATTATTTAATCGTAATCCTTTCGTCCGGTCAAAGCGTCAAGTGTTGGTCAAACCTCAATTTTAAGGGTAAAATAGCAATTTATTATTTTCTCCTTTTCTTTTCTTTCCTTCTTTCTTTCTCCTTTCCTTCTTTTCTTTCCTTTTTTCTTTTCTCCTTCTCCAGAACCGTCGCCTGCTCTGTTTTCTCGTCTTATGTGTCTTTTCTCCGATTCGAGTAGCTTCGGTGCCGATCCCAGCCAAGGGCACTCCGGATTCCCTTCGTCCCCGCCTGCTTCTTTTCTCCCTCCCCGTCCAATTCCTCTGAAACCCTCACCCCCTGCTTCTTTTCTCCTTCCCTGCTTCCAATTCCTATGATGTTTGCATTTACTGGCCTAATGATTCGGGAGATCCTAGCCTAACAGCAACCTATGCAGCTTCAAAATGTTTGCAGCTTGAAACATGGAACATTAGTTATGTTCAGGGACGGTCAACGACCCAATTCAACCAGTATTTTTTTGTTGGAGCACATCAGCACGGGCACCGAACTCTCGCCGGAAAATAACGTCACGGGGGCACCAAAAAATGCTTTGCTTAAGGCCTCTTCCGATGACTACACCACGGTCCACATGATCTGCCAATGTATGAGGAACGATTGGTTTTGTCCGGGACAACAAATCCATTGCCGGATTACACGATCTGGGTAGAGCTCCAATGTGTTTGTTTCCATAGCTTTGATAAGTTTATATGTGAATTTTAAGCTGATGAATGAAGCCCAAGGTGTTTGATGAAATGTCTCACCAGAGTTTAGTTTCTTGAAATTCCTTGATTTCTGGGTATGTCCGTTCTGGGCAGTGTGGTGAAGTATTGAATTTGTTCCTTCATTTAAAAAGTTTTTATCTTCAAATTGGTTGTTAAATGTTCTGCACAAGGCATCTGAGAATGTCAGTAAATGCAAACATCATAGGAATTGGAAGTTTACCCTTAAAATTGAGAAAGAAAATGAGAAATTACTATTTTACCCTTAAAATTGAAGTTTTGACCAACACTTGACGTTTTGACTGGTTGGAAGGGTTATGATTCAACACTTTTGTTAATTCAGAGATGAAAGTGGTCGAAGAAAAAGAGGACCAAAAAAATCAAATTACAATAGTTTGAGGGTATGACAAGTCGTTCGTGCTATGGATTAAAATATAAAGAGAAAAGTGCATTAATAATCCTATATAATTGATGAAAGTGCAGATATAACCCTGGGATAATGAAAGTGCAGATATAACCCTGCGATAATTGAAAATGCAAATATAACCCTGGTCAGTCAATGCCGGAATAATGACTTTAGGATTATATTTGCACATATGTATAATAGTTAGGGTTATATTTGCACATATGTATAATAGTTAGGGTTATATTTGCACATATGTATAATAGTTAGGGTTATATTTGCACAAATGTATCATAGTTAAGGTTATATTTGCACTAAAAAACAACTTAGAGTTATATTTGTACTTCGTCCAACATATAGGGTTATATTTGCATATTATGCAAATATAACCCTATATGAGTTTAGTATAAATGTGAAGTTTTCCACAGTTTTGTACTGATTCTTGCATTTGTTATCTACCAGCAACACGGCATTAATTTCCATTTCTTATGTAGAAATGTCTACGTGCTAGTGAAAGATTCATCTATAAACACTACTAAAAAATGTTTTTGGTCAATGGCCACCTCCATAACTTGCCACATCAATATTTTAAAAATATTTTTATTCAATAAATTAATTACTATTCAATTTTAAATTTTAAAGTATTAATTACAATTCAATTATTAATTATTAATTTTAAAGAATATTTTAAAAGGTGGAATAAATTAAAGACTAAATTTTTTTTTTTGTCTTTTACATATTCTGTAATATTTTCTTTTGGTCCACAAGGCCAATACTGCGTTTGTTCAGCAATTAACATTTTGAAAGTGATTTGTTTGGTCCCCGGAGGTGGTTTTCAGGTAAGACTAAATGGTTTTCAGGTATAGTCAGACGTGGTTTTGTCATTTTACTAATTAAAAAAAAATTCAATTAAAAAATTAATTTATGCTTTTTTATATCCTTTTCTATTTCCGTATTTTATATTCTTTTATATTTCTCCCTCTGTCTCCACTAAACCCTGCCGGCCTGAGACCCCACCGCCATTACCTTCATCCGCCGCCGTCGCCTCCATTGATGTGACAATTTGAAATCAGAAACCCCTAACCCTCTAGCAAGGTACAACCCCGTTGATTCTCTTAGATTGCGTTCATAAAGTCCGCTAGAAATCCAGTCCCCTTTTGCCGCAATCGCGCCATTGTTATTCGTCGTCGCTAGCTCTTCCTCCTCCTTGCTTTCGTCGTTGTACTCGTTGTTAATCGAACAGTCGTGATAAGAGAACGACATGCATGAAGGCTTCCACATTGGAGCAATGCGGTGCCTTTCCTCGGCGATTGACAATGCTTTTCGAAATAGAAAACGTGAAATCATCGATGTAATTCGACGAGGCGGAGGTTAACGCCTCAAGATTCCCATCCGACCGAGCTCTCCGAAACCCTCGGCCGCCACCATGGCTGCTCCTGGAGAATGCATCCAAAACCGCGGGTGAAATCGTGGAGAAAGTGTGAGAGGTACTTTGCCCAATTGGAGATGGCGCACTTCCACGGCGGTGCCGCCGCGCTGCCGAATTTACGTCAGGCAGCGGCGAAGTTGGAATCAAGGAAGACATCTGATTTTTTTTCCTTTTTTTAATTCAACAGAGGTATAATGGTCATTTTACATATTTTGACTAATTTTAACGTTGACTTTACCTGAAAACCACCTCTGGGGACCAAACAAATCAATTTCAAACAATGTTAATTGTTGAACAAACGCGGTATTGGCATTGAGGATCAAAAGAATGTATGTAAGAGACCAAAAATATAATTTAGTTTCTGATGTATTCCACCTTTTAAAATATTCTATTGTTAAACGAGCAGTTCACCGTCCCTGGTTCTCGTGTATTTTCCAATTCAAATTCCCTAATATCATAAGCCTCAAATGTCTCCAGTTACGTTGCTACACCACTGGTGCCAGCTTCCCTCTGCATGCCTACACAACGTCGCCAATCGCAAATCCACTGCGATTGCCCCATCGCCGGTTGCGCATCTATTGGCCAGTATTCACATGTTAGAAATTGCGGGGATATATACTGCGACAAGTGCACCCAAGGGAGGACTGACCTTAACACGGATCAAGATGCTCATGTAGTCAGGGTCTGCAGCTGATGCATGGTAACAAAGTTACTTAAATCATCCATCCTTTCATTTTAACGAATTCGATCGGTCCACTGGATATTTACCCTAACATTTTTCTTGTTCACTTTACGGGTGCTTTCTTTGATTGTGCATGTTGAACGAGACCTATACGGATTTTCAAACTCGGACACATATATGGAGGATGCAAATGCGTCCTCCATGTAATTTCTCTCTTTTTTTAACCGCCTGAAGAGGTCTATGTAATTTTTTTAACTGCATGAAGAGCTCTATTTAATTTCTTTTTGGTTTGAAGCGCACAAAGTGGATGCATTTTCTGAATGCGTCCTCTCTTTTCCTTTTCTTTTATTTTTTTATATTTTCGTTGTCCTGTATTTAATTTCTCTTTGGTTTATTTAGCGCATCAATAGAGGACGCATTCTCGCATTCAGAGAATGCATCCTCTAATTGTTTTATGTATATTTTTAAAATTTTCCATCGTGATGAATGCATTGAAAGAATTTGAAAGTCCGCTTTGAAATCTATGAGAATAAAATTTGAACATCCTATTTACTTGAATAAAGATAATGCAAAACTTTATGAGAATAAAATTTGAATGTCTTATTTCCTCTAATTTTGAACATCTTTATTTCATTTTTTTCAAATAGAAAATGAATTAATTATAAAAAAAGTGGAAGTTAAAAGTGTATTGAAATTTTAATTTTAAAGTTTTGGATTTTTTGTAATTTAAATAAATTAGAGTTGTATGCAAATTTTTTAAATTTTCCTCTTTTTCCACTACTAACTAATTTAAATAAACAAAAATATAAGAGTAGACTCATTTAATGTTTATGAAATTAGAGGATGATAGTGAAAACAAAATAAACATGAAATGGAGTAACAAAAATATGAATTGATTTAGTGATACAATATTCGAAGAACACGTGCCAAATAGATAGGTAGAAACGTAATGAAATGAATGCCCAACGACATGTAAGGTACTAATGATGCCCTCCGCAAAGTTTTCCACCTGTTCCATATGGGGGCGGACGTATGGTGCAGGATGTGCGCCGAGGAACAGCCATATGAGTAGAAACATGTACGTCGTCATGCCGAACTCCCTATGTAAAATCCTCCTCCATATCGTCTCTTGCGTCTTCATTCAAATCATACTGGACATGGGGAACACTACCTGTATCAAATGGAGCAGTAGGCGACATATACGCATGACTAGTAGTGGGAGTACGGTATGCACTAGAATCAGCTGGAGTAGTGTTGGAGTGTGAGTTTTGGACTCGCATGTGAGGGTTCGGCTTAAGATGAACCAATGTGTGCAGTAGGTCTGGGAGCATGCGGTCGTCGACCACCCTGTCGACCAAGAGGAGCTGTACGATGGCTTCTGATTCCATTATATCTCACCCTAGGGGGAGGTCCCTCGGTGTGCACATGTGGCTGATAATACTGCAGCCTGGACGGCTCATGCGCATATTCTAAAGTATGTGTGACAACACCATGTACCCCACTAATAACATCCGTGAAACGTGGGGGAACATTCGTCCAAATTAATATCTAACATAAGGTGCATCTTGGGCATTGACTGCAACTACATGAATGCGACAAGTATGTTAGATATTAAAAAATGATGGAATCTGAAGTATTATTTGTTGATACTATGGGAAATTTAGTAAATACCATATACTCCAAAGTCACTCCATCTCCATGAAACCCCTCTGTAACCGTTTGACGCCATCCTGGCTGATCAATCAGGGTCACTGTCTGGCGAAAATACCACTCCATGTATTCTCGATCAGGTGTATATGGATCTGCTAACCCAAGAGCATTAATCCGTTGCTCTGCTCGATGTTCCCACGCATTAAGATATCTTCTCAGTTCAACACGGTCTCTAGTATAAAGCAGTTTGTGTTCATCCTTAATGAAAACTACGTGGGTATTGTCTGGATAAGTCCCAATTACCTAAGAACACAATGAACATTATGATACTCCACGACGTGCCAACAAATGAGGTCAACACACAATAGCCAGTTGTTTCTACTAGCTTTACATTATTGTGGGAGATGTTGCATGACATCTTCAGTGTATGACTACCAAATAAACTGACATAACAGAAAAGTTTTGTGGTTAGAAAAGAAACACCTTTTTTCCCTTTTATTTCAAAAAAAGGAAATCCAAATTACTTTATACCTGACTGTCATAGAGAGATACCAGCTAATCGCGGTACACTTTTAGTACATGCATGGGTGATTGTGATAAATCGCACTGGGCTCTCCACTAGTGAGGAGCAGAATGAATAATATTAGCTATTCCTAGTAATTAAAATGGTTTAAAAATTATGTCCTTACTAATTGAATACAAACCTGGACCCTAGCGCACTCATGGTGATGGTCACTGGAAGTCGTCCGGTAGGGCGGATGGTTGGTATTCGCTACCATGCCCACAAATGACAATAAATAAATAAAAATATAATATAATGTAAGAGTTCATGTCCAACTAACAAGTTTAACCAACAATGTTACCTATAGCAGGACTAGTGACCCAGATATGGATTTTACTTGTGGAATTGCAACGTCACATAAGCTCCTGTACAAGTGTACCAAAATTGCACTCCCCTAACTGTACTCATGTGTTGCATCTAAGTCCATGAGTATCGATAAATAGAGTAGAGGGATTTGGTTCCCGGATGTGTTAGACATGAGCAATTCTCCAACCAACAGTAGTATGAAAACCCTTGCCTGCTGCTAACAATATACCTTAGTAGCATCAATAGGGAATGGACTGCTCAACAAGTTTCCCAACTAGTTGGCCCTTATGCGACCCCCTTTGATGTCACTCGTATCCGGTGTAGCCCCCAAGTAGTCGGTGCATAATCTCTTTCACTCATTCGTGCATCTACTTGTGTCAACACCAGTGATTGTCATGCCATCGATCGGTAGACCCCAAATGATGCCCACATCCTGAAACATGACGATAGCCTCCCTCATCGGTAAGTGAAATGTGTGCGTCTCGGGTCTCTAGCGCTCGACTAATGCCGTGATAAGCGAATGGTCGATTTGAATTGGTGCAGAATCTAATAGTCCCTGGAAGTCAGCCTCACACACATAGTGCATCACTCGATCAGGTATCCCACCAATCTAACAAGCCCCATCACATCGTCTCACCTGCAATGCCTTATCCTCCAATTGACTATTGTATAGAGCATGTGCACGATGCTCCCGGTGAAGATAAATCAATTCTTCATCAATGGGTCCCAGATGATACATGGTGTATCCCTGGTGAAAATCAGAATCACATTGAGAAATGATCAATCTATATTTCGACAAAAATCAAAACTATTACATGTAATAAATATTCAAACCAAATCAAACATTAGCTTCAATTTAAACAATACACATAACACAAATCTACACAATCAATTACACTTCTTTAATGAGTGAATTTAACATAACAAGCTGGATAACTACATAATATCATATAATACATAGTGGTCTAAACAAAACATAAGGATCTCTAGAAACTACATATTACTAACAAGACTCTAAGCAGGTCCTCGCCCACGAATGCCTCTGCAATCACCCGACAGTCTCTCATCCATTTGATTCCTTATCCTTCTCTCCACAAACTAACCACGCCTCATGTCACAAAACTTTTCAATATCAGGAATCAACCTCCAGTTGACGTGTTTCCATAATGATAGATCTCGGAGAGGCACAAAACCCTCACTATATTGTTGCACATAGATGGTCATGTGATATACCTTGTCACAGAGCGAAGGGTTGTCATGCCTATACCTACAAATAGCCAATGTATGGGAACAAGGAAACGAAAAATTTTCCATTCCCAACAACTACACTCCGTTCTCTGGTATTTCACAGTGTATTGGCTCTCACCCATGCTACCATCAATGGTCTTTGTCACAACCTTATAAGTATACGATGCTGACCATACACGGTCACACTATATCCCTGTCCCCAAGTGTCTTGCTTCTGAAACTTTTTCCAAATCCTGCTTGGGAACTCAGACCTACACAATTCCATATCAATTTAGAATACTTCACCTAATCCAAGAACACATAATGAAATATAATGTATCAAAAAAGTACCTCTAAGTTGTGGTGTCTATTAGCCTTCATGCAAACATTTCAAATGTTCATTCAAAAGTGGCTTTGAAAATTGCTGTTATCAGGAGATGTTGTGAGCGCCTTAAAAATTGTTGTAACTCTCTGACAAATTAGTTGTAAGAATCCCCCAACGACAATCTCCCTCATCAAAAGTAAGGCACCACTTACTGCTATCATGTCATTTTAGCCAATACCAAGCAGATGATTCGAGACTCTCCAACTCCTCCTTGTACTCCCTCCACCTACTTTCTTGTCTGGTACGACCAAGCTGCCAAACCAGAGTCTTCATTTGTGCATTTTGAACTTCCCACGCTCTGCACTAAGGAAGTTGGACTGAAAATGCCTCAAGCCCTGTATGCACCTCTCAAATGAGTCCCATACATACTAATCATTGGCTTGCAGTGGCAAAAAGCTTCGATAGCCTGACCAAATGCCTAGAACACAAACTTAAATTTCCTACACCCATGACTGTGTATTCTATCAGGTACGTCCGTCCAATAAAAAATGTGCTCGGATTGGCCCTGATTAGCTCATCCATAAATGTTGGCAACATTGCAAAGAATTCCTCCCAAGTTCCGAATACCAAATCAATAGCCTTCTGGTGAGCATACCGCGCCTTCTTGTAGGAAAGGGTCACATTTAACTCCTTCTTCACATACGCTTGGACATTCTTCACCGTGAAGGAAGGGTTCACATTAATCTGATGACGAATAGAATGAGCAATTATTAACGTTGTCAGATTAGTGTTACCATTTGATTGACCAGCACCAATACAACTATGACTACTTGCCCATTTGGTGATTTCCCACATCCCATGGGCAGCCTTCTTACTGGCTCTAACAATCCAATGACACTTTCCACTTCCTTCAACAATGTCCTTACATTTTGCATACCATGTATGTGACATGCTCTCCACGACCCGGTGTTCCCTGTTCATCATCGAACTCTACCTAGAAATAGCTTTTACCAATTCTGGCTTACTACAGAATTGCATACCCAAGTCAACTTTACAGGTCGCTTGAACATAATTAGAAAGTCTTTCACCACAGTTAGTTAGGTCATATCCATCCTCATCAGCCCCCAATATTCCCTAAAGTAGGCCTCCGTATTAGGATTCGCCATAAGATGGAACGCCGTGGCTACATTGTCCGTGTACACCACTTGTTCATTATCATCCCCCGGATTCGAATCAGTTGATAAGGATCGACCATGCCCACTTTCTTCTTCAAGTTCCCTTTCCTCACCTACATCATTACTAACAATGCTCACCATAACCAACAACATGCTCTCCAATTTCACCAACATAATCATCATCAAAGACATTTAGCTCTTCATGATGCATACCATATATACCAACACTTGTGGACAGCTGAGTGCAATCAAGATGGACATACACACTGGGTTGACTCAACTCACCAATGAAAGAAGGTTCTCCTAAACCTTAGAAATGTACAGAGGGTAGGAAGGTTGGCAAAGCTGTATAGTTCTAAACATTGCTCAACAATTACATGAATGCGTCCGAGCTAACATCACTTGCATGGTCAGTTGTGTTTGACGTATTTTCAATATTAATGTAAAGATCAGCTGAGGACAAAGACATTAGATCAACAATATTGAAGAAGGTTGCGATGGACTCGTCATCTTCCATATTATGACATTGATAGCATACAGACGAACCAATCAGCTCAAGAAGATTTTTCAACAGAAACCCCTTTGATAGAGGTTGAACCCAAGAAGGCCATTGGACTGAAGGTATAGTAGTCCGGTCAGGGGAATATTTAATACTCTACTTAATTACCGCATTCGTAGGTAATTAAGGGTGTTAATTAAGGAGAACATTATTTAGGACATGAAGTATAAATACAAGGTACACATTTACTTATGATTCATTATGTCTTAATCATATATGGACGCTTGGACTAACTTAAGCATTGTAGTGCCCTGGAACCCCAGGGACACTTTGATTGTAGGTTAGTTTGAGAAGAACCCAGGCCCGCGAACTGGTTGGTGCTCGAAGACACATCAAGTGGCACCGTCTGTGGGGACGACTAAGCCAGATCAAGGGTTTTTAGAGTTTATGTCCACGGTAGTTTGAAGGAATGAAAGGTTGAGGTCAATAGGTATGTGGGCTGGATCTACACCAAGGTTAACATCAGAGAATCTAGGAAGAGAAAATGACATCCACATCGAGAATAGAGAGATGGCTAACATTCAAACAATGGGAACGGAGTTACGAGCGGGGCCTAATACAGGCATAGCCCACGGGGGGGAGGCAAACCTCAGTGGCGGTTGGTGCAAATCCCCTAGTGCCAGTCCAGAACGATATACCGGGGCCCTCGAGGATGCTGGAAGCAATGGGAGAGCAAAGACAAGGAAACACTGATTCCTTGCTCGAAAGGGTGGCAGATTTGAGGGATGAAAGGTTTACGGAGGTTTCGAGAGACTCGTATATGGAAGCTTATGGTAAACCTGGGCAAGGAAATCAGAACGTGAGGAGGGTGACTCTGAATCAAGATGTGGAACGACCAGCTCAGGTCCTGGCTGCAGTCGGGTACCAAATCACCTCTCCTCCGAGGGATGATAGGGTCACGATGGGGGTACTACTACTCTCACCTTTGGGAATGACTACGGGGTGGGCTTTTCAACCCCCGATAGCCTACCCTTATCAAGGATATGCTGGGGATCCCCTACAGGCTAGACCCTAGCCTTCTATTCCTGGTTACTCCCAAGGTCTCGTATATGCGGTACCTCCGCCATCTGCTCCTATCCTTAACTTGGACGGTCTAGGAACAATGTATGGAATAATGGCCTCTTTTGGTATGTAAGAATATGGGAGTATGGGAATCAGTCAGGGGTTGTACAATCCTTATATCCAACCATCCATACAACCAGCATACCCGAGTCTCAGACAGTATTGGATGAACCTGGGATACGGAAAAACCCAACCTCTATATATGCCATAGTTAGGTGGTCACGATAGGGGGCTGAACCTGCCTGGGGGGCAGCACAAACCCCCCTCAAATGCAAGTGAATCATTAAGAAAAGAGTTGGATAGATTGACCGGTCCCTTGAGCCAGACTGCGGGGTCTCCTTTCAGCTTGGTAATCACAGGGGGTTCGATGGGCAATAGAAGTGAAGCCCCCGGAAAGACTTCCCATGTACAGTGGTAAAACTGACCCTCGAGAGTTCATACAGATGTTCCTGGGCTTAATGAGTTTGAGGGACTTTGATGAGAAGTTAACATGCAAGCTGGTAGGTAGCTAATTGTGGGGAAAGACACATGAGTGGTTTAATAAGTTTCCAAGGTGCTCGCTTCGATCATATTAGGACTTCAGCGGAGCATTGTTGAGCCAGTACGTACAAAAGAAGAAGTTTACCAAAACCTTGTTAGAACTCTACCAGACGAAGCAAAAGACAGGAGAAAGCATGGAAACCTTCTATCACCGGTATATAGATGAGAGTTTAGGGGTGATAGAAATGATGGAGAATAAGGTAATCCAGGGATACCTGCTAGGGATGTAGGACCTGGAATTATACAAGAAGCCAAGCATCAATACCCCTAAGACTTTGCAAAAGCTTCAGGATGTTGTAGAACGGTATTCGAGGGTAGATGAGGCAACTAGAAAGAAAAGAGATAGCCTTGCAGAGAAAGCAGGAAGACATGTAGAGAATAGAGGGAAAAGGTTGGTCGAACCCGTAAGAACACCATTCGAGAGGTATAATCCATTGCCTACAACGCTTGGAGGAAGAACCCCTGCACAAATTTTAAGCATACATAGCGGGTTGTTTCGGACACCCCCACCCTTGAAAAGTTCACACAATTTGGTTGCAGCCCAGAGAGCAACAAATCGGTACTGTGACCATCACAGGGATTACGACCATGACACAAACGATTTCATGCAGTTAAGCATAGAGATTGACAGGTATGAACGGGAAGGACAGTTTCGAGGACAGGGACATAGGAGCCAAGCTACCCCCTTGAGGTCTCGGATGAACCAGTGACAGCCTTATAGAATAAACAATAAAAAAAATGGGGGAGAGGAGATAGAAGGCCTCGAGAACATGTGATTTGAGACAGGCCCCCAAAAAGGAAGGTATGATAAACCCCAAGAGCAACATGGGGTATATAAAAAAGGAGAAAACCCACCCGTCCAAAGGGTAATTAACATCATCAATGGCATGCTGGGAGAGAGATCTTTGAATGATATTATAAGAACTGAGGCTCGGAGGGTTCCCACGGAAGAGCCCAGTCATAAGAGGTTTCGACCGGATGAAATTGTCACTTTCTTGGAAGCGGATGCTGTGCCGAACCTAACTCCCTATATGGATCCTATGGTTCTTTCAGCCATTATTGGAATGTCCTTGATCAGAAGGGTGTTCATTGATGATAGAAACAGGGTAGAAGTGATGTTTGGTGAGTGTTTTGACCAGTTAGATATAGGGCGTGAAAACTTGAAAAAATCCACTTCTCCTTTATCAGGAATATTCCCTATAGGAGAGATAACATTGCCCATTTGAGTATCGGATATCGACAATGGAGTGGCCATAAGGTGTAATTTTTCTGTCATGGATGCACATTCTCCTTATAATGTGATTCCAGGAATGCCATAGATGTGCCAGGCTCGGGCGGCCTGGTCACCCTATCACCTGATGATGAAGTTCCCAACTGAAAATGGGGTGGAATCCATTCGAGGGGATCAGATTGTGGCCCGAAATGTAACCTCATAGCAGTGCGGGAAGCAAGGAAATGAAGGGATATAGTGGCAGTACACGCAGAGGCAGGATTAGCTGATACAATACATATGCCTATTCAAGATAAAGGGTCAGTAGCTTTTGGGAAACTAATCCCTGAAGAGGTGAAAGGAAGATTGAAAAACTTGTTAGGAAAGTACGGAGACGTGTTTTCATGGGATACATCTGACCTAACAGGGGTTCCTTTGAGTTTTGCGCTACATAGACTAACAATTAACCCTTTGATTAAGCCAGTGAAGCAGAAGAGAAGAGCGTTCGCTCCTAAAAGAGCTGAGGCAATTAAAGAAGAGGTGGAGAAGTTATTAAGGGCGGACGTAGTCGAGGAGGTATTCTATCCTAATTGGATTGCTAACCCAGTCATGGTTCCAAAGCATGATGGAGCATGGAGGATGTGTATAGAATTTACTGATTTAAATAAGTGTTGCCCCAAAGATAGTTATCCATTGCCAACAATCGACAAGCTGGTGGAAGCCATCATTGGATATAAAATTTAGGCCTAATTTGACGCACATAAGGGGTATCACCAAATCCTCATGGTGGAGGAACACAAGGAAAATACCTCATTTATTACAAATGTGGGCACATATTACTATAAGAAAACGTCTTTTGGATTGAAGAATGCTGGAGATACTTACCAGAGGCTGGTGGATAGACTGTTTAGGGGACAGATATGGAAGAATATAGAAATACATATGGATGACATGGTGGTCAAAAGCAAGAGTTATGAAGAATTCTTAAAAGATCTAGAAGAAACATTTAGTAGCCTTCGAGAAGCTAATTTGAAGTTTAACCCATTTAAGTGTGTTATTGGTGTGGGAGCAGGGAAGTTTCTCAAATTTATGGTCTCAGAGAGGGGGATCGATGTTAACCCGAAAAAGGTTGAAGCTCTGAGGACAATGAAAACCCCACAATTGATAAAGGATGTGCAGAAGCTTACAGGGTTTCTAGCAGCATTAATCAGGTTCTTATTGAAGGGGGCGGAGAAGTACTACCCTTCTTTGACGTGCTTTGAAGGGCAAAGAAGTTTGAGTTGAATGGCAAGTGTGACGAAGCATTCGAGCAGTTGAAAGAACATCCGGGGACATTGCCTACCTTGATGAAACCAGACAAGGATGAGACGCTGTACTTGTATATTTCTACGTCGCCGTTGGCAATCCGTGCGACTCTATTAAAGGAATAAGAAAAGGTTCAACATCCGATTTACTTTGTTAGTCGTGCCTTGCAAGGGCCGGAGACAAGGTATACGGTTCTTGAAAGGTTAATTCTAGCCCTCGTACATGCAACTTGAAGGTTAAGACCCTACTTCCAGGGACATAAGATAGTGGTGCTCACGAACCACCCCATTCAACAGATCCTTCGAAGGCCAGAGATTTCTAGAAGAATGATAAAGTGGGAAGTAGAATTGGGAGAGCATAATATCTGATATCAACCTCGAGTTGCGATCAAGGGGTAGGCGCTGACAGACTTTATAGTGGAAACAACAGAGCCTCTTGAGGTGTGTTTGGATTCCATTCAGAATGAGGAAACAAGGCAAAGACATATATGGAAGTTGTATGTCGATGGTTCCTCACATTCAGTAGGAAGTGGAGCCGGGGTCCTACTAACTAGCCCTAATGGCAGAGATTATTCTTATGCATTGAACTTTGCATTTAAAGCAACTAACAATGAAGCTAAGTATGAGGAACTGATCACTGGATCGCGCCTCGCAATGGAGCTGCAGGTGTAGGAACTGGAGGTTTTTAGTGACTCTCAAATTTTGGTTCAACAGGTGAATGGAGAGTATGAGGCTATAAAGCGTAACCTGCAGAGGTACCTTGGGGTAGTGAAGAACCTGTTAAAAATTTTCAAATCTTATACTTTGACACAGGTTCCAAGGGAAAGCAATCATAAAATGGATGATCTAAGTAAGCTTGCTTCTTCGGATTTGGGAACCCAATCCCAACAACAAATCCTCGGGGAAACTTTGAGCAGGAAAAGTTTTGAAGAACCTGTAGTGATGGAAATTGAAGCGGAAGACTCCTGGATGATACCGTTTGTAGCATATCTTTGAGAGGGTGTCCTGCCAGAAAATGAAGTGGATGCCAGGAAAATAAGGTTGAAGGCTCCAATCTATGTGTTGCAAGAAGGAGAGTTGTATAGATTGGGTCATTTGTAGCCATTACTTCGATGTGTTAACCCTCACGAGACCGACTACCTCATAAGGGAGGTTCACAAAGAGGTATGCAGTAGCCACCAGGGAGCCAGATCCATGGCGAGGAGGCTCATTCAAGAGGGGTTTTACTGGCCGACAATCTTCAAGGACGTGAACCGATATATTCAGGCTTGCCATCAACGACAGAGACATGCACCTATAACACATGTTCCACAGGAAGAAATGAGAAGCATCTATAGCTTGTGGCCATTTAACAAATGGGGGATTGATTTGGTGGGACCTTTCCTGGAAGCACCAGGGAAATTCAGATACCTAATAGTAGCTGTGGATTATTTCACAAAGTGGGTAGAAGATGAGCCCTTGACAAACATAAGAGGAAAGATAGTCATCTTCATTTGCTGAAAGAACATTGTGTGCCGTTTTGGAATCCCAAGAACGATCATTATGGAAAACGAAACACAATTTGCTCAGGATCCCTTCAAGAAGTGGTGTGAGGAATATCAGATTAAGCAAAAGATGACATCTGTTTACCACCCCCAAGCTAATAGGCAAATGGAAGTGACCAACAGGACAACAGTGAATGGAATACGAGCATGCCTCGAGGGGACAAAAGGTAATTGGATATGGGAATTACCTAATGTATTATGGGCATATCAGACAGATGAGTCCTTCACTACTAGGGAAACGCCTTATAGTCTCGTATATGGCTCAGAAGCAGTAATTCCTGTGGAAATAAGAGTTCCTAGCCCAAGGATAATGGCTGCTGCATATGAGACAACGAATCAACAAAATCAATGTTTGGATTTGGATATGGTAGAGGAAAAGAGAGAGTTAGCTTCTCTACACGAGGCTAAAGTTAAGGAACGAGTCAGAAGATACCATGATAGAAGGGTAAACGAGGTGTTGTTTAGCCTGGGAGACTTGGTAATGAGAAAAAAGAGAAAATCATAAAGGAACCCGAGGGGAAGTTAGCTACAAATTGGGAAAGACCTTATAGAGTGATTGAATTGCACCCGTGAGGAAGTTATGTTCTCGAGTAGATGAATGGGGTTCGAGTGCCAAGAAGGTGGAACATTACCAACTTGAGAAAATACTACCAGCTGTTATGTTCGAGTGGTTTGATCTAAAGCGGCACTCTGGTTAATGCTCGAGCGGGTTGCTTTAAAGCTGCACTCTAGAATGATATTTCCAGCTACGACTGATGTTCGAGTGGTTTGCTGTAAAGTGGAACTCTGGTTAATGTTCGAGTGGGTTGCTTTAAAGCGGTGCTCTAGATGATATTTCTAGCTATGACTGATGTTCTAGTGGTTTTCTCTAAAGCGGCACTCTGGTTAATGTTTGAGCGGGTTGCTTTAAAGCAACACTCTAGATGATATTTCCAGCTACGGCTGATGTTCGAGTGGTTTGCTCTAAAGTGGCACTGTAACACCCCAAACCCAACGTACAGTGTCGGGTCGGGTTTGGTCGTGCTACCAAAAATGATAACACCAACAAGCAGATAGATTATATATGGAAGCAATTTAGACCATTCAAATCCTAACTTACTATTACAGTGAAAGTGTTAATGTTAAATGAAAGTTTCACCTAACTATTACAGATTCAAAATTCATGTTAAAGTTCATCCATGATCTCTCTCAAAATAAGTAAAGACATCAAAGGGCATTTCTCTTACAGTTCATCTTCACCTGAAAAAGGGTTGTTTAACTAGGGTAAGCTCCTTGCTTAGTGAGGTTCCATTGCCAGTATTTACCCAGTTGAATTTTAGTGATCACAGAACATCAAATAACAAATAGCCACATATGTCCTAGCACATAGTAAAAGGATACAGGTGGTTAGTGCCAAGTTGCTTCCAAGTGCCTATGTGGCAACTCTTACTAACATACAAGTACAACATTTCAGTAGTGCCCGAAGACCATCAGTCAGTCCAGTATTCAGTCTCGTCAACCACGCCCAAACAGATGTTCAGTTATGAGCTCGTATCAGTACAGTACAATGGGTAATGCTAGCATACCAGAAACTCCACGAGTAGCCGGTCTAATCAGATGGTTCAGTCAATACCATTCCCCGCCGACTTCGACCAAACTACAATCATGTCGGGGGCCCCGAAATCACAGACAAGTAATCAGGTAGTAGATATTTCAAGTTTGACACGGAAAGATAAGGTACAAGCGGTCATCCACATAACATATCAGAGTAATATATGATTCAAGTTTGACATGGCAAGATAAAGTACAAGCCGGTCCTTCATAGAAAAATATTGGAGAAGTTCATAACTCAGTTTCGCGATAATTAAACACAGTAATATACACACTCAGTTTAACAATCAGTATATATATATATATATATATATATATATTATAAATTTATGTTTAACAGGTATGTCCCTTTATAATGGAGTTTCAGTACATGTTCGAGTATGTATTTCAAGTATAGAGGTTTGAGTAGTTAGGTTCGAGTACAAGGGGTTCGAGTGAAGAATTTGAGTGGAGAAGTTCAAGTGGTAAGTGGTCCGAGAGGTAAGGTTCCAGTGGTACTGGTTCGAGGGGTTAAGTTCGAGTGGTGAAGTCTTTCAGTGGTTCGAGACGTGAAGGTTTTCAGTGGGTTCGAGGGGTAGATTTTCAGTAGGGGTTTGAGAGGTACTGTTCATCAGGGGTTCGAGAGGTAAAAGTTTAGCAGGAGTTCAAGAGGTTATTTTAGTAGGGGTTTGAGAGGCAGTTTCAGTAGGGGTTCGAGAGGTAGTTTAAGTAGGGTTTCGAGGGCAGGGGTTCGAGAGGTAGTTTCAGTAGGGGTTCGAGGGCAAGGCGAGAGGTACTGTTTAGCAGGGGTTCGAGGGGTAAATGTTTAGCAGGGGTTCGAGAGGTACTTTTTAGCAGGGGTTTGAGAGGTAAAGGCTTGGCAGGGGTTCGAGAGGTATTGTTTAGTAGAGGTTCGAGGGGTAAAGGTTTAGCAGGGGTTCGAGAGGTACTGTTCAGCAAGGGTTCGAGAGGTACTGTTCAGTATGGGTTTGAGAGGTACTATTTACTGGTGGCAGCCTGTACGCATATAAGACTATATATATATATATATATATATTACTTCAATTCATACTAAGGCAATGAAAACACTCACTTTGGTTAGACTTGGGCTTGGGCAACTTCCATCTCCTGCTTTATCACTGCTCACCGCTATTCTTTTGGCAAGAAAGTTTTCTTAAGGCTGTGTGAGAAGGTAAGAACTGGGGATCAAATATTTATACTGGATAAAAACATAGGTTCTGACTCTTACCAACCTAAAATTTTATCCTGTAATCCTACGTCCACTTGCCAAAAATTATTTTGGATAACTTTCTCACGTCCGCCGTCCGTTTCTTCTTTCCAGTAATTTCATTTGCCCAAAATTACTTTGGATAAAATCTTTATGTCCGCCGTTTCTTTCTCCCGGTCATTTCACTTGCCAAAATTACTTTGGATCAAATTCTTACGTCCGCCGTTCATTTTCTCTTCCCAGCAATTCCCTTTGCCAAAATTACTTTGGATAAATTTCTTTATGTCTGACGTTTCTTCTTTCCAGTGAATTCACTTGCCAAAATTTAATTCGAATAAAATTCTTTACGCCCGCCGTCCATTCTCCTTAATTTTCCTTACTTGTTCATTCATTCACTTATAATTTATTACTTACTTATTTCCTCTTCTATCTTATATCCTTCTCAATTTATATTTTTTTTCTGATAACATGTCAAGACTACTGTCAGTCTTTGCTGAAGTAATTATCGTGGTACTGCATGTTAGTATTCTCGCTGGGGATCTTACGCCGGAAGAAATTTGTTACTTTTCAGTAATGATTGGATTCATTTATTACCTTTTATTTTTCACAATCATCATAGATTTTTGTATTTCTAATTACATTTAATAAATTATTTTATTTCCCTATTATACAGTAACATCAATAAATTGTTAGTTTTGTAGACAAGGTTTAACCATTACGGTTGGAGTTTTCACAATCTCCCCTCCTTAATGAATTTCGTCCCCAAAATTCCCATTTCCCGTGAACAACTCTTGGTAAGTACTCCTCATGCCTGCTTCCAACTCCTAAGTTGCTTCTTTGACCTTGTGATTTCTCCACAATACCAAAACCATAGGGGTCTCCCTGGTTCGCAATGTCTTAATTTTCCGATCCAATATTTTTACGGAATTTTCCTCATACATCAGTTTTTCATTCACTTGTAAATCTTCATGGTTTAGCATGTGTTTGGGATCAGGGTGGTATTTCTTCAGAAGTGACACATGGAAAACATCATGTAATTTCCCCAACTGGCTAGGTAGGTTAAGTTGATATGCAATTGGCCCGAGTCGTTGTACGACTTCAAAAGGGCCAATGTACCTAGGGCTCAGTTTTCCTTTCTTGCCATGGCCGACGAGACCCTTGTGAGGGGTTACCTTTAAGAACACCTAGTCACCTACTCCAAACTCCAAATCCCTCCTCCGATGATCTGCATAACTTTTCTGTCGACTTTGAGTCGTCTGTAAGCGTTGCTTTATCTGTTTGACCTTATCCATGGATTCCTTAACCTAAGGTATACTGTTAACTGGAAAAGTTTTTTTCTCTCCCACTTCATCCCAAAATAGGGGTGTTCAACACTTTTTACCATAGAGTACTTCACATGGAGCCATACCAATGGATGAATGGTAACTGTTATTATAAGCAAATTCTACCAAAGGTAAACGAGCGTCCCAACTTCCCCCAAAATCCATAACACAGCTTTGTAGCATGTCCTCCAAAGTTTGAATTGTTCTCTGGGACTGCCCGTCTGTTTGTGGGTGGGCACTCGTACTAAAGTTCAATTTGGTTCCCAATGCGGTTTGCAGTTGCCTCCAGAAACGGGAAGTGAATCTTGGGTCCCTATCGGACACGATAGTTATCGGAACCCCATGCAATCTTACGATTTCCTGAATGTATACAGTCATCCTTCCCATGGAGTATTTAACGTTGATCGGTAGGAAATGAGCCGACTTGGTCAACCTATCAACCACCACCCATATTGCGTCAAAATTCTTCGGTGTTTGAGGTAGTCCTGTCACGAAATCCATCGTGATGTAATCCTATTTCCACTCGGGAATTTCCAATGGTTGTAACAACCCTGATGGTTTCTGATGTTCGGCCTTAACCTATTGGCACACCAAACAATGTGCCACGTATTCCGCTATGTCCCTCCTCATATTATCCCAATAGTACCGTTGTTTCAGGTCTCGGTACATTTTGGTTCCTCCTGGATGCACCGTATACTTGGATCGGTGAGCTTTCTCCAACACTCTTTGGGTGATTGCTGAATTTCAGGGTAGCAAAACCTACCTTTACAGGTCAGCACTCCTTCACTGTCTACTTCAAAATATGGCAATTTCCCTTCAGCAACAATCTTTTTCTTCTTTACTCGTGATTCATCCGACTCTTGAGCCTTCTTAATCTCTGTGGGTAACTCAGCTTGTACCCTTAGATTGAAGAATACAAGTCGGTCAGGTTTGGTCTCGCATTCCCAATTCTCTGCTTGCGATAACATCTCCGTCTCCTTTATCCAGATATGCGCCAAATTCACCTTTCGGCTTAGTGCGCCTGCCACCACATTTACCTTACCATGATGATAATTGATCACACAGTCATAATCCCCCGAAAATTCCATCCACCGACGTTGGTGCATATTCAAATCCTTTTGGGAGAATAGGTACTTCAGGTTCTTATGATTTGACATTACTTCAAACGTGGCGCCATATAAGTAATGTCACCATTTCTTTAAACAAACATCACTGCAGCTAGTTCTAGGTCATGGGAGGGGTAATTATTTTCATAAGGTTTCAACTTCTTGGATGCATAAGCAATCACGTGGCCCATTTGCATCAATACGCATCCTAGACCCTCTCTTGAAGCATCGATGTACAATATGAATCCATCATTTTCGTCAGGTAGAGAAAGAATTGGGACAGAGGTCAGATGCTTCTTCAATTCCTGAAAACTGGATTCAGTCTTCTCATTCCATTTGTACTTAACTCCTTTCTGAGTTAAGCAGAATAAAGGGGATGCAAGTTTAGAGAAGTCTTTAATGAAACGCCTATAGTACCCTGCCAGTCCAAGGAAACTTCGAACTTCCGTACAATTGTTTGGTACCCTCCAGTTTAGAATTGTCTCGACTTTAGATGGATCCACAGATATTCCTTCCTCGCTAATCACGTGCCCCAAAAAGTTCACTTGGTTTAGCCAGAATTCACATTTGCTAAACTTGGTGTACAACTTGTGCTCCTTAAGCAGTTTTAATACTTTCCTTAGATGCCCTTCATGCTCCCGCTGAGATTTGGAATAGACCAGGATGTCATCGATGAAGATGACAACAAATTCATCTAAGTATGGCCAAAATACTCGATGCATGAGGTCTATAAAATAGCCGGTGCATTGGTCACTCCAAATGGCATTACTAGGAATTCATAATGACCATATCAAGTGTTGAAAGCAGTCTTGGGTATGTCCCCCCCCTTCACTCGCAACTGGTAGTACCCTTGTCATAAATCCAGTTTGGAAAATACAACTGCTCCTTGGAGTTGATCGAACAACTCCTCAATAATGGGAAGGGGGTATTTATTCTTAATCGTCACATTGTTTAAGCCTCGATAATCGATACACATATGAAGAGAGCCATCCTTCTTTTTAACAAACAATACCGGGGCTCCACAAGGAGGGGTACTTAGTTGAATGAATCCTTGAGTTAACAAGTCTTCAAGTTATAGCTTCAACTCATGTAGCTCTAACAGTGCCATACGATAAGGGGTTCGGGAGATAGATGTGGCCCCATGTGCCAGATCAATGGTAAACTCGATCTCCCTTTCCGGAGGTAAGCTTACTAGTTCCTCTAGAAATACCTCAGGGAATTCTTGGAGCATAATTATATCTTCTCCTTTTAACTGGTCCACTGGCTTATTCAAGATATAAGCCAATATCCAGTTGCTCATTTTCAAATCATTCGTCGAGCCTTAACTCCAGCAACTATTAATGAGGAGAATCTTTTCCTTCCCACATCCACTTCAATTGGAGGTTCCCTTGGTCGACACAGCTTAACTTCCTTCGTATGACAATTTAACTGGGCATGATTTTTAGCAAGCCAATCCATTCCAAGTATTACCTCATAGCCTTTTAAGGGTAGAGCAATTAGGTCTATGGGCAATTCCCCACGCCCCATGTTTACCCTACAGTTTCTACATACTCGTCCAGTTAGGATTTTAGCATCATTTGTGGGAGTGATAACTTCCAACTTCTAGGGTAAGTTCTCTATCTTATCTTCCTCATTTTCAAGAAAGGAATAACTAGCAAAATAATGAGAAGTACTAGGATCTATCAAAACTTTATCTAGTTTACCCAAAATAGAAAGGGTACCTTCAATGACCTCAGTCGAATTCATTATCTTCCATTGTGTAAACATGAGCTTGCACCCTTGGTTGGCTTCCCCCACTTACTCCTCCTTCTGAGCCAGTTTGGGGACTGATGGCTGAGACCCCATGGTTTGAGACGAGTGACTTGGCGGAGCTAGCGGGAATTATGATATTCTATTTTCAGAACTTCCACACCTTAGACACTTTTTTGCCTTCCTCAAGGAATCCTTCTCATCATGGTTTCCCTTTCCACAGTGCGTGCAATGAACCTGAGTCGTTCATCTCGAAACAATGCTCGAGTTCTTTGACATGGCCGAGGGTTAGGATATGTCTCTCCTAGGACTTTTTTTTCTCAAAGTTTATTCCCTATGGACTTGGAGTGTATACTGACTGGAACTCCACACTTGTTCTTCTTGATTGATACATGACTCGTAAAGAATTTTTGGTTTCCTCCACTTTGCAAGCAATTCGATGGCTGCGGTATAATTGTTTAGATAGGTTGGGGCTAGGGCATCCTTCAATTCCAGCCTTAACCCTTGGATAAATATCCTCTTACGTTCCTCGTCAGTCGAGACCATCTTCTCTGCAAATTTAGAGAGACGGGAAAAATTTGCCTCGTACTCTGTTACACTTATCAGTCCTTGCTTCAAGTTTATGAACTTCGCTTCTTTCCTCTCGATAACTAGAGGTGGAATGAACTTCTTCTTAAACTCCCTTTCGAAATTCTCCCAGGTTCTGGGAGTTTCTTCCATGTCCCACTTCTTTTGTATTATTTTCCACCAATCTAGTGCAGTGCCTTCTAATTGGAATATAGCAAAAATCACCTTCCGTCCATCCGCATATCCCACGGCTCGGAAGGTTCGAGCTATCATTTCGATCCAATTTTTGACAACTTCATCATCCGGGCCACCGTTGAACCTGGGTAGATGAAACTTTTGGAATCGTTCCAAGGCCGCGTCCTCCGTCTCCAGTCTATAACTTCAATCCCTGATCGGAGATTGAGCTCGACTGTCCCTCTCTATTATGAGGCTCAAAATTTTGGTAACTTGACTTGCGAAAAATTCCATCCCAGCAGTTGGGGGATTCTGTCCCGAGGGTCAGTTTGAACTTTCTCCTTGGTCTCTTTCCATTGTCCTATACATCAAATAAATTAGTTCCATGGATTATACTAATCCTTATTTAGTCATTTAACTGAAAGAATATAATTCAAAAAAAATATATTTCATCTTCTTCTTAAAACAGCTTCAGACACACTTCACTACATCATGATAGTTTTGACGTCCTCCAACGTTAGAAGCTGGGATTTATTCTAGTTTAGTACTCATTTACTACACGTTAGGTTTACACACACACACACACACATATATATATCTTTCTCTAACCGGCTCTCAAACCTTCAGTGAAGTCACCTCCTTCTCCTCGCTCGACCCCAGGGCATGACCGGTTCACCAAATTATCTCGTAATGTGATGAGAGCGTGCTCCATTGTGCCCTGAGTTTCTCTAATGTGCCTCCAATGTGATTCAGTGGGTTGTCGACAATAGGCGGTCAGACCTACTTGTAGTTCCTGGGCATTTACCAAGACCGAGCCTACTTCTCGGATGGTTTCCTGTCGTTCGGTATGCCATTGCCCAAGCTCCCTACTTCTTTGGTTATTCAGTCGATGGTTTTCAGAAACCGCTGTGTTTGCCCTTGCTTCTTCTGCGTTTACACGCAGGTACTGTTCCCACATTACATCATTCATCAACTGTTCATGGGTCTCGAGGCTAAAGACCCTGTTGATTAATTCCGCTCGTTCCATAATCAAAGCGTGTACTACCCAATTTGGATAGGCGTGATTTTCCACCCACTGAGAATCGTCAACGATTTCTGCCCAAGGAAAGAATGCCTCCGGGAAAGCTCTAGTAAATCTTTTTACCTTAATGACCTTTTAAAAAGTATTACTTGCAATTTCTATATTATTGTCCATTTATCGAAATAGCAAACTTGTTAGTTTGATAATTTATACACAACTAACTCTCCTTACTTTATTCATAATTCATTTAATTTTCTCTAGAATCTTTTATTAAGGTAAGTATGAGTTTTCCTTTACTTAGTTTGAGAATGCTCTAATACCACATCTGTAACACCCCAAACACAACGTACAGTGTCGGGTCGGGTTTGGTCGTGCTACCAAAAATGATAACAGTAACAAGCAGATAGATTATATGCAAAAGCAATTTAGACCATTCAAATCCTAACTTACTATTACAGTGAAAGTGTTAATGTTAAATGAAAGTTTCACCTAACTATTACAGATTCAAAATTCATGTTAAAGTTCATCCAGGATCTCTCTCAAAATAAGTAAAGATATCAAAAGGCATTTCCCTTACAGTTCCTCTTCACCCGAAAAAGGTTTGTTTAACTAGGGTAAGCTCCTTGCTTAGTGAGGTTCCATTGCTAGTATTTACCCAGTTGAATTTTAGTGATCACAGAATATCAAATAACAAATAGCCACATATGTCCTAGCACATAGTAAAAGGATACGGGTGGTTGGTGCTAAGGGCCTATGTGGAAACTCTGACTAACATACGAGGCACAACCTTTCAGTAGTGCCCGAAGGCCATCAGTCAGTCAAGTATTCAGTCTCGTCAATCACGCCCAAACAGATGTTCAGTTACAAGCTCGTATTGGTACAGTACAGTGGGTAATGCTAGCATACCAAAAACTCCACGAGTAGCCGGTCCAATCAGACGGTTCAGTCAATACCGTTCCCCGCCGACTTCCAAACTACAATCGCATCGGGGGCCTCGAAATCACAGACAGATAATCAGGTAGCAGATATTTCAAGTTTGACACAGAAAGATAAGTACAAGCCGGTCATCCACACAATATCAGAGTAGTATATGATTCAAGTTTAACACAGTAAGATAAAGTACAAGCCGGTCATTCACAGAAAAATATCGGAGCAGTTTATAACTCAGTTTCACGATAATTGAACATAGTAATACACACACCCAGTTTAACAGTCAGTATATATATATTATCAATTTATGTTTAACAGGTATGTCCTTGTATAATGGAGTTTGAGTACAGGTTCGAGTATGTATTTCGAGTACAGGGGTTCGAGTACAAGGGGTTCGAGTAAAGAATTCGAGTGGAGAAGTTCAAGTGGTAAGTGGTTCAAGAGGTAAGGTTCATGTGGTACTGGTTCGAGGGATTAGGTTTGAGTGGTGAAGTCATTCAGTGGTTCGAAAGGTGAAGGTTTTCAGTGGGTTCGAGGGGTAGATTTTCAGTAAGGGTTCGAGAGGTACTGTTCATCAGGGTTCGAGAGGTAAAAGTTTAGTAGGGGGTCGAGAGGTAGTTTTAGTAGGGGTTTGGGGGCAGGGGTTCGAGAGGTAGTTTCAGTAGGGGTTTGAGGGTAGGGGTTCGAGATGTATTGTTTAGCAAGGGTTCGAGAGGTAGTTTTAGTAGGGATTCAAGGGTAGGGATTCGAGAGGTAGTTTCAATAGGGTTTCAAGGGAAGGGGTTTGAGAGGTAGTTTCAGTAGTGGTTCGAGGGCAAGGGTTCGAGAGGTACTGTTTAGCAGGGGTTCGAGGGGTAAAGGTTTAGCAGGGGTTCGAGAGGTACTATTCAGCAGGGGTTCGAGAGGTAAAGGCTTGGCAGGGGTTTAAGAGGTACTGTTTAGTAGGGGTTCGAGGGGTAAATATTTAGTAGGGGTTCGAGAGGTATTGTTTAGTAGGGGTTCGAGAGGTACTATTCACTGGTGGCAGCCTGTACGCATATAAGACAATATATATATATATATATATATATATATATATATATATATATATATATATATTACTTCAATTCATGTTAAGGCAATGAAAACACTCACTTTGGTTAGACTTGGGCTTGGGCAACTTTCGTCTCCGGCTTTATCACTACTCACCACTATTCTTTTGGCAAGAAATATTTCTTAAGACTGTGTGAGAAGGTAAGAACTAGGGATCAAATATTTATACTGGATAAAAACATAGGTTCTAACACCTACCAACCTGAAATTTTATCCTGTAATCCTACGTCCACTTGCCAAAAATTACTTTGGATAACTTTCTCACGCCCGCCGTCCGTTTCTTCTTTCCAGTAATTTCATTTTCCCAAAATTACTTTGGATGAAATCTTTACGTCCTCCGTTTCTTTCTCCCAGTCATTTCGCTTGCCAAAATTACTTTGGATCAAATTCTTACGTCTGCCGTTCATTTTCTCTTCCCAGCAATTCCATTTGCCAAAATCACTTTGGATAAATTTCTATACGCCCGCCGTTTCTTCTTCCCAGTGACTTCACTTGCCAAAATTTAATTCGGATAAAATTCTTTACGCCCGCCGTCCTTTTCTCCTTAATTTTCCTTACTTGTTCATTCATTCACTTATTTATTTATTATTATTATTATTGTATATACACACACACAATATATATATATATATATATATATATATCTTCTTTGACAACACTAACTTTTAGCATTTAACTATATTAGTCAACATAAGTATAGTGATAATATATCGGCTATAAACGGCTATATTCTCAACGGTAATATAACAGTTATAAACGACTATATTTTATAGTGTGTGTATATATATATATATATATATATATATATATGAATTTATCCAACATTTCAAAACCACATTTCCTCTTCTATCTTATATCCTTCTCAATTTTTTTGCTGCTAACATGTCAAGACTAATGTCAATCTTTGCTGCAGTAATTATCGTGGTACTGCATGTTAGTATTCTCGCTGGAGATCTTACGCCGGAAGAATTTTGTTACTCTTCAGTAATGATTGGATTCATTTATTACCTTTTATTTTTCACAATCATCATAGATTTTGGTATTTCTAATTACATTTAATAAATTATTTTATTTCCCTATTATACAGTAACATCAATAAATTGTTAGTTTTGTAGACAAGGTTAAACCATTACGGTTGGGGTTTTCACAGGCACTCTGGTTAATGTTTGAGCGGGTTGCTTTAAAGAGGTGCTATAGATGATATTTCCAGCTACGGCTGATGTTCGAGTGGTTTGCTTTAAAGCGGCACTCTGGTTAATGTTCCAGCGGGTTGCTCTAAAGCAGTGCTCTAGATGATATTTCCAACTACGGCTGATGTTCGAGTGATTTTCTCTAAAGCGGAATTCTGGTTAATGTTCGAGCGGGTTGCTCTAAAGCAGTGCTCTAGATGATATTTCCTGCTACGGCTGATGTTCGAGTGGTTTGCTCTAAAGTGGCACTCTAGTTGATGTACTAGCGGGTTGATTTAAAGTGGCACTCTAGATGATATTTCCAGCCACGGGTGATGTTCGAAGTGGTTTTCTCTAAAGCGGCACTCGAAGGATATCTTGTAATCTTGAAATGATAAACTAGTAGGCGAAATTAGCAGGATGTAGGTGGAAACACCGAACATGGGTAAAATGTTTGTGTCTCTAAATTACTTAATTCCTACTTACCGAACATATTCGTATTTTGCTCCGCCTAAGAAAATTGCACATGGCACTCCTATTCGAGGGATAAACTATAAGAGATTGGTTATTTATTTGAACCTCAGCAAACATATTAGGAATACATTAGTGATACAAGCAGTTATCTAAATTTGTTCATTTAAACATATTTACTTAGCGGGAAGAAATCCCGCCTGAAACAATTCTTCAGTGGAGATAGGTTTTCCTAGCTCCTTTAGATTTGTCTCTATTTCTTCGAGTTCTTCAAGTTTTATATCGGCTACCTTTCGGATATCCTTCATTTGTTCCTCTACAGGATATTCTGAGGGATTAAGAATGGTAACGACCTTACATCACTTCTTAGTGGAAGATTCAAATGGGTCATTCGAGGATGACCTAGCGCTTTTGCGATGTTTTGAGTATGATCCCTAGGTAACTTTTCTCAAAGGAACAGGATGTTGTCCAACCTCCTTAGTGACAGAATTCCATGACCGAGGGGCAGAGCAAAAGCTCGAGGGGGTGAATCCCTTTTACCTTCAGCTCTGCCAGCCAATCGAGAACGAGGTCAAAAGCCTTTTTGTGCCGAGGAGTCCCATTTTCATGAACGTTAACCTCTTCCATCCAGTATTGAGCCGCTTTAAATGGAAACTCCAGTAGATGATCATTGCTGATTAAGTAGAAGGAGTGAATACTGTGGGAAAACATGTGGGCACGAAGACTCACTTCGTGTGCTGTGATATTTTCCTCATATTTTCCTCATACTTAGCGAAACACTGCTCCACTTCTGTAGCTTGTATCTTCCAGACCTCGATCTCCCTAGAAAGTTTTGTGTTCTCAGATAAAAGAGATTCCACCAAAGAGCAATCTTCATCTTCAGTAGATGATCATTAGTTCTTTTAATTTTTCATCAGCAGGTTCTCGACCCTTGACCACTTCTAAGGGACAAGTCTTATTAAATTCTTTGCTAAGGAAATCCTTAACAAGCCCCTTAAAAATGAGGTGGTCTTTAAATTTCCACAGCTTCGTTTCAGCTTCGAGTTGGTGGAGCTTGTCCTCCAAGGATTTCTTCTCTTGATTACACTTAGAAAGATCTTGAAGGGTGATAAGCAGCTGTTTGTGTGTCTCATTCAACTCTTTTTGGGCACTCGAAAGCTCCTCATAAGCGCCTTTTAACACCATTTTTAATTAATTATACTACCAAAAGAAAACAAAGGTAAAATCAATAAGTTGTGACAAAAAATGTATTTTTATTGATACTCAATGTAAAAAAAAGAGAAGGGATTACAAATGATAAGAAAAAAAATTACAATAAGGGACCAACCCTAGAATCATCCTCCTTTGATGTGGAAGCAATCATTTCTTCCACTCGGCCAGAGGTGGAATCCTTCTCAGGAGAGGCGTCGGTAGCCTTTGGAGGGGGAATCATACGAATCCCCTTAGCATTGAAGAACTTCCATTTGGACTTGATGAAATCCAAAAGGGAAAAACGAAGGCCGTTGTTCTTAGTGGCCTCATTCCACTTTGCGTCCAGAGTGGTTTCGAGCTCTGGATTAACTAGTTCGTCCACCTTCTTGGCAAGATCTTCAAATAGAGAGGCAGACACTTGAGGCTTTAAAAATTCCTCGGCTAATACACTACAACTGATTTTCTTGGCCACACCCAGAAGGTCTAAGAAAAGTTGAAGAAGCTCAGGGCTGTTCAATAGCTTGTGTTTGAAGGCCTCGAGTAGTTGAACTTGTGTGGCCGGATCTCCTGCATCTTGAACCCTCTTGGTGAGGGTGTCTCTCTCTAGTGTCCATTGACGCCTCTCGGCATCAACACCCTGCCTCTCCCCTTCAAGTGCCCTATCATTTTCCTCGAGCGCCCTATCCTTTTCCTCAAGCACTCTAACCTTTTCCTCGAGCATTCTATCTTTCTCCTCGAGCACCTTATCTTTCTCCTCGAGAGATTTCCTTAGCTACAAAATCTCTGCATCCTTTTTGCTAAGCTCCTCATGGAGGGTACCATCGCCAGTGGAGCAAAGGGAAAAGAAGGCCGCCGTTCTCTTGGTGGCCTCTTCCATTCTCTCGGTGGCCTTGTGGAATATTTGGGAAGCCTAACAAAACACTTCAGTTCCAATTGATATTATAAAAAAGAAGAAGAGAGGGATGCTAAAAAAGTTAAATGTATAAACACAAAAAAATGGGGGGGGGGATAGTATTGTTGTTCACCTTTGTCTTCTGGAAAACGCTCCTGGTGTGAGGTGACTGCTCAGCACCAGTGGTTGAGATAGGCCTTTTGAGGCCTGCTGTAGGAGGGGAGGCCGAGTTCAAGAGGGGAGACACTGGATTCAAGGGAATAACTGCCTGATTCGAGGAGTCAATGCTCCCCTTTGAATGAGCCTGGTCCTGCTTTAAGGGCTTCTTCTTTAAGCCCTTAGTAAGACCCACTGAAAAAGGAAAGAGAGAGAGAGAGTCAGTCAATAGTGGTAAATCTAATAACACAACAAATGGGAGAAGTATATGTCTATTAAGGCACCTTCGGAGGGTCCCGAATGCTTAAAGTCATTAACGATGGTCTCGAGGGGAGTGCCATCTCTTGAACCCTCAGTTTCTCTTCTCCTCTTTCTTGTGTCCTTCCGGAGTATGTTATACACATATTCTTCATAGATTCTAGGTGGGAACACAAAGCCACCAATCCAAGGGTTGGGGTTATTGAAGAGGTTATAGTCGAGGGAGCTGGACAACAGTTTTTGCCTATCTCTCTTTAGGGCATATGGGCAGATATATTCCCCAGGTTTGAGAGACTCGACTCGAATGCCCCAGTTCCACGGAGGAACTCGATATCTCCTACTATAAAAAAACCTTTCTTCCAGCTTTTCCAGTTTCCCAAATTGCCAAGAACACTACAAACCTTATGATGTGCTTCTCGGTTGACAAACGTGAAGATCATATTGGTAGAATGCCCACTATAGGACACATAGTATAGCGATCAAAGCAGCTTATAACTGGGTTTGATACCAAACTCATCACACCTGGTTAAGAACATCATAATGATCACCAAAACGTTGGGATGGACTTGTGCATGGCTCACTTGGAATTTCTAAGGAGTTTGGAAGGGGTGGAAAGGGAAAGGTTGGCCTACAACAAAGGTGTTTGAGAGAGATGGGCGATCTTCCTTCGGGAAGGTTATGGGTGGTATCACCCTCTCGGAAGGGTTAAAAATCAGCATCTGGGGATATTCGTTGACCAGAAGGGATCGAGTCCAAAATTTTTGACATGACGGGCCCCACTACTGGAACTGGGGGCTCCCTCCCTGAGTCCTTTAGCCTTAACCTTCGATAATTCCCTTTATTCTTCTGTTGAGAGGATACAACCAAAGGAGATACCTGAG
This sequence comes from Rubia yunnanensis, assembly GCA_037428765.1. Lineage (NCBI taxonomy): Eukaryota > Viridiplantae > Streptophyta > Magnoliopsida > Gentianales > Rubiaceae > Rubia > Rubia yunnanensis. Next base: position 76,897,225 of record CM075068.1, read on the forward strand.
GCGCTCTCGAGGGTGCTTCCTCCCCCTCGATGATTGTCCTCTCCCTCAAAAGAGATACACCTTCCTCCTTCTCTATAGCTTTAAGCTCTGGATCTGGAGGAGGACAAAAGCCAATCTTGCTGCTCGTAGGGGACCTCCTGATGTAGGGTTTGCCCATGCCCAGAAGACAATTTTCAATGGCATCTCGAGGAGGTATATCAACTATGGGGAAAACCTTTTCTTCCCCAGGACTGTTAGCAATTTAATCGGATACGCCATCTCCAACATCTGAATTGTATTAGAGTTCTTCAGAGTGAATACATCCCGGGTCATTAACGGTTCTCTCCGGTGTAACTATTCCTGTCTCGCCTACCCTAATTTCACCGAAAAGTTTCTCAAAAAATGGAACCCTCATCGGATCGGGCCATGATTGAAAGGACAGGAAATGAAAAGAGTAGAATGAGAGTAAAGATGAAAGAACTTACTGATTTTCTGGGAAAGGGGATGGAAATTGGATCGCTCGAGAGAAAAATACGGAAAGAATGCTTGTAAGAAGATGCCTGCAAACGAGAAAAGTGAATAAGGAAGAGCGGATGGAAGGTAATTATGGGGGCTGAAGTGACAGATAATTATTACTACCTTGGAAATATAAAGTTATGGAAAGACGCAATCGCTTCTTTGTCTTCCGACAATGCGCTGTTTGGGGAGCAGTGACACGCACGATTGTACAGCACGCACGCGCCCTTTCGAAATCCTAAACAACACAATTGATTAGAAAACCAAGTTCTCATCCTCGAAAGCAGGAGCAACGAAGTGCAAGGTTCATTTCGAGTCTTCAAAGTCCTCGAACTGTCCCATGCATTCGAAACCTCAAAGACCTTCGTGTAAGCCAGTCAAACGGATCGGGTCACCCGTTGGATAACCGTTATCCAAATACTATTTTCACTTATTGGATAATGACCCATTGGGTTAATGGATATAATTGAGTTGTAGTTATTGGGTTTAGTTGGGTTGGATAATGGGTTACCCGTTGGATAATTCTGGGTGGGTTGAATTGGGTTGGGTAATGGGTGACCCGTGGATAATTTCATATCACAAGATAACTAAATTTTCATAAGTTTGATTACGAATGATTTAATTTTTCCCTAATATATATTCATTTATTATATTATGTAATATAATATTATGTACATTATATTATATTTAATAATAATAAATATATATAGTATGTTGGCTTTGCAAACTCGATGAAATTAACGAACAATATTAGTTGGAATCGAGCCCGAGCTCAAATACTGTACGAGCTCGAATATAATACGAACTCGAATGCTGTACGAGATTGAACTCGAATATTGTACAGACTCGAATACTGTACGAACTCGAATACTGTACGAGATTGAGCTCGAATATTGTATGAACTCGAATACTGTACGAGATTGAACTCGAATATTGTACGAACTCGAATATTGTACGAGATTGAGCTCGAATACTGTATGGGCTCGAATACTGTACGAGATTGAACTTGAATATTGTACGAACTCGAATACTGTACGAGATTGAGTGCAAATTTTGTACGAACTCAAATACTGTACGAGGTTGAATTCTAATACTGTACGAGCTCGAATACTGTACGAGCTCGAATACTGTACGAACTTGAATATTGTACGAGATTGAACTCGAATAATTTGTGAATTATATTTTGTATAATTTGTGAATTATAGTGAATATTTATGTTAAATATTACACATGCATTTAATTGGGTAATTTTGGATATTTATTGAGTGTTTGTTAGGTTTCCATTGAGTTAACATAATATGAGACCCATTGAGATCAAAATTTCCCATTAACATAATTATTCTCATCCCGCCAAATCTCAAAAAGTAATGAGCATTTAATACCTGATCACATTGGATAATGATAACTTGTAACCCAAATCAGAAGAAAATATTGAATGATAACTTATTGGGTTAGTTACATTATAACTTATTGGATAATATATTTTAACCTATTGGGTCATATGATTTATCTCATGAGTTCCCAATGGGTTATCCATTTAATGACCCAACCCATTTATGATCCAACTCATTTATGATCCAACCCATTATGACCCGTTAATAAATGAGTTAATTGAATAACGACTCATTGGATAATGAGTTGATTGGGTTTGGATAATGGGTTGATCCAATTAACCCATTTGACAGGCCTACCTTCGTGGCATTCCAACTTTCTAAGGTCAAGAACCAGCTTTTCTGGTGGCTCTTAATAGATGTTGAGCCCAAGAAGGCCATTGGGCCAAATGTATAGCAGCTCGATTAGGGGAATATATAATACTCTACTTAATTACTGCATTAGTGGGTAATTAAGGGCATTAATTAAGGAGAACGTTATTTAGGACATGAAGTATAAATACAAGGCACACATTTACTTATGATTCATTCTGTCTTAATCATATTTGGACGCTTGGACTAACTTAAGCATCAGAGTGCTGATCCCTGGAACCCAAGGGGCAGTTTGATTGCAGGTTAGTTTGAGAAGAACGCAGGCCCGCGAACCGGCCGGTGGTCGAAGACGCATCACCCTTACTTACAATGTCAAGCCTTCTGAAAATTAATTCAACTAACTCGGAGTGACTTAACCTCCGTTCAAGAGTCACATTTTTCTCAGGTATTGGAGGATCATAATACACACCCTCATTCAAATGAAACTTAATCTAACCCCCTTTGTACAGGTACACCATAAAAAATGTCGTAGAACTGTATTATACAAAATACAGAACATATAATTCCATATTCAGAAATACAGTATTATACAGCAACATATATTCAACTTCTCAAACCCTAGACCATAAACTGTTCAATTGTCACCGGGCAACCAAATCATACACTATTATCGACTATCTTATTAATTGACATACATCATTACAAGTTCTATAATGTCTCTTCACAATATAAAATTTGAACTCAACTACACCACACTAATTAAAAATTATTACTACAACATCAATAAAAAAATTAGTGAAAAAATCACGCACGATCAATTTACATATAATCACACATCCTCATTAAACACATTCAAATAATCAAACCACACGTAATCATTCAAACCACACATAATCAATCAACACATTCATATAATCAAGTACCTCACAAATTAAATTATTACTACAACTTCAATAACAAAATTAGTGAACAAATCATTCACAATCAATTCACACATAATCACACATCCTAATTCAACCCATTCATATAATCAAATCACACATAATCATTCAAAACACACATAATCATTCAACACATTCATATAATCAAGATTTTTTCAGGTACCTCTAGGAGACTCAGAACTTCCGGTGGTGCGTGACTTCAATGCACTGAGCTTCCGGTGGCGCATATGTCCCATGCTCAGGTTCGGCACGAGCGCAAAATGCGGCAACGACTGGCCGGTGGCTTAAGCTACAAACCCAGCAATAATTTACTACCAATTAGTAAAGAAAAATAGTAGACCTGACAAAAACGAAAAGAAGATACGAACGAAGGCTAGGAGAGATGCAAAATCGAAGATGATAATGGCGACAAATGAAGGCGTGATCCCGGCGAGGAACCCAACGATGGCCTGAGCACGGCGAGGAAGGAAGAAACCGACAACGGAGGAAACTAGGAGAAAGGATCCATGTTTGAGAATTGGGACTATGTTCTGGGTTTTAAAATGCACGACGGCGCTGACTGCGTCCTCGTTATTACAGAATTTTTTAAAAAGCCAAATATAGAGGACATATTTAGCAAATGCGTCCTCGTCTTTCCAGACTTAAAATAAGTAAAATCATGAGGACGCATTTAGCAAATGCGTCCTCATTTTTTTTGTTTAATAAAAAAATTGAAAAATACAGAGAACTTATTCAGCAAATGCATTCTCCACATTTGCATCCGTAATGTTAGAATAAATCAGATTCCTGATTAGATTATGATTTATTATGATTAGAATTCTTTCCTTATTTCAACTCTATTGTACTCTCTATATAGTTAGTCATCAATAATACAATTCCTTACGAAAAATCATTCTATCATGGTATTAGAGCAAGTCTGATCCTGAACCTAAATTTTTTCTTTTATTTTTTTATTCTCTGATGACCCTATTGTCCGAGCACCGGCGAACTTCCGGTGTTGAAACTATCATCCAAAAATCATCTTCTCCGGTCAGTTCAGCGACCATCTTCTCTGGTGTAAGCAATGTTCTTCTCCCACCAAACGGCTTTCGTCACCGGTTCCAGCGGCATTCTCCGACAAGCCGTGGTTCAAATTCATCACTTTCGTTCCACTTCCGGCGTTAGTTGCAGAGGAGGCCAAGTCCGAATTCCATTCGTCTCCGACAAGAGGCAGTTCAAATTCTCACCGCCGTTCCAGTTCCAGCGTAGGTTACAGAGGAGGCCGAGTCGGTTTCCATTTGACGCACCACTCCAGCATGTGAGATTCACACGCTCCGTGAAGGAGGAGCTCCAGCATGTGGAAACCACGCATGTTCGACCTAGTTTCTGTGTTTGGCACATGAAGTCACGTACACAACGTCTCTAATCGCGTACTTGCAAGCGCGGTCCAGTTCTATTCTTTGGCAGTTCTTCTCTGGTGGAATTTGGTGAAATTTTGATAAGCTTCTTGGTGCAAAAGAATTTTTTTTTATCAAGGTTTCTTGGGCTTATTTTTGAGCCTTCCTTCGACACATTGAACCATGCGCATATTTTCTGGCATCTTCTTGCTATAGTTTATTTGGCACCTTTATCTCGGGAAGATTGCTCGACTAATTGGATTGCAGAAAAAATTTTGTTTCAGGCTAGTTTGAATGTTCCCAACCATCATCCTTCGTCAAATTAGTGGATCGTTGATTTGGGTGCTACATCTTACATCACTGCTCGCACCAATCATCTTAACAAGGTACAATGTTATCGTGGTTCTGATTCTATTCTTGTTGGCAATGGTGAATCATTATTTATTTCTCACAATGGTCAGAGTCATTTCTCTGGTTTCTGTATTAATGATGTCCTTGTGGTTCCTAAGATTACTAGAATTTTATTGTCCATTAGTAAGCTTTCTCGTAATTTACCTGGCCATGTTATATTTGATGCCAACACATTTTCCATTGAGCACAAGCTTACAGGGAAGATAATTGGTAAATGCCATCATAGTTCAGGTCTTTATTTTCCCGAGACTGGTGATTCCATCTTTTTAGGCGAATTACGCTCTGGAAAGCTTCAGGCTTCTTTTGAGCAGTGGCACTCTTGCCTTGGTCATGTGTCTCATGATACCGTTTAGTTGTTGAGTTGACGGGGCCATATTTCTATCACTTCCGCTATGCCGACATCAGTTAGTTGCTCTCCTTGTCAGATGACCAAGAGTAGCCGTTTACCTTTTCCACTAGTGACAAGCGCGCTACTGGTTTGTTGGATAAGGTGCATTGCAATTTGTGGGGACCAGCCCCCGTTTTATCGGCAGGTGGTTTTTCTTATTATGCCATTTTCATCGATGATTTTTTGCAATTCACATGGTTTCTCCCGATGCGGTATAAGTCAGATTTCTATGACACATTTATCCAGTTTCAGAAATTTGTTGAGACCCAGTTTTCTGCCAGGGTTAAAAAATTTCAAACTGATGGTGGCACATAGTTTACAAGTCACCGACTTCAGGCTCACTTCATATCATGTGGCATTCATCATCAGATGTCCTCGCCCAATACACCTGCTCAGAATGGCCGAGCTGAGCAAAAACATCGTCACATCACAGAGACTGGTCCTGCCATGTTTTTTCACTCTTCTGTGTCGCACTATTATTGGGTGAAAGCTTTCTTCTCCGCAGTTTACATCATTAATCGTCTACCTAGTTCAGTTCTTGGTGGCAAATCACCTTTTGAGGTTGTTTTTGTTCATGTACCTGACTATACCCTCTTTCACCCATTTGGTTGTCGTACATTTCCATGTCCGCGTGCCGCTATTACTGATAAGTTTGCACCGCAATCCATTCCGTGTGTTTTTATTGGCTACAGCCCTCATCACAAGGGCTTCCAGTGTCTCGACTCGACTTGTGGGTGCATCTATGTCTCTCACAACGTTCATTTTGATGAAACTTTATTGCCTTATGTCTCATCTTCCGCAGACAGTCGTTCTATTTTGGAACTGGAGATTTCATCATTTTTTGATGGAGCTATTACTTCATCGATTGGGGTCACCACACCTGTGTCTGTTCCAGCCGCATCTGCTTCACCACCATGCTCCATCTAGATGGTCGACTCTGTGAAAACCCCGACCATAATGAAGTCAGTGTGCATGAAATAGCTAGGTTTTAACCAAAAATTTCAATCTCTTATCTACTTCCCTCGACTATTTTTCAGTTATTACTCAAAACCCTATAGGAAGAAAAAAACGAAATTTGAGCAAGTGGACGTGAAAACTTATCCAAAGTGAAATTCGGGCAAGTGGACATGAACCTTATCCAAATGAAGGTAAATGGACAAAATTTTGGTGTCAGGTGTCAGTACACCTAGGTCTCCCATCATGCCATCATCTAGTACAAATAGCAATCACAGCCTCCCCAAACTTACAGCCTTCAACCATTTTTTTCTTACCAATATAAGAACAGTGATTGAGCGGTGGTAGCGTAGGAACAGAGGTTGCGTCAAGTTCCAACCACAAAACCACGTCTAACTGAGGTGAGTGTTTGCATCGCCTTAACACGAATCGAATTAAAATGATTATATATATATGATGCCACCAGAGAGTACCTCTCAAACCCTCATCTTGAACCTCACCTCTCAAACTAGTACCTCTCGAACCAGTACCACTCGAACCCTCATCCTGAACCTCACCACTCAAACATGTACCTCTCGAACTAGTACCTCTCGAACCCTTCACTGGAACTTTCACCTCTCGAACCAGTACCTCTCGAACCACTACCACTCGAACCCTCCACTCGAACTCTCACCTCTTGAACCCTCCCCTGGAACTTTCACCTCTCAAACCAGTACCTCTCGAACCTCACCACTCAAACCTGTACCTCTCTAACCAGTACCCATCAAACCCTCCACTGGAACTTTCACCTCTCGAACCAGTACCTTTCAAACCAGTACCACTCGAACCCTCCACTCGAACTCTCACCTCTCGAACCCTCCACTGGAACCTTTACCTCTCGAACCAGTACCTCTCGAACTAGTACCACTCACCCTCCACTCGAACTCTCACCTCTTAAACCCTCCACTGGAACCTTCACCTCTCGAACCTCACCTTTTGAACCAGTACATCTTGAACCTTCCACTGGAACTTTCACCTCTCGAACCAGTACCTCTCGAACCCTCCACTGGAAATTTCACCACTCAAACCTGTACCTCTCGAACCATTCACTCGAACTCTCACCTCTTAAACCCTCCACTGGAACCTTCACCTCTCGAACCAGTACCTCTCGAACCCTTCTCTTGAACCTCACTACTCGAACCAGTACCACTCGAACACCCTACACTTGAACCCCCTGTACTCGAACCCATATACTTGAACCCTCTGCACTCAAACCCATCTACTCGAACCCCCTGTACTCGAACCTATCTACTTTAACCCTTTACTCAAACCGTGAGTACTCAAACTCCACTAGAGAGGGTTATGCCCGTTAAACTTAAATATGTTAGTATATATTTATATTATGCTCAATTATTGTGAAACTGAGTGCATGAAATGCTCTGATATTTTATGTGGATGACCGACTTGTACTTTATCTTGCCGTGTCTAACTTGAATTATCTACTACATGATTGCTTGTCTGTGCTTTTCGGGGTCTCCGACGTGATTGTAGTTCGATCAAAGTCGGCAGGGAACGGTATAGACCATACTGTCTGATTAGACCGGCTACACGTGGAGTTTCTGGTATGCTAGCATAACCATCTGGATATGATACGAGCTCGTAATTAAACATTTGATTGGGCGTGGTTGGTGAGAATGAATTCTTGATTGATAGCCTTTAGGCACTACTGAAAAGGTTAGGCCTTGTATACTAGTCAGAGTTGCCATATAGGCACTTGACAGCAACTTGGCATTAACCACCCATACCCTTTTACTGTGTGCTAGGACTTATATGGCTATTTGTTTTCTGTGACCACTAAAACTGAACTTGGTAAATACTGGCGATGGAACCTCACTAAGTAAGGGGCTTACCCTAGTTTAATGAACCCTCTCAGGTGTAGATGAACAGTAAGAGAGAAGTGCACTGGTGTCTTTACTTCTTTTGCAGAAGGATACTGGGTGGACCATCTGAATCTTTTGGTTAAATTTTAAAATAGTTATAATAACGTGAACTGATCCTTACCTGATCCTTTAGAATTTTTGTCTGCAACTTTTAGTTGAAACTCTTGTTTAACACTTGTACTAATACTTTCATTGTAGCAGTAAGTTAGGTTTTGAATTTTCCAAATTTTCTTCCGCATAAACTTTATTTGCTCGTTACTGCTTTTGAGTAGTCCAACCCGTGGGGTTCTTGGTAGCGTCCCAAATCCAACCTTGAGCTGGTAGGTCGTGGATTTGGGGTGTTATAGACCCGGACCCAGCTCCTCAGCCGCCGGCCATCACACCTCAGCCGCTAGCCACCATGCCTCAGCCATTCTTGGCCATCCTTTCTCCGGTGCCTTTCGAAGGCCACTCTCTAGTCAGCTATGCTCGGTCTTCTTCGGTGTCGTCAGCTGGTTCGATCCCTCTAGCTTTGCCGCCACAACCTCGTACCCATCGGATGGATACTCGGTCTTCTACTGGTGCCATTCAGCGCTGGGATTATTTGGATATTATTGCTCATGGCCTCATTGCTGCACTCCTTTCTCAAACAGAGCCCACCGATTATCGTTCTGCCCTTCAGGATCCAGCCTGGGTTACAACCATGGGTGATGAGATGGCTGCTCTTCGTGGTCAGCACACTTGGGACTTGATGCCTCGACCTTCAGATGTCAACATTGTTGGCTCCAAATGGGTCTATAGGATCAAGCATTGACCAGATGGTACTATTGAGCATCACAAAGCTAGACTTGTGGCACAAGGTTTCTCTCAGATTTCGGGTTTTAATTTTGACCACACTTTCAGTCCCATGGTCAAAGCCTCCATTGTCCGGACGGTTCTCGCCATAGCCACCATGCTTTCCTGGACACTTTATCAGCTGGATATCAAGGACACTTTCCTTAATGGTGTTCTTGATGTTCCAGTCTACATGAAGCAGCCCGTTGGTTATCAGGATTCTGCTCATCCAGACTATTTTGTCGCTTGCGAAAGGCCATTTATGGTTTTAAGCAAGCTCCCCAAGTTTGGTTCTAGTGTTTCAGCGGTTATCTGACACACCTTGGTTTTCAGTGCAGCTCAGGCGATACTTCTTTATTTGTCTTCTTGAGAGGGTCGTCGTTACTTTTCCCACTTGTGTATGTGGATGATATCATTCTTACAAGTAACGACTCGAATCTTCTTTGTCAGTTCATCGATCAGACACACGGAGAGTTTGCGATCAAGGATCTTGGTGCTCTTCATTACTTTCTTGGTCTTGAAGTTTCGCCTACCTCCTTAGGGTTACTACTTGGCCAAGAAAAATATGCTCGTGATATTTTGAATTGGGCCGGTATATCTGACGCGGCACCTGTTTCTACCCCATCTATCGATGGTTCTCAGCTTCACAGCTCTACCAGTCCTCCATTCTGGGATCCTACACTTTATCGTTCCTTGTTGGTGCTCTCCAGTATCTCACCATCTCTTGCCCAGATTTGGCATTCTTGGTCAACACGGTGAGTCAGTATCTTTAGGATCCCAGAGATGACCATTTTGCTACAATGACACGGATTTTGCGATATGTTCGTGGCACTCTTCATTTTGGTCTTAGCTTTCACTCTGCTAGTACTCCTAAGGTCTTAGGGTACTTTGATGCTGACTGGGCCTGCTTTCTGGAGACTCGTCGGTCCACTTATGGTTATGCGATTTATCTTTGTGGGAATCTAGTTTCTTGGAGTGCCAAGAACCATCCCACTGTTTCTCACTCTAGTACTGATTCTGAATACCATGCTCTTGCCAACACTGCTTCAGAAGTGGTATGGCTGACTCATTTGCTTTGTGATCTTCGGGTTCCGCTTTCTGGTTCTCCACTGTTGTTATTCGTGAGCTGGTGACATCTGGAAACCTGCACATTGCTCATGTTCCGACTTCTCTTCAGATTGCGGACATCTTCACCAAAGGGCTCTCTCGTCCGTTGTTCGAGTTCTTCAAGTTCAAGCTGTGTGTCAGTGAGCATCCGATGCTTCGCTTAAGGGGGTGTGTGTGTTAGAATAAATCAGATTCCTGATTAGATTATGATTTATTATGACTAGAGTTCTTTCCTTATTTCACCTCTATTGTACTCTCTATATATTCAGTCATCAATAATACAATTTGAAATTTGGTTTTACCACTTTTTCTAGTACTTACTAGTGTGTTCCAACATGCTTAGTTTAACCAAGTGTAAAATAACGTAAAACATAAAAGACACACAACTTGGTTACGCAGTTCGGTGTAAACCACCTACATCTGCGGGGCCTGGCCCAGTTCAGAATGAATCCACTAATTAGAAAGATACAGTACAGAGTACAGTTTACAAAATACTTATCTTTACTAACTATGACGTGTGGACTCTGCTAGCTCCCCTAGCTACCGATCTGCCTTGATCAGACTCCCTCTGACCTCGAACTCCGTCGACGCAAGATCTCCTCCTCCCGAGGAATTAAGGTATACGATTCTGAACTTAGTGCGGCAGGACAGTGTTGGAACACAGTATATTGGCTCTTGCAAGTTTCGTAAGATCTCAAAATCTGGGTGCAGATTTTGCTCTGTAAAATCGTTAGTTATGCAGCCGTGTTTGTCCCATATTTATATCCACGAATCAGATCTGAATATTCTTGATTATCTCCATAATATTCCTATTCCAAATCTGATTGTTGAAGCATATCCAAATCCCATAAATAAAGGGATTTTCCTTATCTCAAACTCCCCCATATATTCGAATGAATCTTCTCCTTATAAGTAGGGATTTTTCCATAAATCAGATATGCTTCTCACGCCCAATATATAGCCAAATATACAGATACCATAAATTCTAAAACACGTCAATATTTCGGCTTGAATTCCATTAAACTCCATGGCGTGAATTCTGCTGCAGCACCATGTTCCAACATGGTCTGTTTATCAGATCAAAAACAATTCACACACAATTGCCAATAAAATAAATTCCTTGACTTCACAATCTCCCCCTTTGGCATTTTTGTGGACCCATAATATTTTGGACTTGCAGCATAGAATCAAAGTCATACACTGAGCACAGAATACCAGAATTCACATAATGAAAGCCGAAAACCAAAATCCAGAATTCCAGAAATTACAACCAAATTGAAACCAAATATCCGAAATTACTCCCCCTGGGACCACACATAGGCCAAAGGGACTTCAACATAAAATGATGAAAAATGAAATTCAGTCTTTAAAACTCCCCCTTAATGAATCAACCTTCCAGATTTGACTTCTCTTCCTCCAACAGTGCTTGCTCTGCTTGTAATGAAGCAATCTGAATCCCTATAGCTCCAAGTCTAGCATTAATAGCCATCAATCGAGTCTTCTTGTCTACTGTTACTGATGAGGAGGTTGACCCCGAAGCTATCCAAGGAAGATCATGCACATGACGGAGTCCAAAGGTCTTCTTGTTAGGCCGCAAGAACTTCGTATCAATGATCATGTCAGAGGCCTTCCCCTTCACCTTTGCACTTTTGGCTAACGCTGAGATCAGACATGGGTATATTACAGCATCATTCACCTTAGGAGCTGTGGCTTGTCGAACCAGATGTTGCTGAATTAATAACCCTAGATTTATTTCCTGCTGTGTTCTAACACAGTAGAGCAGTTTGGCCATTTCCCTGGTCAATGCAGTAGTATTGCTAGATGGTAACCAGCAGTGAACCGCTATCTGATACAGCCCGAAGAATCTGGAGGTCAAGCATGATGCTTGCGAATATCCTACTGCCGGCCACTTCTTCTTATATTCTCCAGAAATCACAGCCAAAATTTCATCATCAGTCATCTCCAAATCGTCCGAAAACACTCCCCCTATCTCTGGAGTTTTCAGCCCAAATAACATATTGATTCTAGTAGCAGACAGTTCTACAATCTTTCCACGAAGATATACTCTACCGAACCACGGAGAAGTAATATCTAGATTCTCAGGCATGAGATTAGCATATACCTCGAGAACCACCTGTCGATTGAATTGCCTTTGAATTGTGGCCGCCTTCATCATCCCCATTGCCTTTAGGAAAGTTGTGAACCCACTCTCCTGATAAGCCTTCAAGTTCAAGGGTCTCTCAGCAATAAACTTCTTCTCAGAGAAGAATTCTTCCATCTCAGCTCCCTTCTTGTCAAAATAAACTGTAGAAAAAGCCTGAGTGACAGATGGGGGTGGCAGAGCCTTCCTTGGCTTGCTATCCTGTCTCTTCTTACTTCTTTTTGCTGCCTCAGTATTCATAGCAGAGATAGCCTTCCTTTTTCCTTTTGCCTTCTTGAAAAATTCATCCAGGACCTCGTCACTGGAGTATGTCAGGTCTGGGGCATCCTGTGTTGGAACACTGTCAGCTCTTTCTTCTTCTGAATCAACACCCTGACCTGGCAGATCTTCATCAGCTACTTCCATCTTCCGATTCCCTTCATCAGCAGACTGATCAGGGGCTTCATCATCCAGAACTTCTTGAACTACATCACCCTGTGTACCCCCCAGATCAGCATCAGATTCTTCCTCCATATACACAGATTCTTCCTCCTGTGTTGGAACACTGTCATCATCATCAGACAGTTCAATAATGACAGGTTCTCTCAATTTCTCCATCCTCTTTGCATTCTCCACATCAAAAAATCCAACCTGTAGCTTGTCTCCATACCTTACTGTCTTCATCCCAACAGCTTGTTCCTCATTAATTTCTCTTATCCACACATAACTATGAGCAGTCATACGACAGAAAACATGAAATTTGTCTTTCCCTTTACCATTCAGCTGACCGTACATCCCTCTCAGATACTTCACAGTCTTATATTCAATATCCCACACATCAGGAAAGTGCCCAGAAATAATTTCCTTAATTTTGACATGCAACACTTCTAAATCCTTTCTTATACTCTTGATTTTGCTTAGATCCACGGAATATCTATTTGCTTGTAACCACTCGAAAATATCATCCACACTTCTACTTTCAAAACCCAAGAATTTCAATGGTCGAGGGTCAGGACCAGTTACCTTAGGTTTTTTTTGTTTCTTGCCTCCAGACGCTTCTTCTTGAGCATCAGAATCTTCACTCTGTTTCTTGACAGAAGCCTCTTCCACTTCCTTTTCCTCTTCAGCTTTATCAGGCTCTGCTCCAGCTATCTCCTCATTCTCCTCATGGTTAGCATTTACTTTGTTCTGATCTTGAGTTTGTGACTCACCCAATTCAACATACCTTCTCGGCTCATCAAACACTACCAATTCCGAATTCACTGAGCTCCGGTCTTCCTCCATAATTTCCGGCACTGAAGCTTCTTTTATCAAAGAATTTGGGTTTGACATTATTTGGAACAATGCCGAGATAGAGGAGAGTTTTGAGTATAAGATTTTTGGCAAGAGTTTTGGGGGAAAATCGGGCCAAGGGTAATAGAATGCGAAAGGGATTTTAGAGTTTGAAACAACTTTCAACTTTTCATGAACTTACCTCTTTTCCCGCGAAGTCCCCTTTTTAGATTTCCCAAAAATTGTAATGATATCCCTTTCTCTTCTTGTCACATCACTTTGTCTTCCTTCATTAACTTCCAACACACCTTACTTAACTACTCCTATTTTGGTAAGTCTTTTAATTCCTTCAGATAATTTTTTCCTTTTCTAATTTTTGACGTAAATAACAGAAAACAAAATTATTTACACAAAAAACTAATCAAAGGTAAAAGTTACCTCAGATGTGACAAACACCTAAGTGTTGTCGAAGGCTCTCGAAAGTGGTAGCATCAAGTGGCTTTGTAAATATATCAGCAAACTGCTCGTGGTTGGAACATAGACCACTTCCACTTCTTTTATTTCCACCAAATCTCGAATAAAATGACGCCTTATGTCAATATGTTTGGTTCTTGAGTGTTGAACTGGATTCTTTGAAATATCAATGGCACTTGTATTGTCACATAAAATCTTCAAAGGTTCTTGATGAATTCCATATTCCTTCAACATTTGTTTCATCCATAGCAGTTGTGCACAACAGCTCCCTGCTGCAAGATACTCTGCTTCAGCAGTAGATAGAGAGATTGAATTCTGTTTCTTGCTATACCAAGACACCAAATTTGTTCCAATAAAGAAACATCCACCTGTAGTACTTTTTCAATCATCAGCATTACCAGCCCAATCAGAGTCACTGTACCCAATCAACTCTGAATCTTGATTCTTAGAATACCAGACACCATATTCTGAAGTTCCACTTACATATCGAATAACCCTTTTCACTGTAGTAAGATGAGATTCCTTAGGATCAGCTTGAAACCTCGCACATATTCCAACACTGAAACATATATCTGGTCTGCTTGCGGTTAAATACAATAAGCTTCCAATCATGCCTCTATATAACTTCTGATCGACTGAAACTCCTTTTTCATCTTTCACTAGTTTATCAGAAACTCCCATAGGAGTTCGAACTGCACGAGCATTACTGAGTCCGAATTTCTTAATCAAGTTCAAGGCATACTTACTTTGATTGATGAATAGACCATTCCGTCCTTGTTTGACTTGTAATCCCAGAAAGTAGGTCAATTCTCCAACCATGCTCATTTCAAATTCAGATTGCATTATGGTGACAAACTCTTGTACCATAGATGGTGAAGTGGAGCCAAATACTATGTCATCAACATATATTTGAGCAATTAGAAACTTTGAGGACTTGTCAAGCACAAATAAAGTGCGATCTACTCCCCCTCGATGATAACCTTTCTGAAGTAGAAAGGTAGTAAGTCGTTCATACCATGCTCGAGGTGCCTGCTTTAATCCGTATAAGGCCTTCTTGAGACGATATACATGATGCGGATAATGGGGATCTTCAAAACCTTTAGGTTGTTCCACATAAACTTCCTCATTCACCACTCCATTTAAAAACGCACTCTTAACATCCATTTGATACAAAGTAAAGTTCAAAGAGCAGGCAATAGCTAGTAGAATACAGATAGATTCTAACCTGGCAACGGGTGCAAAGGTTTCGTCAAAATCAACACCTTCCACTTGAGTATATCCTTGAGCAACAAGTCTGGCTTTGTTTCTGGTGACTAGGCCATCTGCATCGGACTTGTTCTTGAAGATCCATTTCGTACCAATGACATTAATGCCTTTGGGATGGGGAGTGAGATACCAAACATCATTCCTGGTAAACTGGCCGAGTTCATCTTGCATTGCAGCAATCCAGTATTCATCAAGTAAGGCTTCTTTATAGTTCTTGGGCTCAATCAAAGAAACAAAACAGTGTAGACCAGCCAGTCGTCGATAATCAACTCGAGGCACTGATCGAGTACTTCTCATGGTGGAGCCAGATTGATTGAGTGTTGGAACATGGTCGTCAGTAGGAGGTGACTGTGTTGGAACATGGTCGTGTGTTGGAACATGGCCATCTTCAGTAGAGTTAGGATTCTAGTGATCATTTGGTTCAGTAGAATCTGCTGAAGATTTTGCTTTGTCTGAACATTGAGACTGTGTTGGAACATGAGTGTTGGCAGATTCTTCCTCTACAACTTCTGGAGGTTGTTCCTTTTCTGAATCATCCACAATAACATTTATGGATTCCATGAGAGTGTTGGTTCGATGATTAAAAACTCTGTAGGCACGGCTGTTGATGGAATACCCGAGAAAAATTCCTGGATCACTTCGATTATCGAATTTTGCCAACTGTTCTCTATCTCTGAGAATATAGCATGTACTTCCGAACACATGAAAATACGAGACGTTTGGTTTCCTGCCCTTCCAGATCTCATAGGCTGTCTTGTCAGTGAATGGTCGAAGATACACTCGGTTGATTGTATAGCACGCGGTATTGATCGCCTCTGCCCACCATTTCTTATGAACATCCTTTTCTGCCAACATAACTCGAGCCATCTCTTGTAGAGTTCTGTTCTTTCTTTCAACAATGCCATTCTATTGAGGAGTGATAGGAGCCGAAAACTCATGTTGGATTCCTAGCTCATTGCAGAAGGAACTGAATTGTTCATTTTCAAACTCTCTGCCATGATCACTTCGAATTCGGATTATCTTTCCTACAAGACTTCCCTTTTCAGTTTGTAACTTTACTACAAGGCTTCGAAATACCTCAATCGTATCAGATTTTTCTTTCAAGAAGGCTATCCAAGTAAATCTGGAGAAGTCATCAACACACAAAAAAATATATTTCTTTCCTCCTATGCTAGGTGTATTAACTGGCCCCATTAAGTCCATATGTAGCAATTCCAGATTTCTAGAAGTAGTAATAAACTGAACTGAAGAATGAGGAGAACGAGTTTGTTTACCTTGCTGACATGGTCCGCACACAATTTCATTCTTGCTAGTCAAGATTGGCATTCCTCGCACAGCTTTCATATTAGCAATTTTCACCAGTGTTTTATAGTTGATGTGTCCAAGCTTCCTGTGCCAGAGAATTCCTTCATCCTACTTTGAAAGCATGCATCGAACTTCTTGTTCCAACAAATAACAATTGTCTGAAGATCGTATTCCAGAAAGAACCTTGCTTTCACCATGCTTCACTACACACTTGTCCTTCTGAAATTCCACTATCATGTTGTCGTCACACAGCTGGCTTATACTAAGCAAGTTTGATTTTAGATCTTCAACAAATAGTACACTTGTGAGTACTGGAAACCCTTCAATCTTTAATTCGCCTTTGCCAATTACTCTGCTTCTTTTTCCATCACCAAAAGTTACATATCCGCCATCATATGGAGTAATGTTTGTAAGGTATTTTGGAGTCCCAGTCATGTGGCGAGAACAACCACTGTCAAAGTACCAAGAATCACTGGAATAGGCTGATAAAGAAGTGTGTGCCACCAGACACTTACTGGACCTTTTAATAACCCATACCTTCCTGATTTTTGTATGAGTATCGACTGTGTTGGAACACAGTTGTCTTCCAGTCATTTAATCTCTGATCAGTTTTTTACACTGATGTTCAGCATGACCTTGGTATGTACAGTATCCGCAGATTAGAGGCTTTCTTTGATATGGCTTTCCATACTTCCGTTTTACTTCTCGAATCCTAGCTTTGAGAGTAACTGGTTTTTCGAGGACTTCAGTCTTTATTTCTTCCCTGTATCCAATCCCGTGTCTATCACCAACTGTTCTTCCCATATCCAGAATGTCATCAAGCTTTGCTTTCCCGGAATTTAATTTAGAGATAGTTGCTTCAGACATCTCGGCTCTCTTGACTGCCGCTATCAATTTCTGACTCAGTTCTTCATTTTGCTTTTCAAGTTCTGTAACCGTGGATCGTAGTTCCTTTTCACTTTCAATTAGATTTCCTTTTTCTTCATTCAATTCTTTGTTCTTGTCAGCTACTTGAATCCACATAGCATACATTTGTTCGTATGTGCTATAGATCTCTTCATCACTAACAGATAGATCATCTTCATCACTTCGAGCATCGTCCAGATTCTTGTTGGAACATACAGCCTTACCTTTGTTCAGTGTGTTGGAACACTGACCTTCTGATGTATCATGTACCTTTGCTCCAAAAGCTACGTAATTACTCGTAAGTTCTTCTTCATCCTTTTCATTATCTTCATCATCACTCCAAGAGGTGACATTATGATCTTCCTTGTTTCTTGCGGGTGTTAGCACATTCAGCCTGAATATGACCAAATCCTTCACATTCTCTGCATTGAATTTGTCCAGCCTGTTTTGGTTCGTTGTTCTGATTCCTCCCGAACTGCATATTTCCTTGTTCAAATCTCATTCCACGATTATTGTTCGAATCTAGTGGCTTTTGTCTGTTTCCACCAAACCTCTCCTGAGATTTCTTGTTAACCACCTTCTTCAGCATCCTTGAGAAATTCTTTGTAATAAGTGCCAGTTTTTCAAAATCATCATCGCTATCAGACTCATGACTTGCCTTGACCGGAGAAACTTTGAACGCTAAATCCTTGGAGATTCTTTTCGTAGATTGCTGGAATGTCATCTCATAAGTTTGTAACGAACCCATCAGCTCATCTAGGCTCATGGTGGCTACGTCTCTTGCTTCCTCTATTGCTGCTACTTTCATTGCAAATCTTTCGGGAAGAGATCGCAATGTCTTTTTCACTAGCTTAGTTTCCTTGTAAACCTTTCCCAGTTGATAAGCCATGTTGGATATATCTCTGAGCTTTCCATTGAATGTAGCAATGGTGTCATCCTCCTCCATTTTTAGTTCTTCAAACTTGGTAGCCAGCATCTGTAGTTTAGATTCCCGCACCCGACTGGTTCCTTCATGAACAGTTTGTAAAATATCCCATGCTTTCTTTGCCTGGTGACATGTAGATATAAGCTTGAACTGATTTTCATCAACAGCAGTGAAGATTGCATTCAGGGCCTTCGAATTTGCCAGTGATTCTTTAAGATCATCTGGAGTCCACTTAGCTTTGTCTTTGGGTTTTTGACTCGACTCTCCTTCCACAGCCTTAGAACTTGTGTCAGCATCTTCTGTAGGATGATTCCATTCATTCTCAACATAAAACCACGCCAGTTCATCCAGTGAATTGATAAAGACCCTCATACGTGCCTTCCAATAGTTGTAGTTGTTTCCTTCCAACAGTGGTGGTTGAGAGACTGAAGTTCCTTCTCTTGTCATCATGGTAAAACCGGATCTCACTTTCCTTGAAACAACCAAGGGAACAATAAGTGACTCAGCTCTGATACCAATTGAAATTTGGTTTTACCACTTTTTCTAGTACTTACTAGTGTGTTCCAACATGCTTAGTTTAACCAAGTGTAAAATAACGTAAAACGTAAAAGACACACAACTTGGTTATGTAGTTCGGTGTAAACCACCTACATCTGCGGGGCCTGGCCCAGTTCAGAATGAATCCACTAATTAGAAAGATACAGTACAGAGTACAGTTTACAAAATACTTATCTTTACTAACTATGACGTGTGGACTCTGCTAGCTCCCCTAGCTACCGATCTGCCTTGATCAGACTCCCTCTGACCTCGAACTCCGTCGACGCAAGATCTCCTCCTCCCGAGGAATTAAGGTATACGATTCTGAACTTAGTGCGGCAGGACAGTGTTGAAACACAGTATATTGGCTCTTGCAAGTTTCGTAAGATCTCAAAATCTGGGTGCAGATTTTGCTCTGTAAAATCGTTAGTTATGCAGCCGTGTTTGTCCCATATTTATATCCACGAATCAGATCTGAATATTCTTGATTATCTCCATAATATTCCTATTCCAAATCTGATTGTTGAAGCATATCCAAATCCCATAAATAAAGGGATTTTCCTTATCTCAAACTCCCCCATATATTCGAATGAATCTTCTCCTTATAAGTAGGGATATTTCCATAAATCAGATATGCTTCTCACACCCAATATATAGCCAAATATACAGATACCATAAATTCTAAAACACGTCAATATTTCAGCTTGAATTCCATTAAACTCCATGGCGTGAATTCTGCTGCAGCACCATGTTCCAACATGGTCTGTTTATCAGTTCAAAAACAATTCACACATAATTGCCAATAAAATAAATTCCTTGACTTTACACAATTCCTTACGGCAAATCATTCTATCACGTAGGTGTTTACTCTAGCCACAGTTAAAGAATTTTCTCTTCCCTTTACAAGCTGAAGTTTTGAAGAGACTTAGCAATGCCAAAATTATTGTACTTGGTCTGGTCCACTAATATTGGCCCCCTTTGACCAGCCAATTTTTCATGGCATGTTTGACCATCGATAACTTTTGTTGTATATAGTAATGGACCTTATGTGAGAAGTCTTTGGATTCTCCGTAACGTATAGTTTTTGAAAAGTAAAATTTTATAAACTATTATCGTACGTAACAAAAGTTATCGATGGTCAAACATGCCTTGAAAAAATGTAAGAAAAAAGGAGGCAAATATAAGTGGACCAGAGGGAGTAGGATTTCTGTTGAAAAGACATTGAGCAAGATTTCTGTGGAAGGTTGTATCTTGATTTGACCGGTGAAGGTGATGCTGATGCTAAAGCATGGCAATGAATTGTTTCTTGGTGACTGGGATTCTAGCATTGTGTTGTCCTATGGGGACTGTAAGACTGATGTATATGAAGTACAAGGATCCTAAACAGTTAGTGAAAGTGAGGGTTGTGGATTTGATGAGAAGGATGGCCTCGGAGGAAAAGATCGGGTAAATGTAGTTAGTGAAAGTGAGGGTTGTGGATTTGATGAGAAGGATGGCCTCGGAGGAAAAGATCGGGTAAATGTCGTAGATTGAATGATCTGTCATCTGCTGAAGTTGTGAAAAAGTACCATATTGGTAAGCTGTTTAAACCGTGCTTTATCATTATATGGTGCTAATATGTTGTATTTCCAATTTGATACATCATTTACTACCTCTGAACCGCATATGTGCAACTGGTTGTAGTTGATTAGCTAATCATATGATTTTGCTCTTGATTTAATTTAGCTGTTCATTTCTTGTAATTTTATAGTAATTGGATATTTCATATCCGAATTGGGAAACTCATGAGATATTTCGAAGGAACTGCTGAGTTGTGAATGCTTTCTTGAGTTATTTTAATGTTTCATCTGTCTCTAATGGCTTACTCCCTCCGGTCCTCTTTAAATGACCTCATGAAAATGACACAAATTTTTTTGAAACGAGAAAGGAGAGGTGGAGGTTGAATTGGGAGTATAAAAAGTAAGATGTGTGAATGAAAATGACCTAGTATTTGCCAAAAAGAGAATGAGCCAAAATAAAAAAACCATCGTAATATGGAAAGAGAGACATTATTAGAGGACCAGATGAAGTATATGGAGTGAAAGAGGATTATGATAGTACTGGGGTCAATGTTATTGGCAGAAGATTATAACTGATCACCCCTGTTTCTAATTATGGATGCGAAGAGTGGCTTGATGATTCATTATGTAGGGTGCATCTTGAATGCGGACCCTTTTTATTGTATATTTGTTCCTGGCAGGTTTCGCATGTTTCCTGGAAGTCGGAAGTTTCAGATGTTGCCCCGCCGATTCTACAAGCCTTTCCTGAATGCTGTGTTCCAAATCTTGCTATGTTTTTTCTAATGTCCCTTTCCTTTCAATTTAATCCCAGAGATAACTATTTAATTGATTTTGGTTCACCTATCTATAATAACCGCGTTTTCATGGCTGATACTCCTGGAGATAAATTTTTAAATGATTTTTAGGCTGCTACATTTTTTTCCGCTGCTGGTTGATGCTTGCCGCTGCACGTTTTGTTATACATCAAACTGCTGCACGAGTTATTTGCATGATGTGCTCTTTCGGTGCAAGTGGAACAGGCTTTGGCATTTGTGAAACAAGATTGCTGCACACTATGCCACTGCACAAGTATTTGGTATGATTCTGTTAACAGAGCCTGATGAATGTAAATATGTCGATTTCCCCCGGTTAGCATGTCCGTTAATGGAGGCTGATGTAACGATGTTCATTCTGTTCATAATGTATCAGTCATTTTTTCAGTTTTTTTTTCGTAGTGTTTGTGTTATTTTACTGTTAATCTTATTTGTTCTAGGGCTTTGAATTACTCCAGGTAACGTGATGGGGCGTGCATGCAATTGTGGATCAGCGGGCGGCGGACGTTGATGGTTGATGCAATTTTTACTCTTTGTTAGCTAATGTATGAATTTCTGGAGATGAAGTTGTTTTACCCTAAGTAGGTTTGCGTTTGCTTGAACGGTGATTTCTTAATGTTAACAAACCACTTAAAAACCCACGCAATGCCACAATGGTGGTTTCTTATTAAAAAACCATCCATTGGTTTATTACTAAGAAACTACTTAAGAAATTACTCTCTCTCATTTGTGGGGCTTTTTGATACACTAATTTTATGGAAAAGTCTCAGGAAAGACGGCTTTTCCATAAGCTTATGGACAGTCCCCAGAGACATTTGCCTTAAATGTTGTAAATTTTTATAAAATTTAAATATTGCATTTTATAAGTTAAAACAAGTAATATTATGTATTTGAAGGTGAAAATATAAAAATATATGATATAAAATTTTTTTAAATTTTGTAGGTAATTTAATAAATGCAGTGTATAAGGTAAGAAATAAGTGGCCTGTCCATAAGCTTATGGACAGGCCGCCTATCAGGAAACCTACTCCTAATTTTATAATATACTTCTATTTTCATAATTTTCTGTCTACAATAGCATTTGAAAGTTCAAAATAAATTTCAAAAAATTATTTTGGTAGAAAAACAAAATATGATGTATTCAAAAATGAAAAAATAAATATTTAATAATTTTTTGCAAAAAAAAATGAAATTAAATTTAAAAAATGTATTATTAAATTTCACATTCAATTTATTTTGGATGGAGAAATTTATTTAAATTAAATATTAATGTTAAAATTAATGAGTAGGATATAGAAATTGTGAAGTGAAGTGAAATAATATATATTTAATTGGTGAGAAACTGCTAGAGATTTTCACCATTGCACTTGATCTTATTTTCATGTTTCCCTTTCCAGGGACTAGTGTGGCTATACCGCGCGTTGAGCGGTGAGCTAGATAAAAA
The DNA here is from genome assembly GCA_037428765.1 of Rubia yunnanensis. Taxonomy (NCBI): domain Eukaryota; kingdom Viridiplantae; phylum Streptophyta; class Magnoliopsida; order Gentianales; family Rubiaceae; genus Rubia; species Rubia yunnanensis. Next base: position 76,919,972 of record CM075068.1, read on the forward strand.
ATTAGAGAAGTTGTATATGAATGTTAAAAGAGTTGTAATTGAAGATATAAATATAACAATTATACATGTAATTGAAGCGTGGAGATGGTGAGAGGTGCAGGTTCAGGTGGAGAGGGTTGAAGGGGAGGGGTTCGAGAGGTACTGATTCGAGAAGTGAAGGTTCTCCAACAGGAAGTTCACATCTCGAATGGGTACCTCTCGAATAGGTACCTCTCGAACGCTAAGTATCCATCATTCGAATCCCCAATGTCTCAAACCCCTCCACCTGAAACTTAACCTCTCGAGTAGGTACCTCTCGAACATGTCCAATGGAACCCCTCCCTTTGAGGACAGAAACCTCCATCCCTTCGAGGACAGAAGACTCCATCGATTCGAGGGCCGAGACCTCAACCTCTTCGAGGACAGAAGACTTCATTTCTTCGAGGGCCGAGAACAAAACCCCTTCGAGGATCCCCCAGCTACCCCTCGAGTTTTCCACTTGCCGAACCATTGGCACACGCACGCTAAGTATCCATCACTCGAATCCTCAATATCTCAAACCCCTCCACCTGAAACATAACCTCTCGAGTAGCTACCTCTCGAACATGTCCAATGGAACCCCTCCCTTCGAGGACAGAAGACTCCATCCCTTCGATGATAGAAGACTCAATCCCTTTGAGGACAAAAGAATCTATCCCTTGGATGACAGAAGACTCCATCTCTTCGAGGGCCGAGACCTCGACCCCTTCGAGGACAGAAGCCTCCATCCCTTCGAGGGCCGAGACCCCGACCTCTTTGAGGACAGAAAAATCCATTCCCTTCGAGGGCCGAGACCTCTAACCCTTTGAGGATAGAAGACTCCATTCCTTCGAGGACAGAAGACTCCATTCCTTTGAGGGCCGAGACCCCTTCGAGGATCCACTACGCCTCGAGTCTTCCACCTGCCGAGCCATTGGCACACGCACGCTAAGTATCCATCACTCGAATCCACAATGTCTTGAACCCCTCTACCTGAAGCTTAAACTCTCGAGTAGGTACCTCTCGAACATGTCCAATGGAACTCCTCCTTTCCAGGACAGAAGACTCTATCGCTTCGAGGGCTGAGACCTCAATCCCTTCGAGGGCTGAGACCTCAATCCCTTCGAGGATAAAAAACTCCATTCCTTCGAGAGCCGAGAACTGAACCCCTTCGAGGAAAGAAGCCTCCATCCCTTCGAGGGCCGAGAGATCGACCCCTTCGAGGACAGAAGCCTCCTTCCCTTCAAGGGCCTAGAACTCGACCCCTTCGAGGACACAAGATTCCATCCCTTCGAGGTCGAGAACCACCCCTTCGAGGATCCCCCATCTACCCCACGAGTCTTCCAACTGTCGAGCCATTGGCACTCACTTGCTAAGTATCCATCACTCGAATCCTCAATGTCTCGAACCCCTCCACCTGAAACTTAACCTCACAAATAGGTACCAATCGAACATGTCAATGGAACCCCTCCCTTCGAGGACAAAAGACTCCATCCCTTCGAGGGCCGAGACCTCGACCCCTTTTGAGGACAGAAGCCTCCATCCCTTCGAGGGCCTAGAAATCGACCCCTTTGAGGACAGAAGCCTCCATCCCTTCGAGAGCCAAAACCTCGACTCCTTCGAGGACAGAAGACTCCATTCCTTCGAGGGCCGAAAACTGAACCCCTTTGAGAATCCCCCATCTACCCCTCGAGTCTTCCACCTGCCGAGCCATTGGCACACGCACACTAAGTATCCATCACTCGAACCTCAATGTCTCGAATGTCTCCACCTGAAACTGAACCTCTCAAGTAGGTACCTCTCGAACATGTTCAATGGAACCCCTCCCTTCGAGGACAGAAGACTCCATCCCTTCGAGGGCCGAGACCTCGACCCCTTCGAGGACAAAAGACTCCATTCCTTAGAGGGTCGAGAATTGAACCCCTTCGAGGATCCCCCATCTACCACTCAAGTCTTCCTCCTTCCGAACCATTGGCACACGCACGCTAAGTATCCATTACTCGAGTCCTCAATGTCTCAAACCCATCCACCTGAAACTTAACCTCTCGAGTAGGTACCTCTCGAACATGTCCAATGGAACCCCTTCCTTTGAGGACAGAAGCCTCCATCCATTTGAGGGGTGAGAACTCTATCCCTTCGAGGGCAGAGGTCTCCATCCCTTCGAGGGCTGAGACCTCGACCCCTTCAAGGACAGAAGACTCCATCCCTTCGAGGGCTGAGAACTGAACCCCTTTGAGGATCCCTCATCTACCCCTCGAGTCTTCCACTTATCAAGCTATTGGCACATGTACGCTAAGTATCCATCACTCGAATTCTCAATGTCTCGAACCCCTCCACCTGAAACTTAACCTCTCGAGTAGGTACCTCTCGAACATGTCAATGGAACTCCTCCCTTCAAGGACAGAAGACTCCATCCCTTTGAGGGCCTAGACCTTGACCCTTATCGAGGACAGAAGCCTTAATCCCTTCGAGGGCCTAGAACTCAACCCCTTCGAGGACAGAAGCCCCCATCTCTTCTAGGGTCGAGACCTTGACCCCTTCGAGGACAGAAGACTTCATTCCTTCGAGGATCCCCCATCTACCCCTCGAGTCTTCCACCTGCCGAGCCATTGGCACACGCACATTAAGTATCCATCACTCGAACCTCAATGTCTTGAACCCCTCACCTGAAACTTATCCTCTCGAGTTGGTACCTCTTGAACATGTCCGACAGAACCCTACCCTTCGAGGACAGAAGGCTCCATCCATTCGATGACAGAAGACTCAATCCCTTTGAGGGCCGAGACCTTGACCCTTTCGAGGATAGAAGACCCCTTCGAGGGCCGAGAACTCCACTCCCTCGAGGAAAGAAGACTCCATCCCTTTGAGGGCCGAGACCTCGACCTCTTCGAGCACAGAACACTCCATTCCTTCAAGGGACGAGAACTAAACCCCGTTGAGGATCCCTCAGCTACCCCTTGAGGCTTCCATCTGCCGAGCCATTGGTACACGCACGCTAAGAATCCATCACTTGAATCCTCAATGTCTCAACCCTCTACTTGAAACTTAACCTCTTTAGTAGGTACCTCTCGAACATGTCTAATGGAACCCCTCCATTTGAGGATAGAAGATTCCATCCCTTCGATGAAAGAAGACTGCATCCCTTTGAGGACAGAAAACTCCATCCCTTCGATGACAAAAGACTCTATCCCTTCAAGGGCCGAGAACCCCTTCGAGGATAGAAGACTCCATCCCTTCAAGGGCCGAGACCTCGCCCCTTCGAGGAAAAAAGACTCCATTCCTTTGAGGGTCGAGTACTGAATCCCTTCGAGGAATGAAGCCTCTATCCCTTCGAGGTCTGAGAGGTTAACCCCTTTGAGAACAGAAGCCTCCTTCCCTTCGAGGGCCTAGAACTCGACCCCTTCGAGGACAGAAGATTCCATCCCTTCGAGGCCGAGAACCACCCCTTCGAGGATCCCCCATCTTCCCCTCGAGTCATCCACCTGTCGAGCCATTAGCACACGCACGCTAAGTATCCATCACTCGAATCCTCAATGTCTCAAACCCCTTCACCCAAAACTTAACCTCTCGAGTAGGTACCTCTAGAACGTGTCCAATGGAACCCCTCCGTTCGAGGATAGAAGATTCCATCCCTTCGAGGACAGAAGACTCCATACCTTCGAGGACAGAAGACTCGATCCCTTTGATGACAGAAGACTCTATCCCTTCGAGGGCCGAGACCTCGACCCTTTTGAGGACAGAAGCCTCTATCCCTTCAAGGGCCGAGACCTCGACCCCTCTGAGGACAAAAGACTCCATTCCCTTCGATGGCCGAGACCTCAATCCCTTCGAGAACAGAAGACTCCATTCCCTTCTAGGGCTGAGACCTCGACCCCTTCGAGGACAGAAGACTCCATTCCTTCGAGTGCCGAGAACTGAACCCCTTCGGGGATCCCCCCCTCGAGTCTTCCACCTGCTGAGCCATTGGCACATGCACGCTAAGTATCCACCACTCGAACCTCAATGTCTCAAAACCTCATCTGAAACTAAACCTCTCGAGTAGGTACCTCTCGAACATGTCCAATGGAACCCATACCTATGAGGGCAGAAGACTCCATCCCTTCGAGGACAGAAGACTCCATTCCTTCGAGGGACGAGAACTGAACCCCTTTTGGGATCCCCCATCTAGCCCTCGAGTCTTCCACCTGCTGAGCCATTGGCACACACACGCTAAGTATCCACCACTCGAACCACAATGTCTCAAACCCCTCACCTGAAACTAAACCTCTCGGGTAAGTACCTCTCGAACATGTCCAATAGAACCCCACCCTTCGAGGACAGAAGATTCCATCCCTTCGATGACATAAGACTCAATCCCTTCGAGGGTCGAGACCTCGACCCCTTCGAGGATAGAAGACTCTATCCCTTCGAGGGCCGATGACTTGATTCCCTCGAGGACAGAAGACTCCATCCCTTTGAGGGCCGATACCTCAACCCCTTCGAGGATAGAAGATTCCCAATCCTTCGAGGGCCGAGAACTGAACCCCTTCGAGGATCCCCCAGCTACCCCTCGAGTCTTCCATCTGCCGAGCCATTAGTAAATGCACGCTAAGTATCCATCACTCGAATCTTTTTTTTTAATTGTAAACATCATAAAGGTGGGGGATTATATAAGGTTCCCCAAGCCTGTATAGAATAAATAGTTCATTACAAAAAAAATGATCAGTGAGGCAACATTGTTGCTTCCAAAAGAAAACCCAACAGCCGAAAAGTATGTCTAATCGAGTAGTTAGAAACAAAAGATTTGATATGGTAGTTGCAATTCCAAAAGAAAGAATCTCCACCCCATCTGTTAATTATTTCCCTTGGCCAGGCAACTACACACTATCACTTCAAGATTAACAAGGAACCTACATCGTAGCATTGTTGCATCAAATTTGCAATGAAGCCTTTTGTTTTGAGAGCATCCTTCCCGGCCGATAAGTAGCTAAATTCTGGATAGTCTTCACCAGCCGAGAATTTGAAAAATGGATCTTGTGAACTTGTAATAAGCCAAAGAAAAGAAATCACCAGTATCTATCCTTTTTTGAATTCAAGCATATCATAAATAGTCCTCAGCAATGTATATATAAGTGATAGTGGTGGTTCTTGATCTGGATGGGTGCTAGTTCGTGATCTGGATTCGTGATCGTGATTGCTGGTTCGAGTACTCGAACATTTCAAACTCTCGAGGGGCGGGAGTGATTCGAGACTTTGAGACTTCGAGGGGTATTATCATCGAGACTTCGATGATAATTTTCCGAGTGTTCAAGTGCCCGAGGGATCTCGAGGGGGATAGCAGTTCGAATGCTCAAAGGGCGGCAAAGTGGCCTCGAGGGGAGGTAGTGATTCGGGGCCTCGAGGGTGCTAATTCAAGACCACAAATGGAACTAGTTCGAGACTTCGAGGGGCCGTTGTCGCTCGAGACCTCAACGCGGCCCCACCCTCGACCTCGAAGGGTGGTTCTAGGCTCGAATGGGAGTTTGAGACCTCGAAGGGGACTGTTCATCTCAATACAGCCTCGAGGGTGCTAATTCGAGACCTCGAATGGAACTAGTTCGAGACTTCGAGGGGCTGTTGTCGCTCGAGACCTCGACGGGGCTAGTTCGAGACCTCGAAGGGTGGTTCTAGGCTCGAATGGGAGTTCGAGACCTCGAAGGGAACTGTTCATCTCAATTTTTTTTTAAAAAAAAACTGCATTACATTTGAGATGAATAGTCTGATATGTGTCAGAAAAAGGAGTAAGAGATAGTAAAATTTCTCGAACCCCTCCACCTGAAACTTAACCTCTCGAGTAGGTACCTCTCGAACATGTCCTATAGAACCCCTCCCTTCGAGGACAGAATATTCCATCCCTTCGATGACAGAAGACTCTATCCCTTCGAGGACAGAAGACTCCATCCCTTCAATGACAGAAGACTCCATCCCTTCGAGGGCCGGGACCTCAACCCCTCTGAGGACAAAAGACTCCATACCTTCAAGGGCCGAGACCTCGACCCCTTCGAGGACAAAAGACTCCATTCCTTTGAGTGCCGAGAGCTGCCCCTTCGAGGAATGAAGCTTCCATCCGTTCAAGGGCCGAGAGGTTGACCCATTCGAGAACAGAAGCCTCCTTCCCTTCGAGGGCCTAGAACTCGACCCCTTCGAGGACAGAAGATTCCATCCCTTCGTGGTCGAGAACCACCCCTTCGAGGAACCCCATCTTCCTCTCGAGTCTTCCACTTGTCGAGCCATTGGCACACGCACGCTAAGTATCCATCACTCAAATCCTCAATGTCTCAAAATTCTCCACCCAAAACTTAACCTCTGGAGTAGGTACCTCTCAAATATGTCAATGGAACTCCTCCCTTCGAGGACAGAAGACTCCATCCCTTTGATGGCTGAGACCTCGACCCCTTTCAAGGACAGAAGCGTCCATCCCTTCGAAGGCCTAGAACTCGACCCCTTCGAGGACAGAAGCCTCCATCCCTCCGAGGGCCGAGATCTTGACCCCTTTAAGGAAAGAAGACTCCATTCCTTCGAGGGCCAAGAAATGGACCCCTTAGAGAATCCCCCAACTACATCTCGAGTCTTCCACCTGCCAAGCCATTGGTACACGAACGCTAAGTATCCATCACTCGAATCCTCAATGTCTCGAACCCCTCCACCTGAAACTTAACCTCTCGAGTAGGTACCTCTAAAACATGTCCAATGGAACCCCTCCCTTTGAGGACAGAAGATTCCATCCCTTCGATGACAGAAGACTCTATCCCTTCGAGGACAGAAGACTCCATCCCTTCGAGGGCCGAGACCTTGACCCCTTCGAGGACGGACACCTCCATCCCTCCGAGGGCCGAGACCTCGACCCCTCCAAGGATAGAAGACTCCACTCTCTTTGATGGCGGAGACATCGATCCCTTCGTGGACAGAAGACTCCATTCCCTTCGAGGATCCACCAGCTTCCCCTCGAGTTTTCCATCTGCCGAGACATTGGCACATGCACGCTAAGTATCCATCACTCAAATCCTCAATGTCTTGAACCCCACCACCTGAAACTTAACCTCTCGAGTAGGTACCTCTCGAACATGTCCAATGGAACCCCTCCCTTCGAGGACAGAAGACTTCATCCCTTCGGGGACAGAAGACTCCATCCCTTCGAGTGCCGAGACCTCGACCCCTTCGAGGACAGAAGACTCCATTCCTTCGAGGGTCTAGAAATGAACCCCTTCGAGGAAACAAGCCTCCATCCTTTCGAGGGCCGAGAGGTGGACCCCTTCGTGAACAGAAGCCTCCTTCCCTTCGAGGGCCTAGAACTTAACCCCTCCGAGTACAGAAGATTCCGTCCTTTCGAGGTCGAGAACCACCCCTTCGAGGATCCCCCATGTTCCCCTCGAGTCTTCCACCTGTCGAGCCATTGGCACACAGATGCTAAGTATCCATCACTCGAATCCTTAATGTCTCGAACCCCTCATGCCAAAACTTAACCTCTCGAGTAGGTACCTCTCGAACATGTCAATGGAACCCCTCCATTCGAGGAAAAAAGACTCCATCCCTTCAAGGGCCTACAATTTGACCCCTTCGAGGACAGAAACCTCCATTCATTTGAGCGCCGAGACCTCGATCCCTTCGAGGAAAGAAGACTTCATTCCTTCGAGGGCTGAGAACTGAACCCCTTTGAGGATCCCTCATATACCCCTAGAGTTTTCCACCTACCGAGCCATTACAAAACGCACGCTAAGTATCCATCACTCGAACCTCAATGTCTCGAACCCCTCCACCTGAAACTTAACCTCCCAGTAGGTACCTCTCGAACATGTCCAATGGAACCCCTCCCTTCGAGGACAGAAGACTCCATCCCTTCGATGGCCGAGACCTCGACCCCTTCGAGGACAGAAGACTCCATTCCTTCTAGGGCCAAGAACTGAACCCCTTCGAGGATTCCCCATCTACCCCTCGAGTCTTCCACCTGTCGAACATGCAAATAGACACCTTACCTTCGAGGACAGAAGACTCCATCCCTTCGAAGACAGAAGACTTCATCCCTTCGAGGGCCAAGACCTCGATCCCTTTGAGGACAGAATACTCCATCCCTTCAATGACAGAATACTCCATCCCTTCGAGGACAGAAGACTCCATTCCTTCGAGGGCTGAGAACTGAACCCCTTCGAGGATCCCCCATCTACCTCTCGAGTCTTCCACATGCCGAGCCATTGGCCCACGCACGCTAAGTATCCGTCGCTTGAATCCTCAATGTCTCGAAACCCTGAACCTGAAACTTAACCTCTCGAGTAGGTACCTCTCGAACATGTCCAATGGAACCCCTCCCTTTGAGGACAGAAGACTCCATCCCTTCGAGAGCCGAGACCTCGACCCCTTCGAGGATAAAAGGCTTCATTCCTTTGAGGGCCTAAAACTAAACACCTTCGAGGAAAGAAGCCCCCATCCCTTCAAGGGCCGAGAGGTGGACCCCTTCGAGGACGGAAGCCTCATTCCTTTCGAGGGCCTAGAACTCGACCCCTTCAAGGACAGAAGATTCCATCCTTTCGAGGTCGAGAACCACCCCTTCGAGGATCCCCCATGTTCCCCATCTACCCCTCGAGTCTTCCACCTGTCGAACATGTCAAATGGAACCCATCCCTTCGAGGACAGAAGACTCCATACTTTCAAAGACAGAAGACTCAATCCCTTCGAGGGCCGAGACCCCTATCCCTTCGAGGACAGAATACTCCATCCCTTCAATGACAGAATACTCCATCCCTTCGAGGACCGAGGCCTTGACCCCTTCGAGGATAGAAGACTCCTTTCCTTCGAGGGCCAAGAATTGAACCCTTTCGAGGATCCCCAATCCACCCATCGAGTCTTCTATATGCCGAGCAATTGGCACAGGCACGCTAAGTATCCGTCGCTCGAATCCTCAATGTCTCGAACCCCTCCACCTGAAACTTAACCTATCGAGTAGGTACCTCTCAAACATGTCCAATAGAACCCCTCCCTTCGAGGACAGAAGACTCCATCCCTTTAAGGGCCAAGACCTCGACCCCTTCGAGGACAGAAGATTCCATTCCTTCAAGGGTCGAGAACTGAACCTCTTTGAGGATCCCCCAGCTACCCCTCGAGTCTTCCACCTGCCGAGCGATTGGCACACGCACGCTAAGTATCCATCACTCGAATCCTCAATGTCTCGAATCTCTCCACTTGAAACATAACCACTCGAGTAGGTACCTCTCGAACATGTCCAATGAAACCCCTCCCTTTGAGGAAAAAAAATTCCATCCCTTAGATGACAGAAGATTCCATCTCTTCGAGGACATAAGATTCCATCCTTTCGATGACAGAAGACTTCATCCCTTCGAGGGCTGAGACCTCGACCATTTCGAGGACAGAAGACTCCATCCCGTCGAGTGACGAGAACACGACTCTCTCAAGGACAAAAGACTCCATCCCTTCGAGAGCCGAGACCTCGAACCCTTCAAGGACAGAAAACTCCATTCCTTCGAGGGCCGAGAACTGAACCCCTTCGAGGATCCCACAGCTACCCCTCAAGCCTTCAACCTGCAGAGCCATTGGCACACGCACGATAAGTATCCATCACTCAAATCCTCAATGTCTCGAACCCCTTCACCTGAAACTTAATCTGTCGAGTAGGTACCTCGCGAACATGTCCAATGGAACCCCTCCCTTCGAGGATAGAAGACTGCATCCCTTCGATGACAGAAGACTGCATCCCTTCGAGGGCCGAGACCTCGACCCCTTCGAGGACAGAAGACTCCATTCCTTCGAGGGCCGAGAACTTAACCCCTTCAACGATCCCCCATCTACCCCTCGAGTCTTCCACATACCGAGCCATTGGCACACGCTTGTTAAGTATCCATCACTCGAATCCTCAATGTCTCGAACCCCTCCACCTGAAACGTAACCTCTTAAGTAGGTACCTCTCGAAATGTCCAATGGAACCCCTCCCTTCGAGGATAGAAGACTCCATCCCTTCGATGACAGAAGACTCCATCCCATCGACGACAGAAGACCCAATCCCTTCGATGACAGAAAACTCCATCCCTTCGAGGGCCAAGACCTCGACCCCTTCGAGGACAGAAGCCTCCATCCCTTCGAGGCCCGAGACCTCAACACCTTTGAGGAAAGAATACTCATCCCTTCGAGGGCCGAGATCTCGACCCCTTCGAAGACAGAAGACTCCATTCTTTCGAGGGCCGAGAACTGAACCCGCTCGAGGATCCCCTAGAAACCCCTCGAGTCTTCCACTTGCCGAGGCATTAGCACATGCACGGTAAGTATCCATCACTCGAATGCTCAATGTCTCGAACCCCTCCACCAGAAACTTAACCTCTCGAGAAGGTACCTCTCGAACATGCCAATGGAACCCCTCCCTTCGAGGACAAAAGACTCCATCCCTTTGAGGGTTTAGACCTCGACCCCTTTCGAGGACAGAAGCATCCATCCCTTCGAGGGCCTAGAACTCAACCCCTTCGAGGATAGAAGCCTCCATCCCTTTGAGAGCCAAAATCTCGATCCCTTCGAGGACAAAAGACTACATTCCTTCGAGGGCCAAGAACTGAACCCCTTCTAGGAACCCCATCGACCCCTCAAATCTTCCACCTGCCGAGCCATTGGCACACACAAGCTAAGTATCTATCACTTGAACCTAAATGTCTCGAACAACTCCACCTGAAACCTAACCTCTCGAGTAGGTTCCTCTCGAACATGTCTAATGGAACCCCTCCATTCGAGGACAGAAGACTCCATCTCTTCAAAGGTCGAGACCTCGACCCTTCGAGGACAGAATAGTCCATTCCTTCAAGGGCCGAGAACCGAACCCCTTCGAGGATCCCCTATCTTCCCCTCGAGTCTTCCACCAATCGAGCTAATGGCACAACACGCTAAGTATCAATTTCTCGAATCCTCAATGTCTCGAACCCCTCCACCTGAAACTTAACCTCTCAAGTAGGGGTATCTCTCGAACATGTCAATGGAACCCTTCACTTCGAGGACAGAAGACTCCATCCCTTCGAGGGCCGAGACCTCGACCCCTTTCGAGAACAGAAGCCTTCATCCCTTCGAGGGCCTAGAACTCAACCCCTTCGAGGACAGAAGCCTTAATCCATTCAAGGTCCGAGACCTCGACCCCTTCGAGGAAAGAAGACTCCATTCCTTTGAGGGCAGAGAACCGAACACCTTCGAGGATTCCCCATCCACACCTCGAGTCTTCCACCTACCAAGCCATTTGCACATGCACGCTAAGTATCTATCACTCAAACAACAATGTCTCGAACCCTTCCACCTGAAACTTAACCTCTCTAGTAGGTACCTCTTGAACATGTCTAATGGAACCCCTCCCTTCGAGGACGGAAGACTCCATCCCTTCGATGACAGAAAACTCCATCCCTTTGAGGGCCGAGACCTCGACCCCTTCGAGGACAGAAGACTCCATCCTTTCGAGGGTCGCAAACTCGACTCCCTCGAAGATAGAAGACTCTACCCCAACGAGGGTCGAGACCTTGACCCCTTCGATGACATAAGACCCCATTCCTTTGAGGGCCGAGAACTGAACCCCTTCGAGGATCCCCCAGCTACCCCTCAAGTCTTCCACCTGCTGAGCCATTGGCACATGCACGCTATGTATCCATCACTCAAATCCTCAATGTCTCGAACCCCTGCACCCAAAACTTAACATCTCGAGTAGCTACCTCTCGAACATGTCTAATGGAACCTCTCCCTTCGAGGACAGAAGATTCCATCCCTTTGATGAAAGAAGACTGCATCCCTTCGATGACAGAAGACTCCATCAATTCGAAGGCCGAGACCTCGACCCCTTCGAGGGACGAGAACTGAACCCCTTCGAGGATCCCCCATCTACTCCTCAAGTCTGCCACCTGCCGAGCCATTGGCACACGCACGCTAAGTATCCATCACTCGAACCTCAATGTCTCAAACCCCTCCACCTGAAACTTAACCTCTCGAGCAGGTACCTCTCGAACATGTCCAATGGAACCCCTCCTTTTGAGGACAGAAGACTCCATCCCATTGATGACAAAAAACTTCATCCCTTCGAGGACAGAAGACTCTATCCCTTCGATGACAGAAGACTCCATCCCTTCGATGGCCAGACCTCGACCCTTTCGAGGACAGAAGCCTTTATCCCTTTGAGGACCGAGACCTCGACCCCTTTGATGACAGTTGCCTCAATTCCTTCGAGGGCTAAGAACTCGACCACTTCGAGGACAGAAGCCTCCTTCCATTCGAGGGTCGAGACCTCGACCCCTTGGAGGATAGAAGACTCCAATCCTTCGAGGGCAGAGAACTGAACCCCTTCGAGTATCCCCCATCTATCCCTCGAGTCTTCCACCTGCCAAGGCATTGGCACTTCCACGTTAAGTATCCATCACTCGAACCTCAATGTCTCAAACCCCTCCACCTGAAACTTAACCTCTGGAGTAGGTACCACTCGAACATATCCAATGGAATCCCTCCATTCGAGGACAGAAGACTCCATCCCTTCGATGAAAGAAGACTCCATCCCTTCGAGGGCCGAGACCCCGATTCCTTCAAGGACAGAAGACTCCATCCCTCAAGGACTGAGAACTCAACACCCTCGAGGACAGAAGACTCCATCCTTTCAAGGGCTGAGACCTTGACCTTTAAGGACAGAAGACTCCATTCCTTCAAGGTCCGTGAACTGAACCCCTTCGAGGATCCCCATGCTACCCCTCGGGTCTTCCACCTGCCGAGCCATTGGCACACACATGCTAAGTATCCATCACTAGAACCTCAATGTCTTGAAACCCTCAACCTAAAACTTAACCTCTCGAGTAGGTACCTCTCAAACATGTCCAATGAAACCCTTCCCTTCAAGGATAGAAGACTACATCCTTTCGATAACAGAAGAGTCCATCCCATCTAGGACAGAAGACTCCATCCCTTCGATGACAGAATACTCCATCCCTTCGATGACAGAAGACTCCTTCCCTTCGAGGGCCGAGACCTCGACCCCTTCAAGGACAGAAGCCTCTATCCCTTCGAGGGCCGAGACCTCGACACCTTCGGGGACAAAAGAATCCATTCCCTTCGAGGGCCGAGAACTGAACCCCTTCGAGGATCCCCTATCTACGCCTCGAGTCTTCCACCTGCCAAGACATTGGCACACACACGGTAAGTATCCATCACTCGAACCTCAATGTGTCGAACCCATCCACCTGAAACTTAACCTCTCGAATAGGTACCTCTCAAACATTTCCAATGGAACCCCTACCTTCGAGGACAGAAGACTCCATCCCTTCAATGACTGAAGACTCCATCCCTTCGAGGGCCGAGACCTCCACCCCTTCAAGGACAGAAGACTCCATCCTTTCGAGGGCCGAGACCTCGACCCCTTCAAGGACAGAAAACTCAATTCCTTCGAGGGCCGAGAACTGAACCCCTCGAGAATCCCCCAGCTACCCCTCGAGTCTGCAACCTGCCGAGCCATGAGCACACGCATGCTAAGTATCCATCACGAAAACATCAATGTCTCGAACCCCTCCACCTAAAACTTAACCGCTCGAGTAGGTACCTCTCGAACACGTTCAATGGAACACCTCCATTCGAGGACAGAAGACTCTATCCCTTCGATGATAGAAGACTCCATCCCATCGACGACAGAAGACTCAATCTCTTCGATGACAGAAGACTCCATCTCTTTGAGGGCCGAGACTTCAACCCCTTCGAGGAAAGAAGCTTCCATCCCTTCGAGGTCCGAGACCTCGACCCCTTCGTGGACAAAAATCCATTCCTTTTGAGGGCCGAGACCTCAACCCCTTCAAGAATAGAAGACTCCATTCCTTCGAGAGCCGAGAACTGAACCCCTTCGAGGATCCCCCAGCTACCCCTCGAGTCTTCTACCTACCGAGCCATTGGCACACGCACGCTAAGTATCCATCACTCGTATCCTCAATGTCTCCCCCTCCACCAGAAACCTAACCTCTCGAGTAAGTACCTCTCGAACATGTCCAATGGAACCCCTCCCTTTGAGGACAGAAAACTCCATTCCTACAATGATAGAAGACTCCATCCCTTCGAGGGCCGAGACCTCGACCCCTTCGAGGACAGAAGCCTCCATCCCTTCGAGGGCCAAGACCTCGACCCCTTCAAGGACAAAAGACTCTATTCCTTCGAGGGCCGAGAACTGAACCCCTTCGAGGATCCCCCACCCTCGAGACTTCCACCTGCCGAGCCATTGACACATGCACGCAAAGTATCTATCACTCGAATCCTCAATGTCTTGAACCCCTCCACCTGAAACTTAATCTCTAGAGTAGGTACCTCTCGAACATGTCCCATGGAACCCCTCCCTTCGAGGGACAGAAGACTCCATCCCTTCGAGGACAGAAGATTTCATCCCTTCGAGGTCGAGAACCACTCATTCGAGGATCCCCCATCTACCCCTTCGAGGATCCCCAATCCACCCCTCGAGTCTTCCACCTGTCGAGCCATTGGTACACGCACGCTAAGTATCCATCACTCAAATCTTCAATGTCTCGAACCCCTCCACTTGAAACTTAACCTTTCGAGTAGGTACCTCTCGAACATGTCAATGGAATCCTTCCCTTCGAGGACAGATGACCCCATCCCTTTGAGGGCTGAGACCTCGACCCCTTTCAAGGACAGAAGCTTCCTTTCCATCGAGGGCCTAGAACTCGACCCCTTTAAGGACAGAAGCCTCCATCCCTTCGATTGCCAGACCTCAACCCCTTCGAGGGCAGAAGACTGGGAGGTCGTCGCCCTACCTCTCAAAGTTAATACTTTTAAGCCCTAAATGCTTCCTATCTACAATTAAGTAAATAATGGCAAGTCGGGGTCATCCACGAGAAGGGGGATCTTTCCAAGTGTTTTAAACATATATAGGAGAAAACATACTAAACACTCACATACATAGATACATGAAAAGCATGTAAACAAAGGGGGGTTTTGGTTGGTTTGATCCTAAGTTATCAAATTAAAGTACAATAACTAGCAAAGCAAGAGAACGATGCTAATCATGCAATACAACTAAAGGGAAGATGAAAATAACAATTTACGAAACCTTGGGCGCAATTGACTTCCACTTCCAAACCTCTTATCCATCGTTGAACATGCAACCTATTTACTACTTTCACTACTTGTTGTGAAGGCTAAACTTCTATCCTTCTTAGATAGTAGTTTGCAAGAGTGAATTCGACATCTCTTGTCAAACCTCACCAATGACTCCCGTAGTCGAAACACGACTCAAGGTATCCCATTAATGGCATTTAGCACGAAGAATCAACAAGCTCGGCAACACTTATAAACACTACACCGCGTCTAAGCATTTAACCGATTTATGCATTTACACAAGATTGGTCAAGAACGATCAACATTCATAGACTTCTCTCATTTGCTACAAGCGACAAACATGACAAAGAGTTCAACATTATCAAATTCACCTAGCAATTATCAATCCATCAACACAATCAAAAGCTCTAAATCATACTCATGGATTCCTATCAAGAAAGGGGGGATATCAACCCATGTCCCCCAAACCCTAGCAAGCAATTCATACAAGTATTTCATATACTCAAGTTTTCAATAACATTAATGATATCAACAAACACATTCAATGCTCCATAAATGCATAATAGTAAGAGTAATAAATAGGCTACAAATTGTTCTCAGGACATGGGCTTGGAAGCCTTAGTCAATTGCTTCCAAGAGATAGATTAGCTACAAGAGTTCATGCTAATCAATGCTAAACAACTAATCATAAAACAAGAGAATTCAAAGATGAAAATGGATAGAAAAAGGGTTTGGAACAATACTGTAATCGCAGATGCAGAAGAATGAGAATGAGAGGAAAGAGAGTGCTATTTATAGTACAAAGAAAATAAGATGAAATTCTGGCCACCCGTTGGTCGCGACTCGCGACGGCTCGTCGCGATGAGGCCATCGCGACTCGCGATGGGTGCCAGAATTTTGCATTGTGTCTTTTTCTTCTTCTTGTGGTATATAATCATCTTCATAGAAATTCATCTCAATTTTCAAGTCTTCAATGGGTACAAAAATGGTCTTCAATGGCCTCCGGTCTTCATGTCTTCGAAGCAAGTCTTCAAAAGTCGTCGAAAGTGTGATCTTCAATGGCCTCCGGTCTTCATTGCCTTCGTGTTCTTCCCTTGTCACACAAAATCCACTTAGAAGAGGTAAAAGAGCGTAAAGTTTCTCTTACCCCTCCTAAGAGAATTTCAAGGTAAAACACAAGCTCTCGATAATAAAAGAGCACAAAAGTGACCCAAAATAGTACTAAATTATGCATATAAAATGGACACATCAAAGATTCCGTTCCTTTGAGGGCCGATAACTGAACCACTTTGAGGATCCCCCATCTACCCCTCGAGTCTTCCACCTGCCGAGCCATTGGCACACGCACGCTAAGTATCCATCACTCGAACCTCAATGTCTCGAACGCCTCCACCTGAAACTTAACCTCTCGAGTAGGTACCTCTCGAACATGTCCCATGGAACCCCTCCCTTTGAGGAAAGAAGACTCCATCCCTTTGAGGACAAAAGATTCCATCCCTTCGAGGTCGAGAACCACCCATTCGAGGATCCCCCATCTATCCCTTCGATGATCCCCTATCTACCCCTCGAATCTTCCACCGATCGAGCCATTAGTGCACGCACGCTAAGTATCCATCACTCGAATCTTCAATGTCTCGAACCCCTTCACCTAAAACTTAACCTCTCAAGTAGGTACCTCTCGAACATGTTAATGGAATTCCTCCCTTCGAGGACAGAAAACCCCATCCCTTTGAGGGCCGAGACCTCGACCCCTTTCGAGGACAGAAGCTTCCTTCCCTTCGAAGGCCTAGAACTCGACCCCTTCGAGGATAGAAGCCTCCATCCCTTCGAGGGCCGAGACCTCGACCCCTTCGAGGACAGAAGACTCTATTCCTTTGAGGGCCAATAACTGAACCCTTTTGAGGATCCCCCATCTACTCCTCGTGTCTTCCACCCACCGAGCTATTGGCATACGCATGCTAAATATCCATCACTCGAACCTCAATGTCTCGAACCCCTCCACCTGAAACTTAACCTCTCGAGTAGGTACCTCTCGAACATGTCCAATGGAACCCCTCCCTCTGAGGACAGAAGTCTCCATCCTTTCGAGGACAGAAGACTCCATCCTACGAGTGCCGAGACCTCGACCCCTCCGAGGACATAAGACTTTATTCCTTTGAGGGCCAAGAACTGAACACCTTCGAGGAAAGAAGCCTCCATCCCTTCGAGGGTCGAGAGGTCGACCCCTTCGAGGACAGATGCATCTTTCCCTTCGAGGGCCTAGAACTCGACCCTTTCAAGGACAGAAGATTCCATCCCTCCGAGGTCGAGAACCACACCTTCGAGGATCCCCCATCAACCACTCGAGTCTTCCACCTGTCGAGCAATTAGCCCACGCATGCTAAGTATCCATCACCAGAATCTTCAATGTCTCAAACCCCTCCACCTGAAACTTAACCTCTCGAGTAGGTACCTCTCGAACATGTCAATGGAACCCTTCCCTTCGAGGACAGAAGACCCCATCCCTTCAAGGGCCGAGACTTCGACCCCTTTCGAGGACAAAAGGTTCCTTCCCTTCGAGGGCCTAGAAATCGACCCCCTCGAGGAAAGAAGCCTCCATCCCTTTGATGGCCGAGACCTCGACCCCTTCGAGGAAAGAAGCCTCCATCCCTTTGATGGCCGAGACCTCGACCCCTTCGAAGATAGAAAGCATCATTCCTTCGAAGGCCGAGAACTGACCCCTTCGAGTATCCCCCATCTACCCCTCGAGTCTTCCACCTGCCAAGCCATTGGCACACGCACGCTAAGTATCCATCACTCGAACCTCAATGTCTCAAACCCCTCCACCTGAAACTTAACCTCTCGAGTAGGTACCTCTCGAACATGTCCAATAGAACCCCTCAATTCGAGGGCAGAAGACTCCATCCCTTCGATGACAGAAGACTCCATCCCATCAATGACAGAATACCCAATCCCTTCGATGACAGAAGACTCCATCCCTTCGAGGGCCAAGACCTCGACCCCTTCGAGGACAGAAGCCTCCTTCCTTTCGAGGCCCGAGACCTCGACCCCTTCGAGGACAAAAGACTCCATTCCCTTTGAGAACCGAGACCTCGACCCCTTCAAGGATAGAACACTCCATTCCTTCGAGGGCAGGGAACTGAACCCCTTCAAGGATCCCCAGCAACCCCTCCAGTCTTCCACCTGTCTAACCATTGGCACACACACGCTAAGTATCCATCACACGAATCCTCAATATCTTGAACCCCTCCACCTGAAACTTAACCTCTCGAGTAGGTACCTCTCAAACATGTTCAATGAAACCCCTCCATTCGAGGACAGAAGACTCCATCCCTTCGATGACAAAAATTGCATCCCATCGACGACAGAAGACTCCATCCCTTCGATGACACAAGAATCCATCCTTTCGAGGGCCAAGACCGCAACCCCTTCGAGGATAAAAGCCTCCATCCCTTCGAGGTCCGAGACCTCGACCCCTTCAAGGATGAAAGACTCAATTCCCTTCGAGGGCCGAGACCTCGACCCCTTCAAGGATAAAAGACTCCATTCCTTCGAGGGCCGGGAATGGAACCCCTTCGAGGATCCCCCAGCTACCCCTCGAGTCTTCCACCTGCCGAGCCATTGGTACACACACGCTAAGTAACCATTAATCGAATCCTCAATGTCTTGAACCCCTCTACCTGAAACTTAACCTCTCAAGTAGGTACCTCTCGAACATGTCCAACGGAACCCCACCCTTCGAGGACGGAAGACTCCATCCCTTCGATTACAGATGACTCCATCTCATCGAGGACAGATGACTTCATTCATTCGATGACAGAAGACTCTATCTCTTCGAGGGCCAAGACCTCGACCCCCTTCGAGAACAGAAGACTCCATCCCTTCGAGGGCCAAGACCTCGACCCCTTCGAGGACAGAAGCCTCCATCCCTTCGAGGGCCGAGACCTCGACCCCTTCAAGGATAGAAGACTCCATTTCTTCGAGGGCTGAGAACTGAACCCCTTCGAGGATCCCCCAACTACCCCTTGAGTCTTCCACCTGCCGAGCCATTGGCACATGCACGCAAAATATCTATCACTCGAATCGTGAATGTCTTGAACCCCTCCACATGAAACTTAATCTCTCGAGTAGGTATATCTCGAACATTTCCAATGGAACCCCTCCATTCGAGGACAAAAAACTCCATCCCTTCGAGGACAGAAGACTCCATCCCTTCGAGGGCTGAGACCTCGACCCCTTCGAGGATAGAACGCTCCATTCCTTCGTGGGATGAGAACTGAACCCCTTCGAGGAATGAAGCCTCCATCCCTTCGAGGGTCGAGAGGTCTCCCCCTTCGAGGACGAAAGCCTCCTTCCCTTCGAGAACTCAACCACTTCGAGGACATAAGATTTCATCCCTTCGAGGTCCAGAACCACCCCTTCGAGGATCCCACATCTACCCTTCAAGTCTTCTACCTGTCGAGCCATTGGCACACGCACGCAAAGTATCCATCACTCGAATCCTTAATGTCTCAAACCCCTCCACCTGAAACTTAACTTCTCGAGTAGGTACCTCTCAAACATGTCCAATGGAACCCTTCCCTTTGAGGACAGAAGACTCTATCTTTTCAATGACAGAAGACTCCATCCCATCGAAGACAGAAGACTCCACCCCTTCGAGGATCCCCCATCTACCCCTTTGAGGATCCCCCATCTACCCCTCGAGTCTTCCACCTATCGAGCCATTGGCACACGCACGCTAAGTATCCATCACTCGAATCTTCAATGTATCGAACCCCTCCACCTGAAACTTAACCTGTCGAGTAGGTACCTCTCGAACATGTCAATGGAACCCCTCCCTTTGATGACAGAAGACTCCATCCCTTTGAGGGCTGAGACCTCGACCCCCTTCTAGGATAGAAGACTCCATCACTTCGAGGGCCGGGACCTCGACCCCTTCGAGGACAGAAGTCTCCATCCCTTCGAGGGCCGAGACCTCGACCCCTTTGAGGACAGAAGACTCCATTCCTTCGAGGGCTGAGGACTGAACCCCTTAGAGGATCCCTATCTACCCCTCGAGTCTTCCACCTACCGAGCCATTGTTACACACACACACTAAGTATCCATCACTTGAACCTCAATGTCTTGAACCCCCCCACCTGAAACTTAACCTCTCGAGTAGGTGCCTCTCAAACATGTCCAATGGAACTTATCCCTTCGAGGATAGAAGACTCCATCCCTTTGATGGCCGAGACCTCAACCCCTTCATGGACAGAAAACTCCATCCCTTCAAGAGCCGAGACCTCAACCCCTTCGAGGACAGAAGACTCCATTCCTTCGAGGGCCATGAACTAAACCCCTTCGAGGATCCCCCATCTACTTCCCGAGTCTTCCACCTGCTGAGCCACTGGCACATGCACTCTAAGTATCCAACACTCGAGTCCTCAATATCTCAAACCCCTCCACCTGAAACTTAACTTCTCGAGTAGATACCTCCCGAACATGTCAAATGGAACCTCTTCCTTCAAGGACAGAAGACACTATCCCTTCGGGGTAGAAGACTTCATCCCTTCGAGGGTCTCGAGGACAGAAGCCTCTATCCCTTCGAGGGCCTAGAACTCTACCCCTTCGAGGATAGAAGACTTCATCCCTTCGAGGGCCTAGACCTCGACCCCTTCGTGGACAGAAGACTCCATCCCTTCGAGGGCCGATAACTCAACCCCTTTGAGGAAAGAAGACTCTATCCCTTCGAGGGCCGAGAGCTCGACCCCTTCGAGGGCAGAAGCCTCCATCCCTTAGAGGGCCTAGAAATCAACCCCTTTGAGGACAGAAGATTCCATCCCTTCGAGGTCGAGAACCACCCCTTCGAGGATCCCCCATCTACCCCTCGAGTCTTCCACCTATTGAGCCATTGGCACATGCACGCTAAGTATGCATCACTCAAATCCTCAATGTCTCAAATCCCTCCACCTGAAAGTTCACATCTCGAATAGATACCTCTCAAACCCATCATATCGAACCCCTCCACCTGGAAGCTCACATCTTGAATGGGTACCTCTCGAGAGCTCGACCCCTTCAAGGACAAAAGCCCTCATCCCTTCGAGGGGCTAGAACTCAACCTCTTCATGGATAGAAGATTCTATCCCTTCGAGGCCGAGAACCACACCTTCGAGGATCCCACATCTCCCCCTTGAGGATCCATCATCTACCCCTCGAGTCATCCACCTGTCGAGCCATTGGCACACGCACGCTAAGTATCCATCACTAGAATCCTCAATGTCTTGAACCCCTCCACCTAGAAGTTCACATCTCGAATGGGTAGCTCTCGAACCCATCCAATGGAACCCCTCCACTTGGAACTTCACCTCTCGATTGGGTACCTCTCGAACCCATCCAACCGAACCTTTCCATGTGAAACTTCACCTCTCGAATGGCCAACTCTCGAATGGCCACCTCTCGAATGGGTTCCTCTCGAACCCATCCAACCGAACCCTTCCATCTGGAACTTCACCTCTCGAATGGGTACATCTCGAATGGGTACCTCTTGAGTGGCCATATCTCAACCCCTCCACATGAAAGTT
Source organism: Rubia yunnanensis (assembly GCA_037428765.1). Classification (NCBI taxonomy): domain Eukaryota; kingdom Viridiplantae; phylum Streptophyta; class Magnoliopsida; order Gentianales; family Rubiaceae; genus Rubia; species Rubia yunnanensis. The sequence continues at coordinate 76,941,607 of CM075068.1, forward strand.
CACATCTTGAATGGGTACATCTCGAATGGGTACCTCTTAGACCCCTCCGCCTGGAAGTTCACATCTTGAATGGGTACCTCTCGAGCGGTCACCTCTTGAACCCATCTAGTCGAACCCCTCTGGATGAAAGTTCACATCTCGAATGGGTACCTCTCGAATGGCCAACGCTCGAACCCACCTGAAAGTTCACATCTAGAATGGGTACCGCTCGAACCCATCCAATCGAACCCCTCCACCTTAAAGTTCACATCTCAAATGGGTACCTCTTGAACCCATCCTATCGAACCCCTCCACTTGGAAGCTCACATCTTGAATGGGTACCTCTCAAGTAGGTACCCCTCGAATGGGTACCCAAAACGACTCATTTTGGGCGACCACCTGGCAGTGCATGTAGACACAGATGGCGGCGCCACAACTTTTGACAAATGGGATGCACAAAACGACAAAAGTGGTTCCCAAAAAGACGTCATTTTTGGCGGCCACTTGAGATCACAGTCTGGAACACACATTTGGCCTGCCTGGGAAATGATGACTATACCCTTGACGACGGTCAACACAAGCGTGCGGTTTCAAAGTATTCCTTTTACATAGTAACCAGATGAAGACCATTATTTGGAGTATAACCCACGAGTCCTTCAACCCCACCAACCAAGGAGAAAATTTTGATGTGCGCTACAGTAGCCAAATGCGTTCTTCCAGCTTTTCATTTTTTTAATTACCGAAAATATGAGGACGTATTTGGTAAATGCGTCCTCTTTAATTTCCTTTTTTAAAATTTTCCGGATTGAAGCTGACACATTTTGTAAATGCGTCCTCGATTTTCCAATTTCTTTTTTACGCTGAACCTCACGAGGACACATTTCCCAAATGTGTCCTCAAATTACATTTATTTTTTTAATTTCCATGAAAATGAGGATGCATTCATTGCTTTTTTTTTTCAATTTCCATGTTAATGAGGACGCATTCAATGAATGCGTCCTCCGATTCCTCTTTTAAAGAACAAAAATCTCAGATTTGGACACACTTAGTTTTCATCGCTTCCACCGTGGACTCCGGAGTTGACTGCGCTTGATGACTCCGGCGTTGACTACGCTTGATTCCTCCCTCGTCGCCGCTGCCAGATTCCTCCATCGTCTCCCTCCCAGCTCTCTGTTTCCGTCATTCTTGTCACCGGATTTCTTCCAAATATTGTTTGGTATTTTTCTTGCTCCTTTGTTAGTTTCGGTCATTCTTCGCTATTTTTTGTTGAAATTGTTGCTTCCATTACAGTTGAAGATATCTTCAAGTTGGACACGGATGATTTTCTGCTACTAAACTCCAGAGTACGATGCGCGCGCCGCCACCAGCTCAGCGTATGGACTCACGTGCCGTCACCCTTCCAGAGCTTCAGAGTCATGCGCCGCCACTATCTTTGGGAAAAGCTCTGCAAGCTCACTGTATTTGCAAGAGGTACCTAAAATTATTCTCGGACATATAAATGTGTTGAATAATTATGTGTGGTTTGAATGATTATGTGTGGTTGGATTGGTTTTGTGTGGTTTGTTTATATGAATGTGTTGAATGAGGTTGGAATTGATTATGTGTTACCGTGTGTCTAAATTTTATTATTTTTGTTGAATAATCAAGTTGAAATATTGTTTGTCAATTACTTAGAAATTTGATAATAGTGTATGATTTGGTTGCCCGATGATAATGGAACAATGTATGGTTTAGGATTTGAATAGGTGAATATGAGTTGCTGAATAATGCCATTTTTTTGTATATCAAATTATGTTGTCTATATTTGTGAAATGCAGTTGTAAGATGTTTTTGACGATGTACTAGTACAGATTAAGTTTGATTTGACTGTGGGTGTGTATTATGATCCTCATATACCTAAGAAGAACGTGACTCACGAACGGAGGTTAAACCACTCCAAGTTAGTTGATATAATTTTTAGAAGGCTTGGCATTACAAGCAATGTGTCTCTGTTGAAAATATATTATCGTTGTCCTGAGCTGATTGGTTCGTCTATATACTATCGGTGTTATAATGTGGAAGATGACGAGTCAACCGCAACCTTCTTCAACATTTTTGATCGAATGTCCTTGTCCTCAGCTGACTTGTACATTATTATCGAGAAGATGTCAAGAGTCATTGACTGTGCGGGTGATGTTAGTTCAGGCACGTTCATGTTGTTGTTGAGCAATACTCAGAACTATACACCTTTGCCAACCTTACCACCCCTGGTTCATTGCCAAGGTTTTACCATTGGTGAGTCTAGCCAACCCAGTGCGTATGTTCATGTTGATTGCGTGCAGCCATCCACAAGTGGTGGTATATATGGTGTGCATCATCAGGAGCTGAATGTCTTCGATAATGATTATGTGGGTGAAATAGGTGAGTATGTTGTTGGTCACGCTGGACATGTTGGTAGTGATGATGACGGTGAGGAAGGGGAACTCGATGAAGAAAGTGAAGATGATCATTCCTTATCAACTGATTTGAATCCAGGGGACGATGATGAATAAGTGGTGTGCACGAACAATGTAGCCAAGTCGTTCCATCTTTTGGAAAATCCTGACACGGAGGCATATTTTATGGATTATGGGAGCCCTGATGAGGATGGGTATGACCCAACTAATTGTTGTGAAAGACTTCCTAGTTATGTTTAAGCGATTGGTGAAGTGGCATTGGGTATGCGATTCTGGAGTAAGCCAGAATTGGTCGAAGCTATTTCCAGGTGGAGTTCCATGATGAACAGGAAACACCGAGTCGTGGAGAGTAGGTCACGTACATGGTATGAAAAATGTAAGAACGTTGTTGAAGGAACTGGTAATTGTCATTAGATTGCTAGAGCCAGCAAAAAGGCTTGCATGGGACGTGAGAGATCACCAAATGGGCAAGTAGGCATAGTTGTGTTGGTGCTGGTTGATCGAGTGGTAACACTAACCTGACATCGTTGATGACTGCCCGTTCTATTTTCCACCAGATTGACGTGAACCTTTCTTACACGGTGAAAGATGTCCAAGCACATGTGAAGATGGAGTTAAATGTGACCATTTCCTAGGAGTGGTATGCTCGCCAGAAGGCTATTGACTTGGTATTTAGAACTTGGGAGGAATCCTTTGAACAGTTGCCAACATATATGGATGAGCTAATCAAGGCCAATCCGAGCACCATTTTTTATTGGGCAGATGTACCTGATAGAATACATGGCTATGGGTGTAGAAAATTTAAGTTCATGTTCTGGGCATTTGGTCAGGCTATCGATGCATTTTGCCACCGCAGGCTGGTGATTAGTGTGGATGGGACTCATTTGAGATGCGCATACAAGGCCACAATGCTAGTTTTTGTGATGCACGACGCAAACGATTGCATACTCCCCATTGCTTATGCAATAGTTGATGTTGAGACTAATGAGAGTTGGAACTGGTTCATGGAAAGACTGCAAATCTACATGGTAGGTGGTTATAGTAGGCCAATCTGTATTACATCGGATCGCTATGATGGAATTTTGAATGCAATGAGACATATGGATGAATGGATAGAGCCAGCAGGATACCACCAGTTTTGCTTGCGGCATTTTCAGTCCAACTTCCTCAATGCTGAGGGTGGGAAGTTCAAGAATGCGCATTTGAAGACTTTGGTTTGGCAGCTTGGTGGTGCTAGACAAGAGAGCAGGTGGAGGGAGTACAAGAAGGAGTTGGAGAGTATCGAACCATCTGCTTGGGATTAGTTGAGACAACATGATAGCAGTAAGTGGTGCCTTGCCTTTGATGAGGGTGATTGTCGTTGGGGAATTCTTACAACTAATTTGTGCAAGAAATACAACAACTGTCTAAGGCGTGCACGATATCTCCCAATAACTGCGTGTGTCAAAGCCACTTTTGAACGAACAGTTGAAATGTTTGCACGAATGGTAATGAACGCTACAAATTGGAGGTACTTTCATGATTCATTACAGTTCATTTTGTGTTCATGGACTAGTTTATGTATTCCAAATTGATGTTGAATCGTGTAGGTCCGAGTTCCCTAGTAAGATTTGGAAAAAGATTCGAAAGCAAGACACTTGGGGACAGGGACATATTGTCACTGTCTTTTGTCTTTTTAGTTCAATTGATTGTGTGGATTCGTATTATGCATATTTTTTAAAATTGAAGCTAATGTACGATTTGGTTTGAATATTTATCACATCTTATAGTATTCTTTTTTGTAGAAATCTGGACTGATTCATTTTACCATGTGATTCTGATTGTCACCAGGGATACGCTATGTATTATCCAGGACCCATTGACGAGGATTTTCTTTACCTTCACCAGGAGCATCGTGCATGTGCTTTGTCCAACGGTAATTCGGAGGAAGAGGCACTGCAGGTGAGGTGGTGCGATGGGGCTTGCTGGATTGGTCGGATCCCTGATCGAGTGATGCGCTATGTGCGTGAAGCTAGATTCCAAGAATTGTTGGATTCCACACCAATCCACATCGATCATTCCCTCGTCACTCCTTAGTCGAGAATTGTAGACTAGAGATGCACACATTTCACCTGCCAATAGGGGAGGTTACCGTCACTTTCCAGGATTTGGGCATCCTATGGGGTCTAACGATCGATGGTATGCCAATCACTGGTGTAGACACTAGCAGGCGCACAGATGACTGGCAGAGATTGTGCACATACTACCTTGGGGCTACACCATACATGAGTGATATCAGAGGGGGTCGCATAAGGGCCAGCTGGTTGGGAAACTTGTTGCACAGTCCATTGCCTCTTGATGCTACTGAGGTAGATTGTTAACAGCGGGCTAGGGTTTTAATTCTATTGCTGGTCGGTGGAATGCTCATGTCAGCACATCCGGGCACCTGATCCTTTTGCACTATTTATTGGTACTGATAGACCTAGATGCATCACATCAGTACAGTTGGGGGAGTGCCATTTTGGCACACTTGTACAGGTGCTGCTTATGTGACGCTGCAATCCCACAAGTCAAATCTATATCTAGGCCACTTGTCTTACTGCATGTAACATTGTTAGACTGTCTTGTTAGTTGTACATATTGTCCATAATGATCTTTTATATTATATTATATTTATTATCAGTTGTAGGCATGGGAGCGAATACCATCTATCTGTTCGGCCGGACGACTTCCAGTGACCGTCACGATAAGTGCTCTTGGGTCCAGGTTCGTATTCAATTAGTCAGGAGACAATTTTTAAACCCTTGAAATTACTTGGAATGGCTAATATTATTCGTTCTATTCCTCACAGGAAGAGAGCCTAGTACAATTTATCACAATCACCCATGCATGTACTGAAAGTGTACTGCGATCAGCTGACATCTCTCCATGACAGCCAGGTATATTGTAATTTGGATTTCCTTTTGTTGAACTAATGGGAAAAATGGGTTTCCTCTCCTAACCGCAGCACCTGCCTATTATGACAGTTTATTTGGCAGTCATACACCGAGGATGTTGTGCAACAACTCCCACAGTACTGTACAATTGGTAGCAATAACCAGCTATTATGTGTTGACCTCGTTTGCTGGCATGTCGTGGACTACCATCATGTTCATCGTGTTCTCAGGCAATTTGGCCTTATCCAACCAATACCCACCCAGTTGGTCACTAGGGATGAACATAAACTGCTTCATACTAGAGACCATCGAGGGAGGTCAGCCATGGATTGGCGTGTTAAACTGAGAAGATATCTCGATGCTTGGGAACATCGAGCAGAGCAACAAGTTAATGCACTTGGGTCAGCGAATCCATACACACCCAATCGAGAATACATGGAGTGGTATTTTCGCAGGAGAGTGACCCTAATTGATCAGCCAGGATGACCCCAAACAATTACAGAGAGTTTTCATGGAGATGGGGCTACTATGGAGTATATGGTATTTCCTAAATTTCTAATAGTGTTAACAAATAATACTTTAGATTTCTTCAATATTAAATATCTAACATATTTACCTCATTTATGTAGTTGCAGGCAATGTCCGAGTTGCGCATAATGTCAGATATTAATTTGGATGAATGTCCTCCACGTTTTGCGGACGGTATCAGGGGGGTACACGGTGTTGCCACACGTACTCTACAATATGCGCATGAGCCCTCCAGATTGCAGTTATATCAATCATATGCACTGCGAGGAACACCCCCCCAGTGTGAGATATAATGACGTCAGAAGCCAGCGTCCAGCTCCACCCGGTTGACAGGGCTGTCAACGACCACGTGCTCGGGGCCCTACAGACCACATTGGTTCATCTGAAGCCAAACCCTAATACGCGAGTCCAACGAACCCCAGACCATAACATGGTGGACCCTCACACTATGACACTACTACAACTGATTTCACTGCATATCTTACTCCCACTGCTAGTCATGCGTACATGTCGCTTACTGCTCCATTAGATACAGGTAGTGTTCCACATGTCCTGTATGATTTGAATCGTGTAAGTCATGTCCAGACAATTTTTTGCACATGTCCAGTATGATTTAAATTGCAATACCCACAATCAAATTTTCCATTATCTTAAGTCATGTAAGTGGGATGTCCATGTTTTATTATCATAAATTTCAAAGCAGACTACCAAATTCTTCCAATGCATTTATCATTACCGAAATTATTAAAAAATATAAAAAAATCACATGTCTACTGATGCACTATTTTCACCCTGAACGAAAATATAAAAAACAATATTTGGAAAATCAACTAGAAAACTGATTAAAAAAAAGCATAATGCAGGTATCAAAATAAATTTTTTTTCAAAATAAGAATTTCAATTGAGAGGACGTATTCAGAGAATGCGTCCTCTAAAACGGCCATTAAATTTTTTTTTGAATATATTGAGGACGCATTCAGCGAATGCGTCCTCTACAAGGCAGCGAACTTTAAAAAATGGATTTACTGAGGATGCATTCAGAGAATGCGTTCTCATAAATGGCCATTAAAAATTTTTTTTGAATATATTAGGGACGCATTCAGCGTATGCGCCCTCACAAGGCAGCGAACTTTTAAAAAAGTAAAACAGAGAATGCGTCCTCCACAGAGATGACCATTTTAAAAAATCAGCGCATTTGCATCCATTTTTTGTAGATCATGCACCGAAACACCCAAGTTCTTCTGGGTTATCGAATTTTGCAAACTTTGTTGGCTTCTCTTATGGGGTTCTCTCCGGTCCTTGAATTCATGGTAGATAAACTGCACCATTACATGATTCTCATGCCAATCGGTGTTTCTTTCTTCAGTTCTCAGGATTTTCTACGTTTTGTTGTTGGTGGCAGGGTGTTGGACGATTTGCCTCGATAGTTTTTGGAAGGTAAAGTTTCATTGTTTATCCCAATTTGTATATGTGCATTGAAGTGTTGGCTAAAGATGCTTGAAATTTGCTTTATGCGAAAGGATTCAAAGGATGTGGATAGTTATTTCTTTGATGATCCTTTCAGTGCAGTGCATGGAACTCATTTCTTCACTGCGGCCTTGAAGTCGGTCTAACCAATTATGGTGCATTGGACTTCTGCTTGCTCGCCGAGTTCTGAAGAAATTGGAAGTAGATGCTGAGTGAGAAGGAAATGTTGAGGCTATTTCCTCCTACTCCAGTTTCAGGTATCACAAATCTGAATAGGTGGAAGAGATAAGAGCTTGAACCAGAAAGAAGTGTTTTTGTGCAACTTTCACGGGATTTTCTCTAACCATTTCAAGGTTGTTGCAGGTAGCTGGCATTTTAGAGGGAGCTGGGCTGCCATTTGTTGGAAAAGAAGAAGATTAAGATATGGAAATAGTCCGTGGCGGAACTACCATGGTAGTAGTAGTGATAAGCGGCTAAGGAGCTTCCCAGCGTACGTACGCGTTTTCCCGGCGAAAAACGTGTTTTTCCGATGTAATACGCCGGGGAAGAAGGCTGGAGCTGCCTTTTTTTTTTGCCATAAAACATCAAAACGACATCGTTTTGGCTTAAGTCAAACGACGCCGTTTTGGCTTAAGTCAAACGACGCCGTTTTGGCTTAAGTCAAACGACGCCGTTTTGGCTTAAGTCAAACGACGCCGTTTTGGCTTAAGTCAAACGACGCCGTTTTGGCTTAAGTCAAACGACGCCGTTTTGGCTTAAGTCAAACGACGCCGTTTTGGCTTAAGTCAAACGACATCGTTTTGATTAGTGAATAAGGAAAAAAAAGAAATCGGATTTGGGTTTTGTTATTGGGCCAAAATCCGAAAATGGATGGCCCAAATAACAAAACTCAATGTCCTGAACAAATGAGCAAATTGTTTCCACTTTCTTCAAAGCATTGAACGTGCAAGGAGTGGAGGAACAACTCCTCACTGCATCCGCGCTGCCCGTTGCCGCTGCTGCCGTCGTCGTCGTCCCGCCACCGCCGGACGTCGCTCTGTCACCATCCCCGTCCAGCCTCACCTGAAAAAAATTTGTGATTCCGCCACTGAATATAGTGGATGTTAGTTATTTTTGCAAATTTTAAAGTTACCCAACCACCCGAGTGCTCAATTCTACACGTGAGTACAACACCTTAGTATATTCAATGAAGGAGTGGCAGAACGATTGCTTTATGGGCATGCATTACGCATGCAAGCCTGTACTTCCTCCGTTTCTTTATTAGTGACACATTTGTTTTTGGGTTGATTTTTTTATATTGGCACATTTTCTATTTTTGCCAAGATTTTTTTAATTTTATTCACTTATTCAATTTTTTACTTTCTACCTTCAATTTCATCCACTCATTTCCTTCACCTAAATCTAAGCACCTAAATTTATGATGCCACTATTAGTGCGGGCAAAAAAAGAAAAAAAATTGATTACTGCGGTCAGTTGGGAAAAACCACAAATTGGTTTCAAAATAAATACAGATGCTACATGGAAAATTGGTGGTCATTCCTCATCTGCAGTTATAGTGAGGAATTGGAAGGGAGAGGTGATTAAAATGGGAGTTAACAATTTTCAATCTGCTTCTCCTTTACATGCTGAACTAACTGCCATTCAGAGTGGATATCAATTGTGCTCAGATCTGGATCTTCACTGTTGTGTGATTGAGTCTGACTGTTTATTAGCTGTTAAAGGAATTCAATATCCAATGTGCTGCTCGTGGAGAGTTTTCTCTATATGTAGCAAACTAAACCTAGGACACATAGTGAATCCAATCCAACACACTCCCAGGGAAGCTAACACTGCTGCTGATTTCTTGGCAAAATTTGCTATGGAAAATAACTTGCAGGGAGATTTACATATTGATATTGTTCCACCATTTCTTAGGGGTCTTTTACTACTTGACAAAAATGGTTTTCCTGGGGTGCGAATTGGTTCCCCTTTGGGCGGTAGTTTCGCCCAGGTATAGGTTTGCTGTAATCTCATTTTGCTATAGTGCATCTACTAGTAAATCATATATTTTCCCTTCTTGGCTCGAATGGAAACTGCTGTTCTCTCTTCTCTTCTTTGCAGGCCTGTTGCTGTGATGCCTTTTTCTTCTTCCCAGCTGATATCCTCAGCTGATGTCAATGATGATTGCAAGCAACACCAAATTGCTGTGATGCCTTTTTCTTCTTCCCAGCTGATATCCTCAGCTGATGTCAATGATGATTGCAAGCAACACCAAATTTCCAGAGATGATGCTCGAGAAAGGATTGCATGGACGTCAGGGATGATTCTCCACTGATTGCAACAATCCTCGGATACTCAGGTGGTATATTTTTCTATTCGGCTGCAAATCATTGACAAATAAGGGTTTCGATTTTTCAATTCACTGTCCTGTTCGTGGTATTTCAGTCGGATAGAAAATAAGTTACACCTCGTTTAGCCCACTACATTTTTTCTTTAGTTTAGAATAGGTGGAAACTCCGCTTTTGGAAGCAAGTGCGTTATTGCTTCAAGGACTTTTTTTGGCCCTTGGATCATCAAATGGATGATCTTTTGTAAAGATTTCCCTCAAGTGGCGCCTTCTGGCTTATTTCTATTTGGTTTGGGGAGCCTAATATATTCCCTCCCATCTCCGGATGGTTTAAATTTAAAAAAAAAAAAAGGGAGTATGGATGTTGATTTTTTTTTCCAAACTGGTGGTGTTGTCAAGTACATGAAGAGAAGGAACTTGAGCTTGCCTTTTAGTTTTCCTTTCTTTATTCGGTGTATCTTTGTACTAGACTAATTTTATGGGACTAACTTTGTTAATTTTTTCTAAAAAACTATTTCCTTTTAAAAGAAAAATAATTTTATAACTTTAATCATACAATTATTGATTCATTATCAACACATATTTCATATTTTTACCATTACATATATATTGAGTTCTTCTTTCAAAAGACGGTCTTTTCATAATTATGGAAATACCAAGGTTTAAACTGCAAATTATAAGAAATGAAGATAAAATTTTTGGGTTGTATTAATAGGGTCATAAACTTATAATTTATAAATTTTTAATATTGCAACTATAACATTTTACCTTTTATTATTCTAATTAAACCTAATCTTTCTATAAACCTATGAAAAGACGATTTTTTCCAAAACTTTGCCATATATATGTTTTGTTTAAATATAAAATTTTTATTTTTATTTATAAACAAATACCAAGTTAATTTATATTTTCTGTATAGACATTGAAGAAGACTATTTGACAGCAATGTCTGACCGTTATGACTTTTCCTTTTAAAAATCCATTCATTCTCTATATATTTCATATCCATTTTTCAATCTTAATTATTGCTCAACTTTGGTACATTTACTGAAAACATAATCTAAGACAATTATTATTTTAATTAATAATGTAGTAAACATTTTAAATTCACAAATACCAATTAGCAAACAAGAATTATTTATTCAAATAAAATAAATATGTAGTATGATTTAAATATTTTTATGGAATTATAATTTATTATTCTCTGAGAACATCTCCTACCGTCCTAACGGATTACCTCTCATTAAGTTATGAACTATCTACTTTTTTTTTTACTTAAATTCCATATTACTTAAATTATATACTAAACTTTTAAAATTAGTTAACATATATTTAAAATTAATTTTTTATATGTTATATTTTATCTTATACCTCTATTTATAACTATGAATACTTTTGCTATATCCTTTTAAATGACACATAAATTTATAACTTTAGTTAAATAATTATTGATTCATTATCAACAAATATTTCTTATTCTTATCAATGTATTTTTTTTATAAAGTAAAGTACTTCTATACAATAGTTTATATTTTTCAACATAAAATGTGCATATATATATATATATATATATATGAGTCCGTCTCTTGAAAGACGGTTTTCCATAAGTTATGGAAAAACCAAGGTTTAAAGTGCAAATTAGAAGAAATGAAGATAAAATCATCGGATTGCATGAATCGGGTTATAAACTTTATAACTACTACACGTTGCATACTAAATTTTTAATATTGCAACCAAAATCTTTTACCTTTTATTATTCTAAATAAACCCCGTCTTTCCATAAGTTTATGGAAAGACGTTCTTTCCCAAGATTTTGCATATATATATATATTATTTTTGTTTTAATATAAAATAATTAATTATGTTATATTAACAAAGATCAAGTTAATTTTTACAAAATTTAAAATAAATATAATAATATTAAATTATTTTATTTACTGATTCGTTTCTAATTCTCATATAAATACAACAAAAGCAATTTAGTTTCCTCGTTTTCTTCCTCTCTCCTCTTGCTACAGTAACTGAACTGCATTTTCTTCCTCTTCTTCCTTTTGCTCGCCGGTAACGGCTAATCTCGCCGTTAACGGCTAACCCAACTGCTGAAATTTCACGTCAAAAATGGCCACCGCTAATCCGCCCGCTGTGGCGGTAAGCAACGCCAGCAACGCCAACCCAACACCAATCCCAATTGATGGACCTAAATCCTTTGCTGCTATTCTTCAAAACAAATCCCCTCCCCTCTCAAAATCACTGCCCAGTAACCCAGAATTAATCCCAAAATCAGAACATCTAGGGGATCCAGCTTGTCTCTATTCCGACGATCAAATTGCCAAACTCTCAGCACACTATGCAAATGTTCTGGTCGGAAAGTTCACAAAAGGGAGACTCACAATGGAGCATCTGGAATTAGCCTTCAAAACTGTTGGTTTTGTAGGTAAATACCAATTAGGTTCCTTAGATTACAAACATGTTCTGATTAGGTTTGAGCTCGTTAATGATTACCAAAGATGTTGGATGAAAGGAATCTGGAATTTCAATGGTATCCTCCTTAAGATGCTTAAATGGTCCCCAGATTTCTCAACACATAGAGAATCCCCAATTGTACCCATTTGGTGTACGATCAGGGAAGTACCCTTGTACTACTACAATTCTGCATCTATTGAAGCAATTGGGAATAGCATAGGTAGCTTCATTAAAAATGACTTAGCCACTGATATGCTAACTAGGCCATCTGCAATAAAATTTTGTGTTGAGATTGATCTTTAGAAGCCTATGTGTAACTATATTAGACTGGGTTCAGTTTCAAACAATAGGAAATATCCTATAGAATTTGAAGATGTCCCCCTCTATTGTGATCACTGTGCTAAGTTAGGACATTCTATAAGTCAATGTAGAGCTATCCTACAAAATCCTAATGGCAAATCAGTGGAAAATACTAATGATAAGTCAGTGGAAAATCACACTGCCCAGAGCCGAACTCATTCCCATTGGCAGGCCACTGGCAACAAGTTTAGCAATCCTCCTCTGACCTCCTTTGGTAATCAGATCGACACCTCCTCCCAGAAAAAAGACAGTGTTGACAACCAGAGAGCTACAACAATCTCTCCCCTTAACCTCGATGCCAACTCCTCATCTGAGGTCAACAGAATGCCTAGGAAAATATACTTACAGTCACCACCCAGAATCCAACCTCAGGAAGGCACTGATAACTCCATCTCTAAGCTTTTAAATGCTACGGCACTGTCCAAATCTACCCCCATTGCTTATGCAAAAGATGATATCCAAATTGGCTCACTCAGGCTAAGGTTGAACCAATCCCCCACTAATAACCCCCCACTTTCCCTACAGGATAAAATGGAAAACATGTTTTCTGTTTTGCAGGACCTAGATAATCTCCCACAGGGTATTGAAGAACTGGATATGCTGGACTCTGAGGATGAGGTTAGTGTCAATCACCCTGATATCACAGCTCCTCATGAGATGAAGCTTAATGGTAAGATTCCCCAACAAGGTAAGTCTAAGTTTAAAAAGAATAACTACTTTAGCCAGCTGAATAAGATGATGCTCAGATCAGCGACAAAGAGTCATAAATCTGGTGAACAATGACACACACTCTAACCGTCAATTTTTTAGTCTGGAATCTTAGGGGTATGGAATCTTCTATGCTAAGACTAACTAATCTAATCAAGATTAAGAAAATTCAACTCCTGTGTATAATTGAACCAATGCATGATAACACTCAATGTCACACATATATGGATAAGCTAAAGTTCTCCCATAATTTGACTCTCCAAAATGGAAAAATATGGCTTATGTGGACTAATTCAGTTTCTGTCACACTCATCTCTCACCACGAACAGTTTCTGCATGGCAAGATAGCACACCAATCTCTACATTCAGATATGGAGGCAGTTTTTGTTTATGCACTTAGAAACAGAGAGGGTAGAAAAAATTTATGGAAAGATCTGATTAGCATCTCTAGAGGAGAAACCATATTTATAGGTGATTCCAATACCATCACCACACTCTCAGAATATAGAGGCCCTAGCTCCCCTTCTTCAGGAAGTATTAGATATTTTAATAACTGGATTAGTTCTTCCGGAGTTCAGGAAATCAACACAGTCGGAAATCTTTTCACATGGTGCAATTCGAGACTTAGAATTCTACCTCCAAAAGACTTGACAGAGGCCTTTGCACAATGTCATGGAGCTATAAATTCCCTTCATCCTTTATCCAACTCCTAAATAGGCATACCTCAGATCATTCCCCTCTTCTACTTCAGGTATCTACATTGACTAATTCCCACCCTAAACCTTTTAGATTCATAAATACCTGGTTTAATAGGCCAGAATTCACCAATCTAATTAAGAAAAACTGGGATAAACCACTTCCCGAGTCTGGAATGCTTAGATTCTATCTAAAATTAGTTAGACTTAAGAAGGTGATAAAAATCTGGAATAGAGATTGCTTTGGAAATATAGATGCTAATGTGATTTCAGCAGAGGAAGCTTTAAGACTTCAGGAACTTGTCTTTGATTCGAACCCCTCAGTCTCTGAGCTTATCAAATTAAATAAGAAAAAAGCTTTACTGCTTAGAGCCCTTAAAGAGAAGGAAAAATTTTGGAAGCAAAAAGCAAGATCTAAATGGCATAAACTAGGAGATAATAACATCCAATTTTTCCACAAGACTGTTCAAGAGAGAAACTGTAAGCTTCATATCACTAAGATTAAAAACAGGGAAGGACAGTGGCTAAACTCAAATTTAGACATACAAAAGGAATCTATTTCCTATTTTTCTGATCTGTTAACTGAGCCTAACCAAACAGTGAATGATACCTACTATCCCCACTTCCTCAGTCAAATCCCAAGCATTCACAGACCAGGACAACCAGGCCTTACCCATACCAGTCTCAGAAACTAAACTAGAGTCTGTGATTAAGGGTTTGAATAAAAATAGTAGTCCAGGTCCAAATGGTTTTTCAAATAAATTCTATTGCAAGTGCTGGACTATTATAAAAAAGGATCTAACCGAAGCTGTGAATGAATTTATTTTAGGTATGGATCTACCAAGGGGTATAACTAGTACCTGGATAACCCTAATTCCTAAAAAGGCTACACCTTGCTCCTTTGATGATTTCAGGCTAATGTAATAAATAAAATCTGCTCAAAGATATTAATGGAAAGATTAAGGCCTTACATGGATAAACTAATCTCCCCAAACCAATCTGCCTTCATGAAAGATAGAGATATTTCAGATAAAATTCTATATTTACAGGAAATGATAAGATATCTAGACAAAAAAAGTAGAGTCCCTAACTGTATACTCAAATTAGATCTAAGGAAGGCTTTTGATAGAGTAAACTGGGATTTCCTTAGGAATGTTTTGATTAAGTTTGGTTTCAGTGGTCATTTCTTAAATGTTGTAATGAACAATCTTTCACAAGCACATTTCTCGGTCCTAGTCAATAGTAATCCAGTGGGCTTCTTCAGACCCACTAGAGGCATCAAACAAGGTGATCCCTCTCTCCATTCCTCTTCAATATCTTCTCAGAGGCCTTTTCTTGGAGCCTCTCTTTTATTTTTTGGAATAAGAGCCTCTCATATTATCAATTGCTTGCTTCAGTTTCAGCTGCCTCTCACTTAATGTATGCTGATGATACAATCATCTTCATGCAAGCCTCTAAGACTAACCTCATCAAGATTAAAGCTTTCCTAGAGATCTTTGAATATACCTCAGGTTAAAAATTTAATTTTGAAGAATCTGATTTCTACTTAAGTAAAAGGGCCACGGTAGCTAAATGGAATCAAGTGAAGATGATCTTGAAAATGAAAAAAGGATCATTTCCATTTAAATACTTAGGCTGCCCTATCTTCGAAGGAAGAACTTTAAATAGATACTTCCAACCTTTGATGGAAAGTTTTGACACAAAGCTACAAAACTAGAAAAATAAATGGTTAAGTTCAGGTGGTAAATTGATTCTAATCAATTCTTGTTTATACTCCATGCCTTAACATTTATGGACTGTTACCAAACCCCCTAACCACATAGTAAAGAGCCTAGAGAGAAATGGCTAGATTTTTCTGGAGAGAGGCAGATGGTAAAAAGAACAAAAGCTGGAAAAAATGGTCTGCTTTAGCTATACCAATAGCTCAGAATGGCCTAGGTATCAGATCAATCCGAGCCATTATTGATGCATGCTCCCTCAAATTGTGGTGGAAGAGCCAGTTAGGTACTACAATGTGGGCTAAATTATTATGGGGCTTACCACAATCACATGGGAAGTCAATTACTTGGAGAAGAATCTGTTCTATGAACCCTTTTGCTGAAAATAATACTCTCATCATTCATGGCAAAGGCAACTGCAATCTTTTAACCGCTAACTGGTGTCCTAATGGCCCTCTCTCTAACTATATCCCCAGCCACATCTCTTCTGCATTGATCTATTATTCTGTGGCAGATTTCATTAATAACAAAGCTTCCATTTTAGCACAGTTTTCACCATGCCTAGAAAATGATACTTTTTCCTTTCTCCAGGAAGCTGAAATTACACAAGATAGAAAGGATAGGTTAATATGGAAACCAGAAAAGTCAGGGGCCTTCACTTTCAAGTCAGCTTATAAGGAACTCACACTTACATCAGGTTTCATCTCAAACCGAACACTGAAGGCCTTGAGCTCTCGAGCACTCGAGGACTCAAAAGGCCTCGATGACTCAAACACAGGAGGCCTCGATGATTTGAACGCAGGAGGCCACAAGCTCCCGAGCACTCGAGGACTCGAACGCAGAAGGCCTCGAGGACTCAAAAACAAGAGGCCTCGAGCACTAGACCCACTCAAACACTCAAGCTTTCGAGCTCGGACGCCCTTCGTGACATCAGGCACTGAAACCTTTAAGCAATCAAGCAATCGAACCTTCGAACCGGCGAGTCCAGAGCTCTAGATACCTCGTGAACTGGAGGCCTCGAGCTCTCGAGCCCTTCGTGGTTTCGAGCGTAGGAGGTCTCGAGCACTGGACCCTCTCTAGCACTCAAACTCTCGAGCTCGGTGACCCGGGAGCCATCAAACTCTTGAACCATCAAGAACTCAAAGCACTCGATCCCTTGAACCGTCGACTCCCAAAGTATACCTCCAGCCCTCGAGCGCGGGTGCCCTCGAGTGCTGCAGCCCTCGAGCAATGGAGCCCTCGCACTTTGGAGCCCTCGAACTGAAACTCTCGAGCACTTATGCCCTCGAACACTAGAACACTAGAGCCCTCGAGCACTGGATCCCACGAGCTCAGGAGCCCTCGAGCACCGGAGCCCTTGGGCACTGGTGCCCTCGAACACTGGTGCCCTCGAACAATGGAGTCCTCGAACTCTGAAAATGCTAGATCTGTCGAGCTATGAAGTCACGGGACCCCTCGAGCACCAGAGCTCTCGAACTGTGAAGACGCTAGATCTCTCGAGCACTGGAGTCGTCGAACCGTCGAGTCCCAAAGTATACCTCCAGCCCTCGAGCGTGGGTGCCCTCAAGTGCTGTAGCCCTCGAGCAATGGAGCCCTCGCACTCTGGAGCCCTCGAACTGGAACTCTCGAGCACTTGTGCCCTCGAACACTAGAGCCCTCGAGCACCGGAACCCTCGAGCACAGTAGCCCTCGAGCACCGGAACCCTCGAGCATAGGAGCCCTCGAGCACTGGAGTCCTCGAACTGTGAAGACGCTGGATCACTCAAGTTATGAAGTCACTGGCCCCCTCGAGCACTAGAGCCCTCGAGCTCCTGAGCCATCGAGCACTACAGGCACTGAATCCCTCAAGCACTAGAGCCCTCGAGCTCCTGCGCCATCGAGCACTGAAGCTTCTGTATCCCTCGAGCACGGGAGCCTTCGAGTTTCTGGAGCCATCGAGCACTGAAGCCCTCGAACACTGATGCCATCGACCACTGGAGGCCCCGACCCTTGGAACAGTCCTCGACCTGTAGTCCTTTGTGTACTCATGCCCATGCCCTCGAGCACCCATGCCCTCGAGCTCTAAAGACACAGGATCCATCGACCACTGAAGACTCTGGACCCCTCGCGCACTGGAGCACTCGAACTCTGGAGCCACCGAGCACTGGACCCCTCAGACACTGGAGCAGACCTTGAACTAGAATCTTTGTGCACTCGAGCACTAGAGCACCCAACCACCCCAGCCCTAACACTCGAATCTGTAACCATCGAGTTTCCGAGCCATCGAGACCTCGACATCCAAAATACTACATCCTCTCCTTTTGATTCACTTGTACGCTAATTTTTAGATCTTTCTTTTGAAGGCAACGATGTTGCCGTACCGATGTATTATTTCAAAAACATCATTTTACATCTTTTGTTTCTAAATAGGTTTGGGAAACCTAATAAATATCCCCCACCTCATGATGCAAAAAAAAAATATAAATACAACAAAAATTTATTTCTTTAAAATTTTAATTATATTACATTTCTCATTTTTGTTCATAAATTCGTGCATCAAGTGTTGAGTAGTTATTTATGCACATCCTTTCGTTAGCTATCTATTTCATCTACAGTAACAGCAGTATTACATCTTCGTGGCTGTTAATTTTTATCTTGGAAAGAGAATCTTGCGGGTCATCTTCCAATATCTGTTGCAGGCCACAAACCTCAAAATTTTCTAGGACTATCCCAAGCTTTCACTATGCTATAAACCAGTCGAATTGTAATCGTCAAAACCTTTCCCTCATTACCATTACCACAAGGAGATCAAACGGATCACCCTCAGTCGTCCCGGTCACTCGATACCACATGCTTCACCGGAGAGGTAAATCACAACACTCTCGTAGCTGAGCACATGGTCCTCGAATGTGTTCGGTGCGCACAAGGAGTCCTCCCACTGGAAGAACTCCCACACTGCCGCTGCCGAGATTCGAACCCGCGTTCCCAAGGGAATTAGGCCATGCACCCAACCACTTGGGCGATCGTGTGGGTGTTCTTCACCATTACCATTTATGAGCAAGCTTGACCAAATTTGTTCATAAAGAGCAACATCAATGTAAATAGTATCTGGAATTAAAAAAGTGCGCTTAAAGTGCAAAAATGCGCTAGGCGCTCACTTGAGCGCTTTATATTGAGAAGCATCAGTGCCGACTAAAAGTGCCTCGAGCGCTTTTTAGCGCTTCTGGTGAAGCGCTTAAAAAGCGCACTTTCCGTTTGTGCTCTGTAACAGAACCTTTTGTTTTATTTTCTTTTTTCTTAAATGAAAAGAGTTTAGGCTGAAAAGAGTTTTGGGCTGAAATAGAATAGTATTAGGTTTTATATAATTTAGGGAATTAAACAAAAAAAAGAAGAAATAATCGGTCAGACTCTCATCATCACCGAAAAAAAGAAGCGACCGCAGCTCACTTCCCCGTCTTCACTTCCTGCCCTAGTTTTCATCTTTCCCTGCTCCCATTTTCAAAAACCGACGGCAACAGAGGTAACTTCTCCTTCTTCTTCTCATCTCATTCGAAAATAGTGTATTTTTTTCAAAAAAAAGATTTAGATCGATGTTTCATGAGTTTATATATGGGTTGTTTTTCTTTTCTTATGTTTGCTTTAGTTGAACTAAATATAGATTTTTTTACGTCAATTTAGGCTTGGGGCTGGTTTCGTGATGATGAATTTTTGTTTTTCTTGTGTTTGTTTTTACGTGGTTGTAGATGTCATCGTTTGGAGCATCAAATTCGAATACCAAGAGTAGTGGTATTGATCCCAGTAGGAAGTATAGTAGGGTAGATGATCAAACCAAAAAGTTTACTTGCAGTTTCTGTGGTACCCAAACTAGTGGAGGTGCTTATAGGGCAAAACAACATTTGGTTGGTGGTTTTACAAGAGAATCGAAGGGTTGTAAAAAATGCCCTGAGCACGTTCGTGAAGAAGTTAAAGCAAAGGAGTGTGCCAATTCATTTGGGTATTTTGAACATCCAAGTCATCATGAAGAAGAAGATGATGATGAAGAAGTTGAGTGTACAAAGGTTCGTGCAGCTCCAACTTCATTCAAAAGGATAAAAGAACCACTTGATTTGGTTTTTAGTCCCATTTCAAAAAACTTGAAAAGAGGCATGAGAACAAGTGGAAAACAGCAGACTATTAATGAAGTTTGCGCCAAGGAGTTGAGAGACAACTCATGTGGAGACCTTGCTAGGTGGTTTTACGATGCTTGGCTTACATTCAATGTTGTAACCCATGATAACTTTCATATAGCTATGAATTCGATTGCAAATTTTGGGCTGGGATTCAAGCCGCCTTCAATGCATGAGCTCCGTGTTCCTTTGTTAAAAAAAGAGGTGGAGAGTACGAAAAGGAAAATGCTAGTCATGAAGAAGAATGGGTCAATGTTCGATTTTATCTGATGATTGGAAAGATACCGTGACGAATAAGGACATCATCAATCTTCTTGTAAATTCTCCAAAAGGTTCGGTATTTGTGAAGTCGATCGATGCTTCTGATGTTAAGAACGATGCAGATTGTGTTTTTAAGCTTCTTGATTCATTGATTGATGAGATTGGAGAGGAAAATGATGTTCAAGTTGTGTCGGACAATGGTTCTGCATATGTTAAAACAGGTACTTTTTTAATTTTATCTTCGATATTATAACTTGAAAGTTCAAATTATGTTACATTTCATTTTTTTAGTCCAGTAATTTAATTCTTGGAATATATACCAACATAACCCTACCTACTTGACTAAATACCAATATAACCATCAGATAATTTTTAGTGCAAAAATAATCCTATCTAAATGATGAAAGTGCTAATATAACCCTAAGGCATGATTTCTGACATTGACCACATATAAAATGACTAAAATACCCTTGAAATTAAGCCTAAAACTATTTGGACAATGTTGCCCTCATGCCACCACCACCGTAGCTTGCCACAGTCGCCCCGCCTCTTCCCCTCTAGCCAGCCCCACCCATCGCCCTGCGTGTGCAATCTGCCAATCTGACACCAAAATCCAAAAGGGTTTTCCAAAAGATAGGGAATTGCAGATGAGGGAACCGACGAGAATTCCCGATGAGGTAACTGGAAACGCCAAAGGGCAGGGCTCGACCAGAAGTCATTGGAACTTTGTCATTGTTCACTGGCCTTCATCGAAGCTCTTGCGGCGTTGATCCTCTTCAAACTTAAAATAGGATGCCGCTCTCCAACGACTTGAGTGGAGATACGTCGCACCTCTACTCCCCTGGTGGCGACCGCCTCCGTCGAAAAGATCGCCCACCTCTGGTCCAATCCACCGATTACTTCCTGTGCAACTTCGAAGGCCACGACCAGCCAAAGAAATCAAAATGCAAACCATAGGGAAGAAAAGGGGAAGAAAAGAAGTGGGGGAGAATTAAGGGTATCTTGGGAGAAAAACTCTGATCCAAATAATTAACAAGGGAAGAAAAAAAAAATTAAGGGTTCTGGGGAGAAGAATGTAATTTCTTTCATTTTTTAAAAAATTCAGAGGGGTAGATTAGTCATTTTATCAAATTCTGGCCAAAATCTGCCTGAATGGGTACAATTGCACTTACATCAACTATCTAGGGTTATATTTTCACTTTTAATTATCAAAAGGTTATATTGACACTTATGTCAACTAGGTAGGGTTATAAAAACACTTTTCTCTTAATTCTTTAGTTTTAGTACTAACTTTTAGTTTTCTTATTTATAGGGAAAATGTTGGAAATGAAAAGGCAACATTTACACTGGACTCCGTGTGCAGCACATTGTCTTGATCTGATGTTAGAAGATCTTGAAAAAATGCCAAAGATACAGTCGACCTTGAAGAAGAACATGAAGATCCATTCTTGTCTTGTAACTGGTGTTCCTCGTGTGAATCTAATGAGGAAGTTCACCAATCAACATAACCTGAATAGGCCCACTATTACAAGGTTTATGCTTCATTCATCACACTTTCTAGTCTTTATAAGCAAAAGAATAATTTGAGAAAGTTGGTGACCTCTCAAGAATGGCAAAGAAGTAGATGGTCAAATAAGGCGGAAGCAAAGCACGTGTCTTCTATTTCACTGCGAGAATCTTATTGGAAGAATGTGTTATTTGCTTTGAAATTGATCGGTCCTTTGGTGAAGGTTTTGAGAATGGTTGATGGAGATAGAAAACCAGCCATGTGATACATTTATGAAGCTATGGATAGGGCTAAAGAGGCAATTGCAAAGGCATTTGAGTTTAGGGAACGTGAATACACGAGAGCATTTGAAATTATCGATGAAAGGTGGAATACCCAACTTAATTTACCATTGCATGTAGCTGGTTATTACCTGAACCCGGAGTTATTTTATAAGAACCCAATAAGTGTAGCATGTGAAGAAGTTATAAAAGGCTTGTACGAGTGTATTTCAAGGTTGGTGCCTGATACAAATGTTCAACATAAGATAATGATAGAGTTGAACTGTTATCGGAAGGAGGAAGGAATTTTCGGGCTTGCTCTTACTCTAAGGGCAAGGGACAAAGTCAATCTAGGTATAAATGTTGCGAATTCAGTTTTATACTTTTATTGTGTACAGTTAAAAAATCTTAATTTTTGACTATTTTGTTTGCACTTTGACTAGTTGTTTTTCAAAAGTTTGCAATTTGTGTTCTTAGCCTTACTTGTAGTGCTACGGGATGTGAGTGGAACTAGAGTGTATTTGAACATGTAAGATTTGTATTTTTTTACTATTAAAATCAAACATTTCTTGCCTTTCTGGTCGTGTTTAAGTTAATCTTTTTTCCCTCTAAACCTTGCAGCTCCACACCAAAAAAAAATATTAGCAACATCTCGCTTGAATTATTTGGTTTATCAATACAGCTAGGGGTGTTTATGATCCGGTCCAGACCGGTAAAATGGACCAGAAATGAAAGGAACGGAATTGTATAAATGAAATTCCGGTCCGGTCCTCGGTCCATGTTTTTTTAGATTTTGGGTTCCGGTCCGGTCCGGACTGGATGGACCGGTATTTTACTTCTATATATATATTTAAAATGATAATGAATTAGTTTAACATACTAGTTTAGATTTATTCGTGACAACTACTATTCTTATATTATTTTGAGGTGAATTTTTCTAATAACTTCTATTTTACTATGTTTTAAAGGGAAAACAAAATATTGATTTGGCATTTTTTATAGCAAAATGTAAAGTAAAAAAAATAAAGTATACTAGAATCCGGTCTGAACCGGTCTAAGCCCAAAATTATTCCGGTCCGGTCCGGTCCCGGTCCAAAATACCCACTAACCGGTCTGGTCTTCGGTCCAAGGTTTTTGGTGATTCCGGTTCCGGTTCCGGTCCTAACCAGTTCCGGTTCGGTTCGGTCCGATCTTGGACCGATGAACACCCCTAAATATAGCCCTAAGCTCTCGATTCAAGAACAAGGATAGTATTGATCTAATTGCTTTGACTGAGATTGATGAAAGTAATAAGTGGCTGGTTGCGAGAATGGAGGGTGTCGATGATGATTGTGATGATTTGGTGTTTAGTGATCATGATTTGACTTGGGAGGTTGTTTCTAAAGCCTCGGGGGCATGTGAGCCTAGCTATGTTACAAGAGATAGAACTGTGAGAAAGGATAAATGGAAGAGTTTTCTTAAGCCCTCTTCTAGTTCAATGCCTCAAAGAATGAACCTTGTTGATGAGGATGAGGAAGAGATCGAGGGAGATATGGGAAAGGATATGGAAGATAACATGGAGTTTAGGGAAGGAGATGAGGTCCATAGGGATACTTTTGATGAAAATAATGATGATTTTTCCGATGACTAGATATTAGAATCAATGACTTCATAATAATTTTAAGAATCTTTCGATCTTAGTCGTGTAGTTCTTCTTACTACCCTTAAAACATTGAATTTGGTATTGTGTTGAATGTTTTATTTTTCTTTTATGATATTGTGTTATTATTCTAAGTTCTGTGTTGTTTTTTTATTGAAATAATCTTAGTACATGATTTGCGAGCGTTTTTTTTTCCTGAAAAGCGAGAGTTTGCATTTAGCGCTTCGCACTTCGATAAATTTTACCGTTAGCGCTTCGCTGCACTTTGCACTTTTTAAAACCCAGAACAGTATTTACATCTACCAACTTACGCAACTCATTCACCTCCGTTTTTCTTTTCCGTTTTTGTCAAACATTCCAAAGATTTCCACCATCCCCTGGTTTTAATCATCAGTGGATAAGTGCATGAACCCGAACTTCATTAGAAAATGTTACTACCAACTAAAACTGACAATATCAGAACAACTAAAGACTTAAGGCCTGTTACATTTTGAAGGTAGCCTCAACAAGAAGAATTAAATCCAACTGAACAGAGGACTAATAAACCAGATTAAACATGCATTGGAGTTCCCCAGACTAACACGGAGAACTGCTTCCATTTAAAACTATTCTTTCGAATCCCCTGAATCATTCCCTTCATGGAAAACATATTCCATGTTATACATAATAGATACAATCTTCACTCTACAAATCTACCAAAAAACAACTCACACTGGACTCTCATTGACCACTATATATGTGAAGAAATGTGGTTTTCACCCAATTCTCCATGAACATTCACTTCTTTAGAGGTTAGCAAAGACAATCATTCAAATCATTAAATTGCAACACTATTCTCATCACATGCTTAGCAAGTTGAAGCATTATTTCTTTGACTATTGGGGGTTCAACTATCATGATTTTTTGGCAAGAACCATTTGGAAGTAATGTTCACAACCCATGTTTGAAGCAAGAAGGAGGATTTCTTGGGATAAGTTTTGTTTGAGAGCTCTTGGCCATTGATGAACTTGGAGTTGTATAAACAGGGGATGAACTTAATAGTTCAAATATACCTCAAGCATAGCATTCCTTTGCTACTTGTTTTCTTCTCCTTTTAGCTCTCTTTGTAGTTGTAGAAGTCAAAGCCCCCATCTTTATATTTTACCACATAATTCCTTCATAGGTGATAGGCAAACCCTTGTAATACTTCTCCACATACAGTGAAGCTTCGGGTCTCCTCCGGCCGTGGATGTAGGTCAACTTGACCGAACCACGTAAATCCTTGTGTCCATTATTTCCTTTATTTTCTTTACGTTTTCTTTGTTATCCATCTTTTCGGGCTAATAGATATCTTGTAGGATTCGTATTCCTAACAAATTGGTATCAGCGCCATATCTCATTTTCTTTTATCTATTAGCCATCATGACGGTAACAAGGACTTATATTGAAAAGTTTGACCGGAGTGTAAACTTCAGTATGTGGCAACTCAAGATGGAAGTCATCCTAATCCAAGATGGATGTGAGCTAGCCCTTGAAGGAGTGGAGGAAATGTCAACGGACATGTCGCCGGAAGATTTTGGTGATCTAGACAAGAAGGCTAGATCGGCCATTATTTTAAATCTCCAATGGGGTTTTGCATGAAGTTGCTAGTGAGAGAACTGTCAAAGGTATGTGGGATCAATTGAAATCCACATACACAAAGAAGACAATGGAGAATCACCTCATTTTAAAATAAAATTTGTACATGTTGAATATGGCGGAAGGTACATCTATACTCTCACATCTTGATAAATTTAATTCCATCATTTTGGATTTGGAGAATGTAGATGCTAAAGTTGATGAAGAAGATCAATCCATTTTATTGTTATGTTCCCTTCCCCTGTCCTTTAACTATTTTTGAGATACTATGATTTATGGGAAAGAATCGGTCTCATACAATAGTATAAAATCTGCATTAAAATCTAAAGAGCAGATTGATAGGGACATTACAGGGGAATCGAGTGGAACTCATGCTGAGGGTTTATTTGTGAGGGGTAGAGGTGAAAATAGAGATTCTGAAGGTGGTAGATCCAAAGGGAGGTCGAAGTCTAGATACAGAAATAAAATTTGCTACTTTTTCAAGAAAAAGGTACATTACGGCTGACTGTTTTAAATTGAAAAATAAAGAAAAATATAAAAATGAGCAGAATAGCAGCAATGCTGGTGAAGCTAGTGTAGCAGAAGATGAGAGTGATGGAATCATATTTGTAGCCATGGGTAATAAATCAAGGTCTTCTAGTGAGTGACTTTTAGATTCAGGTTGTGATTCAGGTTGTTCTCACCACATGAGTTATGATAGGGGGTGTTTTTCCACTTATGAAGAATGGGATGGTGGAATTGTTTTTATGGGTAATAATGCTCATTTTAAGGTTGTTGGTAGGGGAACAATTTAAATCAAAATGTACGATGACATTATTAGGAAACTTACTAATGTTAGGCATGTTCCTGACTTAAAGAAAAATCTCATCTCTCTTGGCACTCTTGATGCTCTCGAGTACAGATATTCAAGTGATGATGGAATACTGAAAATCTGTAAAGGTGCTCTTGTGCTAATGAAGGCTTGCAGAGTTGGCACTTTGTATGTTTTGCAGGGATCTACGGTAACTGGGCCAGTGGCTGTCTCAACTTCCTCAAATGAAGACATCGCCAAATTGTGGTATATGAGGTTGGGACATATGGGCAAGAAAGACTTAACATTGTTAAACAAGAGATGACTACTTTGTGGTCAAAGTACTGGTAAGTTGGACTTTTGTGAACACTGTATTTTTGGAAAGCAGAAAAGAGTTAACTTGCATTCACATGTTGTTCATAAAACAAAAGGTAATTTGGATTATATTCATTCCAATCTTTGGGGGGGGCTCGTGTTCCTTCTAAGGGTGGTGCAAGATATATACTTCCTTTTATTGATAACTATTCAAGAAAATTTTGGGTATATTTTTTGAAGCTTAAGAGTGATGTTTTCCTAACATTTAAACAATGGAATACTTTGATTGAGAAATATACAGGAAAACAAATTAAGCGAATGGGGACTGACAATGGATTGGAATTTTGTGGAAATGAATTCATTGAGTTCTGCAAAAATGGATAAATAGCTCGAAATAATACTATTAGAATGACACCTTAACAGAATGGTGTGGCAGAGGGGAAGAATCGTACTCTTTTGGAAAGAGCTCGGCGCTTGATCTCAAATGCCAAGTTGACATTAGACTTTTGGGCAGAAGCCATATCTACGGCTTGTCACATCGTCAACCGCTCTCCATGTGAACCTCTTGATTTCAAGACTCCGGAAGAAGTTTGGTCAGGTACTCCTGCTGATTACTCTAATTTACGAATATTTGGGTGTCTGGCTTATATGCATGTTAACGAGGGAAATATAGAGCCTAGGGCTAAGAAATGTATTTTTCTTGGGTATGCTTCAGGGGTGAAAGGATATAGATCATGGTATCCTGATCCCAAATCACCCAAATTTGTAATTATTAGAGATGTTACATTTGATGAATCTTATATGTTACATCCTGGAAAAGAGTCTTGCAATCCCTGTGATTCAAAAAAAGAGGATAGTGCACAAAAGCATGTAGAGTTAGAGATTGGTGGTTCTTCCGGGAGAAACCCAACCCAAGAAGTGGTTGAAGAATCTATTCATGAACGTGCTGAAGATCAACCGAAAGATGAGGATTATTCCATTGCCAGAGATAGATCGGGACGTGACATTCGACCACCATTGAGATATGCAAATTTGGTTGCATATGCTTTATCAGTGGCACAGAAAACAGGTGGAGACAAAGAACCTTTCACATATTTAGAGGCAATTTCAGGTGCTAATTCAGACAAATGGTTAGTGGCTATGAACGAAGAGATGAAATCGCTACACAAGAATAGAACATGGGATCTTGTGGTGCCACCAGAAGGAAAGAAAATTGTTGGTTGCAAATGGGTTTTCAAGAGAATAGAAGATACTTCAGGTGTTGATAATGCAAGGTACAAAGCACGATTAGTCGAAAAAGGCTACATTCAGGTACAAGGTGTAGATTTCAATGATGTTTTCTCACCTGTTGTGAAACATAGCTCTATGTATTGCTTGCTTTGGTTGTCATGTATGATCTGGAGTTAGAACAGTTGGATGTCAAGACAACTTTCTTGCATGGTGAATTAGATAAACATATCTATATGGGTCAACCTAAAGGTTTTGAAGTTCAAGGTAAGGAAGACCGGGTTTGCTTGTTGAAGAAATTCTTGTATAGATTAAAGTAGTCTCCAAGACAGTGATATAAGACGTTTGATTCATTTATGTTGGGTCATGGTTTCTCCAGGAGCATGTATGATAGTTGTGTTTACTTCCGGAAGTTACAAGATAACTCATTCATTTATTTGCTATTATATGTTGGTGACATGCTCATTGCGGCTAAGAATCTTGCAGAAAATCATGAGTTGAAGGCCTTGTTGAATAATGAATTTGAGATGTAAGATTTGGGTGCAGCTAAGAAGATTCTTGGTATGGAGATAAGAAGAGATTGATGAGTTGGAAAGTTGTACCTGGCCCAGGAAAGTTACCTGAAGAAAGCTTTGGAGCGATTTGGCATGCATGGTGCCAAACCAGTTAGCACTCCTCTTGGTAGCCATTTCAGACTATTTACTGCCCAATCACCAAAAACAGGAAGAAGAAGATTATATGGCTAGAGTTCTTTATTCAAATGTAGTTGTGAGTATAATGTATGCAATTGTTTGTACTCGCCCTGATATCTCACAAGCTGTAAGTGTTGTTAGCAGGTATATGGCCAATCTAGGAAAATCACATTGGTAGGCTGTGAAGTGGATTCTTAGATACTTAAAGGGTACTTCGAACATGTGGATTTTGGTAGAACCAATAACACTCTGGTTGATTTTGGTAGAACCAATAAGCACATGTCTCTTACATGTTATGTATTTTGCATTGGAGGTTGTGCAATTAGCTGGAAAACTACTCTACAATTTGTAGTTGTTTTATCTACTACTGAGGTAGAATATATGACAGTCACAGAGGCAATCAAAGAATCTTTATGGTTGAGAGGTCTCTTCAGTAAATTAACTCTACAACAAAGGTTTACTACCATTCACTGTGATAGTCAAAGTGCAATTTACTTTACTAAAGATCAGATGTATCATGAGTGAACAAAGCATGTTGATAATAAGTACCACTTCATTCGTGATATCATTGCACAGAAGAAGGTCTTTGTTCAGAAAATCAATACAAAGGATAACCCTGCTGATATGTTCATTAAGGCTCTTCCCTATTTCAAGTTCAAGCAATGCTTGGACTTGATTGGTGTTCATTGTTGCTGATTCGGCCTATTAGGGCCATGTCGGAGGAGGGTGAGTAAGCTGTTACTTCTGGGGTTCAGATCAAGGTGGAGATTTGTGAAGAAATGTTGTCTTCACCTAACTGTCCATGAACATTCACTTCTTTGGAGGATAGCAAAGACAATAATCATACAAAGCATTAAAATGTAACACTATTCTCATCCCATGCTTAGCAAGTTGAAGCATTATTTCTTTGACTATTGGGGTTCAACTATCATGGTTTTTTGGCAAGAACCATTTGGAAGTAATGTTCACAACCCATGCTTGAAGCAAGAATGAGTATTTCTTGGGATATTGGGATAAGTTTTGTTCGAGGGCTCTTGGCCATTGGTGAACTTAGAGTAGTATAAATAGGGTATGAACTTAGTAGTTCAAATACACTTCAAGCATAGCATTCCTTTGCTACTTGCTTTCTTCTCCATTTATCTCTCCTTTGTAGTTGTAGAAGTCAAAGCCCTCAGCTTTATATTTTGCCACATAATTCCTTCATGGGTCGTAGGCAAAGCCTTGTAATACTTTTTTCACATATAGTGAAGCTTCCGGTCCCCTTCGACCATGGATGTAGGTGAATTTGACCGAACCACGTAAATCCTTGTGCCCATTATTACCTTTATTTTCTATACATTTTCTTTGTTATCCATCTTTTTGAGCTAATAGATATCTCGTGGGATTTGTATTCTTAACAATATATCAGGGCACAAATTCTACTCCCTCTATCGCATAGTCGAGTTCACACTCACTTTTTATCACTTACGAGAAATGAGTTTGAAAATATTTCCATCTTTCTTTGGTGCATCCAATCTTTAACAGGCAGTATTTTCATACAATTCACACAAAATGGATCATCTATATTCCATCCATACAATGATTCTCCAATTTTCCCTTTAAATTACGATGATCCATTTTCTTTTCCACTCTCCTTAAATTACGTGTAAAAGGTAAATGCACATCAGTTGAACAACAAAAGATATATACATTTGGATAAACCTAACTGTTTCCCACATTATAACTAATCCAGCAAGTTATACATCAATTGAATTTAAACATTTTTGACCTGAACTAATTGAAGTATGATAAAAAAAAAGTTCACTAAATAAACAACCCCACAACATAAAACCCAAGAAACTATAAATCATAAAATCAACATTCACTTAACTTCGCATTTCACATAACCAAGCTATCAAGATCAAAATTTTAACATAAAAAACAAGTGGAGGTGATGTTAACCCTATCCAACGTTGAGTTATGACAACATGGAAATTTCTGGAAGAGTGGAGTTCTAACCTCTCTGATAACCCAAGAAATGACCAAAGAGACCCCAAATATGCCACAGTAATCTATCCTAGCCCAACATTTTACCAAATTCCTACTAAAGAGATTTTGCCACTCAAGGTACTGCATAAAAGTAAGCTCTTATATCACCATACACGATAGACACAAAATGGAAGAACAAACAACCAAATTTACACACTTACATATGATCTGAAACAAGATGAATAAGGAGATCTATACCTAAGTATCAAAAGAAGAAATTCACCAAGCCTAGATAAAAATTCAACCTCATATAAATGGATGTCAACAGTGATTTCCTTATTGAAGGCGGTAATGACCGAAAATCAAAGGGAATGAGCTTGGAATCCAAGAACATGGATTTAGAACTTCTTGTGTATAATGTCTTGTGATTCTTGTTAGATAAGTATGTTAATATGGATTGTTCTCATATTTGTCCTATAGATGCAAAGAAAGGTTGAACCTTGAATGTGGTTAACCTAATAAATGCTTTGTTTGGTTAAATGACTATGTCTTTGGTAGAAGGCTTGTTATCAAATCTATGGTCCTTCGTGTGAAATGACGTTGATGAAATACCTTTAGGTGTTGTTTGTCTAAAGTGATTGTCAACGAGGTTTGCAAAATGTCATTTTTTGTGTTTGCAAATTACTATTAAGAAGGAATGAATGTTAATTGGGAAGTGATAGCATTCCCCGTAGGCAATAAACGTCAATGAATCAGTGAATGAATCTAGGATATATAAGAGGTTTGAAAGTGAGGATCAATTGCCCCCAAGGCTTCGTTAATTGTTAATTTAATCATCTTTTTAGTTGTTGTTGCATGATTAACATTGTTCTCTTGCTTTCCTAGTTACTTGTCTTTTAATTTCATAACGTAGGAAAATTCAACCAACCCTCCCCCACCCCCCCTTCCCCTCTTTACACTCTTTTATATATGTATGTATATCTATGCCTGGTATATTTTCCGCTTTATATGTTAAACACTTGAAAATACCCCTCTTCTTTGTGGATGACCCCAACTTGCCATTATCTACTTAGTTGTAGATGGGAAGCATTTAGGAGTTAAAAATAGTAACTTTGAGAGGTACGACGATGACCTCCCAATATACTATAGTCTTCAGTGTTTGTAGGATGATTTAGCTGGGAGATCCTTAAGGTAGGTAGCTTGATTCTATCTCCTTGCAGTGCTTTCTTGACTGGTTCAGTAGCAACTAATACTTGGGCTGGGAGTGAGTGATCCTATGTTTGAGCAAGAGCATGAGCCACCTGGTTTCCTTCTCTTCGAATGTGTTTAAAGGTGACCCGGAGTTGTCGAATGAGAGAAAAGAGCTCCCATATCTGTGTCTTGAGTCTGTATGGAGGTTTGGATTCCTCTCTCATGACGTGTGTTACCTGCAATAAATCACTTTCAACAATTAGCGGAAGATATCCATTTTGTATACCTACCTTAGTGACTGAGATGAGGGTTGTCAATTCAGCCTGGAGTGGGTTTTCAGCTTCTAAATAGTTGTAGCCCATGAGAATGTATGCTAATGTGGTGTCTCTAAAGATGCATCCTATAGTTGGTCTTGTGTTTATCTTAAATGCCTCATCGATATTTAGCTTTTGAAGCTTTGCTAAGGAGAGTGCCAAAATACAAGAGAAAATAGCTTCCTAGATTTATCTATCCACCAAGGAGTTAAACCCTTAAGTCTTATATTATCCATATCCTTAGTTTTCCTTAAGGGGTGCATAGATAGAATCTGGGCAGCTAAAGAGGTGATTTATTTAAACATGAAGTCAATAGAATAGACCAAACCTTGAAATAAGCAATGGTTTTTTGATTTCCATAACATCCAACAAGTAAAAACTGAGTACACTAACATGATTCTAAATTTGGAAATTGAAAATCCCTGAACAGACCAAATCTATGATAATCTATCGAAAATGTGTTCAAAGTGTCTATGCAGGAGATTCATTAGGGCAAACATGTGGTTCCACAGAATGTAAGACGTGTTGCATGAGTTTAAAAAATGGCTTAATAAATCTGATCTACAACAATGAGGACATTTTTATACTAAAAAAGCCCAATCTCATTAAAATATCATCAAAGGGGAGAGCCTGATTTAGTAACTTCCAAATGAAAACATAGAATTTAGCGGGAATGGCATTGCTCCATACCTAATTAGTGACATTACCTGCAACCTTTTCTGTCTAATGGTCTGATATGCAGATGAGATGGTGAATTTTCCAGTTGTTGAGGGCTTACATATCATTTCATCTCCATGATCAGAAATTGTCCACTCTCCCTACGGTTTGTCTAGAGTCTCCTGTGGTAGAAAATTTTGGTATGAAGAGATAAAGATTGATTTTTCTTGCAGAAAATCCTTGATCTTTATAAACTGACCAGGGACTGGGAATGTGTCAATCTACTGATTTAGGATTGCGCCTGAACCCAGCCAAATTGAGATCCAAAAATTTGTTTCTCCATTACCTAGTATAACCTGTGTGTTATCCTCGGCCAACCTTGAAACTTTGTCCAACCTTCTCCATGGGTCTGAAGTCCTATGAGAAGCAGCCACTGACCATATATATTTAGCCCACAGTGTTTCCCACATTTGTGACTCCCACCAAAGTTTAAGTGACAATGCATCTATAATTGTTATGAGGTCCTTGGAGTTTAGGCCATTTTCTTGTTATGGGAAGCAAAGTGTTTTCCAAGATCTCAGAGGCTTCTTGTTACCTGCATCAGTTTTTCCCCAAAGAAAATTTGCAAAAATAGACTTCATTTTGTCAAGGATGAAACCTGTAGGGGACATAATGCACCAAGTGTGCCGAGGTATTGAGTATAACACATGTTTAATTAAAACAGCCACGCCTGCCAAATTTAACCACTTGTTGTTTCATTTTAAAGTCTTTGCATTGATCCTCTCATTCAAAATTTGGAAATAGACTAATTTCTTTCTCCCTTTAAAGATAGTAACTCCCAGATATTGAAAAGGGAAAGAATTATGTGCAAAGTTGGCTGCATTTCTAATCATAAGGATCCTAGCCTAGCCGGTCTTATTATCTACAAGGAAACCACTCTTTTAAAAATTTATTTTTTGGCCAATGGCCCTCTCATAACTGTGTAGGAATAAAACTAGATTCCCGAGGGATTTGGATGTGGCATGGAGAAAGATGACAGTGGCATCCGCATAAGTTAGATGAGTGATAGGTTGAGGTCCTGGGGGTAATCTGAATCTATCTATGTGGTTTTCCCCATACATGAATCTCAAACTCTTATTTAAGAGTTTGGTTATGAAGTTGAAGAGTGTAAGAGGGAGATGATCGTCTTTTTTTAGGCCCCTAGATGGTTTAAAGAAACCACAGGGTATGCCATTTACAAGTATAGGAAATCACACTCTACTGATATTACCAAGTATAAGAGAAGTAATGTGACCATGAAAGCCAAATTTCAATTGAAGATAATTAAGCATAGGCCATGACACACAATCAAAAGCTTTTGACATATCGATTTTGGTAATCATGTTAAGAGAGTATTGTCTTTTGTCAAGGAGTTTTGCCATTTCTTGTAGCACTAAGACATTATCGGCAATTTTGCGCCCCTTCAGAATGCAGATTATTCTAATGAGACGCATCTAGGTAGCAGAGGTTAAATTATATCTAATAAAATCTTAGAGAGGATCTTATTTGTGAAATTAGTAAGACTTATCGACCTATATTTAGTTAACCTCTTTGGTGTTTGAGTTTAAGGGATAAGAGTAGTTAGTGTGCTAGAGAAGGATCTAGGAATTTGTACACCACACATAAACTCTTGTACATGAATTAGTTATTTCCCAAAATTTCCTATAGAAAACACCATTGAAACCACCCAGTCCAGGTGAGCTTTCTTCCCCTAAATTGAAAATTGTGCTATGCAATTCTTCCATGAGAACATGTTTAAGAAGCAGAATATTATCCTCCTTTGTGATTACGGTTGGGATAAAATTCAGAAAAATTTTTCATGTTTAAGCCTTAGTGGTCTGTTGTTTCATTATATAGCATTTTTTGAAAAAAAAAGTGCAGCATAGTCTCCTATCTTATCCTGCTCATCCAGTCTGTCCATCTTCCATTTGTCTTTTATTAATCCTAAGTCTAGCATATTTATACTTCACATTATTATTAAAGAAGGCCATATTCCTAGATCTTTCCTTCCAGTAGGCTTCTTGTTAGTTAGGGTCCTAGTTAACCTAGCATTTGCCTGACTGAGTTTGATTATGTCCTATATGGAACTGAAGTTGTCTAAATCATCCTCTAGACTCGCTAGTGCATGTTTTGCTTTTAGAAGATTGTCAAAGACAATACCGAATTCCATTTTATTCCAAGTTTTAAGACAAACTTTAAGTCTGTTGAGCTTTAAGGTAAAATCATGCATTCCTTGTCCTTAAAATGGAATATTCCACTTGTCCTCTATGATTTTCAAGAACCCATGTCTTTTTTCCACATATTTTGAAAATGGATTGGTTTAGCAGATTAAAGTTCTGATGTTTTTGCATTTAATAAAAGTGGATTATGGTATGATGAACCTCTTCCTAAGACCTGGATGGATGACACCTGAAATTTATCAAACCACTCCTGGTTGCCTAGGGTTATATCTAATCTTTCAGCCACCCTATGTTTCCCAGCTCTGCCATTTGACCAAGTGAAAAGATTTCTTGAGGTGTTGATCTCACTGAGGTTATTGGTGATAAGGAATGTGTTAAAGTCATTAATGACATTAAGATTGGGCTGAGACCTGCCCTTATACTCTGCTATACTTCTTATGATATTGAAATCACCAGTTTGGATGATAGGGCTTGTTGTGGTACTGATCCTAGATTCTATATGAGTAAATAGAGAGGTTCTTTCAATTCTATTGTGGTAACCATAGATGGCCAACGGGTGAAACATAGAATTGAATGGAATGTTAGAAGCCTTTAGAGCATGAGAATCCAAATATCTCATGTTTATGCATTAATAATGGCAAATAATTATCTATCATGAGAATCCAAATATTCCCATCATCTAGAGCATGGGCATGATGAAAACCTAAAATATGCAGACAGTAATCAAGTTTGGAGAGATCATGTTTAGGTTCCAGAATAACCAAAATTTCAAGCTTATAAATCTTTATTAACTTTTTATAGTCTCATTAAGCCTTTTGGTATGCCTATGATATTCCAAGTTAAGAGTTTACAGATCATGGGAAACATTTATTTTTTTTCCTTGAATGCGTCATTATCAAATTAGGAGACTGAAATAAGCTTATACTAGACTGGGTGGATTGAGATGTACCTAAACTACTGCTCATTACCTTTGTGGCTGAAGGTTTAGACTGTAGTTGATTTTGACTTGCTTCCTGACCTTCAATTTGACCTGCAGTATAATCATCTACTTCTTGAGCTGCTCATGGATATGCTCATTGACCTATAGTACTAAGATTAGTTGCATGTTCAGTCTATTTTGATACAACCTTGTTTTCCTATTGTTCTCCATGTTGAACCAATGGTGTGTCAGTTTCTTCCATTTCTTTGTCATCGTTCATCTCTTGGTCTGATTGGTCAAGGTTAGCAAACCTATTGCTGAAGGATTTTGGATCCTTTGTCAAGCTCTTCCTGTCTATAACCCTTTGGTGGTTCTAAGGTTTGATTATAAGGAGATCGATTTCCAGTTATTATAATTCCTTGATGTTTCACTGGTTATCCTTCTATAGGCAGTTGCTGATTTAGTAGTCTTTAAAATTAATCCAAACTTTGGCTTAACAGTAGGGGTGTTATTATTAAATGTCGTGATCACTTCAGCAGGTTTTAAAAAGGTCATCGGCGTCCTGAAATACTTCTTGCTCTTCATCAGAGTCTGTTTTACCTCTTAGTGTACTAGGGAGAACAGAGTGTCTCACAGGTTTCCATGTTAACTGGGTAGCTACTACTGGTATGGGGTCATTTTCTTTACTACCCTTGTTTCCCACAACAATATGGTTTGGTTTGGCTGCTCTATCTCCCTCATGCTCTACAAGATTTTTCATTCCAAACTTACATTAAGCATGAGAGTGCCCTATCCTAGAGCATCTCATATAGTAACTAAGATGATCCTCATATGCAATGTTATACCATTTTCTATCAGATTTATAGCCTAGACAGATTCTTTTAGGGAAGGGACTAGTAAGGTTTATTTCAATACAGAGACGGAGGGTCAGTGGTCTTGTCATATTCATAGTGGGTGGTTCAACAAATATTAACTCTCATAATCTCCTAGCTTTGTGAGGGATTGAATAAGGGTGAAACAAATAAGCTGGAGGGAATTCAATTGTTACCCAAATTAGCACTATCCGAGGCTCTTCGTTGACATCAAAATTCCACGTCCACTTGAGAACCTTCATCAGTTATCCGCCAATGTTCCGATTCAGTTTAATCCAGCAGCACTGTGTACCCTCTTCGATGACGAACTTGATGAAGACATGGCGGTGATCTAGGGCCGTGATTATTGAGCCACTTTTGAGGCCTATTCGTTTGAATTGTTGCCGGATGAAATTGAGCGTCAGTCTTCCTTTGGAGAACTTGCCAATGAAGTGCTTTTAAAAAGATCATAAAGCTTATCAATCTCTTCATCATTGAAGAGGACTGCAATTTCTCCCTTAAACTCAGTTGTCGGCTAGAGTCGATGATTCGTTTTAGGATTGATGGGCATATGTGATTGTATGTTTATGTTTCCGAAAATCTAGGCATAAGACGACGGGCTCTCGCCAAGAGGTGGAGCCACCATGGGATCATAGATAAGAGTTTGCTTACCGAAGTATGGTGGTTTCATAGTTGCAGGTTGTCGTTGCGGCGTAGAGTAGGTGGTGTTAAGACCGTTGGAGGTGGGGTTGGGAAAGTAAGAGAGAAGAACGTAGAGAGATAAGAGAGAGTCGGTGCTAGATTTTATTAAAATTTCGCATATAGTGTAAAGTATATACTTATACAAGATTAACATAACTCCTTAAAACCTTGTCCAAGTCAATCTAGACCTAGCCAAATTAGACTAAGTGAGTTTTAAACTCAATTCTCACATAATTACTATCTGGGCTCCTAGCCAAATTATACTCTAAGTGAAAATTCAAAGTGAAACATCAAAGTGAGTGATGTGGTATTAATTAAAAGACCAAATCACTAATCATCTTCTTTAAAAAAAATGTAACTAACAATGGATATATTAGTCATTTTTCGAATGCCACATCATTCATTTTGATATTTCACTATGAAGTTTCATTGAGAATATCATTACTCTTTCTTTTTTATCCAGTTTCATGATTTTTGTGTCACCCTATAAGTTCAGTCATAATAAGTTGCAAGCTAAATATAATTGATGCTATGTGGTCGAAAGCGCAGCTAAATATTCCCATCACTCAAAATAGCAGAATTAATTATCTCCGTAATTAATTTACAAATATATTATGAAAAATGCACAATGACTAACAAACAGCATTCCAAGAAGATCCCTCCTTTTAAAATTAGCTTATTCAGACCAATCTACTATTTCCATTTAGTATTCCATTTTATTAAACCAATATTTAGTTCCACACCTCCATTCACTTTTTACCGAACATCTCAATAAGACAATTGAAACAGAGACTCAAGTGCCCACCAAGTTGCCCCATTCAGACGCTCAACATATCTTAGGGTACTATATAAAAGAAATCCTCCCAACCCCCTGATTGACACAAATGGTCATCAGGGGTAGAAGGGTAATTTTGCATGATCCTATAGATGCACATGGCTGCTTAACCATGTGCGTGTAAAGTTGCTATCAAGTGGGTCCAAAGACCCAACTTCTATGTGCTTCTACAGGTGCAGACATCTGGCTGCCCAAAACGACATTGTTTTGAGCTTTTCAGGGTTCGAGAGGTAAATGTTCCATTGGACGTTTCGAGAGCTGGTTCGAGAGGTACTAGTTCGAGAGATGAAGGTCCATTGGTCGGTTCGAGAGGTGAAGGTTTCAGTGGAGGGTTCGAGAGGTGAGAGTTCGAGTGGTATTGGTTCGAGAGGTGAAGGTTCCATTGGATGTTCGAGAGGTGAAGGTTCAAGTGGAGGGTTCAAGAGGTTAGAGTTCGAGTGGAGGGTTCGAGAGGGGAGAGTTCGAGTGGAGGTTCGAGTGGTACTTGTTCGAGATGTAATGGTTCGAGAGGTGAATGTTCCATTGGACGGTTTGAGAGGTGAAGGTTCTAGTGGAGGTTCGAGAGGTAGTGGGTTCGAGTGGTACTAGTGCGGGAGGAACAGATTCGAGAGATAAAGGTTCCATTGGACAATTCGACGGGTAAAGGTTTCATTAGAAGTTTGAGAGGTGAGAGTTCGAGTGTAGGGTTCAAGTGGTACCGGTTCGAGAGGTACAGATTCGAGAGGTGAAGGTTCCATTGGAGGGTTCGAGAGGTGAAGGTCCCAGTGGAAGGTTCAAGAGGTGAGAGTTCGGCTGGAGGTTCGAGTGGTACTGGTTTGAGAGGTATGAATTTGAGAGGTGAAGGTTTCATTGGATGGTTCGAGAGGTGAATTTTCCATTGGAGGCTTCGAGAGGTGAAGGTTCCATTAGAGGTTCGAGAGGTGAGAGTTCGAGTGGTACTGGTTTGAGAGGTACGGATTCGAAAGGTGAAGCTTCCATTGGAGGGTTCGAGAGGTGAAGGTTCCATCGGAGGTTCGATAGGTAGGTTCTAGTAGAGGGTTCGAGTGGTAGTGGGTTCAAGTGGTACTGGTTCAAGAGGTACATGTTCTAGATGTGAAGGATCCATTGGACGGTTCGAGAGGTGAAGGTTCCATTGGATGATTCTAGAGGTGAAAGTTCCATTGGAGGTTCGAGAGGTGAGAGTTTGAGTGGAGGGTTCGAGTTGTACTGGTTCGAGAGGTACGGATTCAAGAGGTGAAGGCTCCATTGGAGGGTTTGAGAGGTGAAGGTCCCAGTGGAGGGTTCGAGAGGTAAGAGTTCGGCTGGAGGGTTCGAGAGGTAAGAGTTCGGCTGGAGGGTTCGAGTGGTACAGGTTCGAGAGGTACAGATTCGAGAGGTGAAGGTTCCATTGGAGGTTCGAGAGGTACGGATTCGAGAGGTGAATGCTCCATTGGAGGTTTGAGAAGTGAAGATCCCAGTGAGGGTTCAAGAGGTGACACTTTGGCTGGAGGTTCGAGAGGTACGGATTTGAGGGGTAAAGGTCCCATTGGAAGCTTCAAGTGGTACTATTTTTGGGAGGTACGAATTCGAGAGGTGAGATTTTGAGTGGAGGGTTCGAGTAGTACTGGTTCGAGAGGTGAAGGTTCCATTAGACGGTTCGAGAGGTGAAGGCCCCGGTGGAGGATTCGAGTGGTACCAGTTCGAGAGGTACATAATCGAGAGGTGAAAGTTCCATTGGACGGTTCGAGAGGTGAGAGTTCGAGTAGAGGGTTCGAGTTGTACTGGTTTGAGAGGTACGGATTCGAGAGGTGATGGCTCCATTGGAGGTTCGAGAGGTGAGAGCTCGGCTAGTGGTTCGAGAGGTGCGGATTTGAGAGGTGAAGGTCCCATTGGAGGGTTCGAGAGGTGAGGGTTCGAATGGAGGGTGGTGAAAGTTCTATTAGAGGTTCGAGAGGTGAGAGTTCGAGTGGAGGGTTCGAGCTGTACTGGTTCGAGAGGTATGGATTTGAGAGGTGAAGGCTCCATTGGAGGTTCGAGAGGTGAAGGTCCCAGTGAAGGGTTCGAGAGGTGAGAGCTCAGCTAGAGGTTTGAGTGGTATAAGTTCGAGAGGTACGAATTCGAGAGGTGAAGGTCCCATTAAAGGCTTCGAGAGGTGAGGGTTCAAGTGGAGGGTTCGAGAGGTGAAGGTTCCATTGGAGGTTCGAGAGGTGAGAGTTCGAGTGGAGGGTTAGAGTTGTACTGGTTTGAGAGGTATAGATTCGAGAGGTGAAGGTCCTAGTGGAGGGTTCAAGAGGTGAGAGTTCGGCTGGAGGTTCGAGTGGTACAGGTTCGAGAGGTATGGAATCTCGAGGTGAATGTCCCATTGGAGGCTTCGAGAGGTGAGGGTTTGAGTGGAGGGTTCGAGAGATGAATGTTCCATTGGAGGTTCGAGAGGGGAGAGTTCGAGTGGATGGTTTGAGTTGTACTAGTTCAAGAGGTACGGATTCGAGAGGTGAAGGCTCCATTGGAGGTTCGAGAGGGGAAGGTCCCAGTGGAGGTTTGAGAGGGGAAGGTCCCAGTGGAGGTGACAGGCGCGGGCGGTCGTCGCGCCCGCGCGCCAAAAGATAATTTATAAGCCCTCAATGCTTACTTTCTACAACTAGGTAGATAGTGGCAAATCGGGGTCGTCCAATGAGAAGAGGGATCTTCCTAAGCGTCTAAGCACGCAATGGTTGATACTAGGCTAGGAGTGAATATATATACACACACTTAAAAGCGAGTAAAGGGGGGGTTGGTTGGTTGGTTGGTTCCTAAGTTAACAAAGATAAAAAGACGAGATAACTAGCAAGGTCAAGTGACTATGCTAATCATCAAACGAAACTAAGAAAAGGGGTTTTAAACTACAAAGGGAAAATGCCTTGGGGGCAACGGATATCCACTTCCACATCTAATGTAGTTCATCGAATCATTCACACATTCCATCATATAGCATTCATGACCCAACAATCACACACCTCATCTAGCAAGCACCACAACACCCACACCACAAGGAGTTCTATGTTCATGCTCGTGGATCTTCATGCAAAGGTGCTACGGAATTCATCACGTTCCTACACCTAAGCAATTCAACCACACAAGCACTCCCTATGCTCAAACCACTCATGGCACACATGCAGTGAAACACACCGTCAAGAATACATAAACGCCAAATAACAAATGCTTCAAGAATGAGTTTAAATCATCTATCCAATACTTCAACTACTTGTCGTGGAGACTGAACTCCTATCCTTCTTAGTTCGTAGTTTGCGAGAGTGAGTTCGACATCTCTCGTCAAACCTCATCAATGGCTCCCGAGTCGCGACCACGACTCAAGGTGTCATTGGTGGCATTTAGCACGAAGGACCAACAAGCTTGGCAATGCCTATGACCACTACACCGTGACTAGGCATTGAACCAATTCATGCAATTACACAAGATTGGATGAACGTGCAACGCACATTCATCCGCGAGCATATGACTCTCTTGTTTGCTACACAAACGAACATGACGAAAAGTTCGACATCAATCACATTCGCCTAGCACATTGTCAACACACTAACACAATCAAAAGCTCTAATTCATACTCTCACATTGCTAACAAGAATAGGGGGGAAATTAACCCAAATCCCCCAAACCCTAGCTAACAATTAATCCAAGCATTTCATATCATCAAGCTCTCAATAACATCAATGCAATCAATAATTAACATTCAAAGCACAATAAATGCACAATAGCAAAAACACCAAATAGATAGATATAAATGAATTCTTGCTACATAGATAGTGGAAGCTTCAATCCTTTGCTCCCAAGAACAAGAACTACTCTAGAACAACAACAAAAGACATAATCAAACTAAGAGAAAGCTAAGAAAAGAAAGAAGAAGAAAAACCTAAAATTGGCGCCCAAAACCAGAGAAAACGCGCCTGGAAAAACTTGAGAAGAAGAGGGAAAAAGAGTAGTATTTATAGTCGGAAGAAGATAAAGTTGATTTCTGGCCACCCGTCCGTCGCGACTCGCGACGGTGTCCCGACTCGCGACGGTGTCCCGACTCGCGATGGTGTCGCGACGGTGTCGCGACGGGATCCAGAATTCTGCATTGTTTCTTTGTCTTCTTCATAGCCATCCCTCTCGATCTTCAAGTCTTCAACGGCTCCAAAAATGGTCTTCAACGGCCTCCGGTCTTCATGTCTTCGAAGTGAGTATCCAAAAGTCTTCGAAAGTATAGTCTTCAATGTCTTCCGGTCTTCGTTGGTTCCGTGTTCTTCCCTTGTCACACAAAATCCACTTAAAAGAGGTAAAAGAGTACAAAGTTGCTTTTACCTCTCCTAAGTGAATTTCAAGGTAAAACACAAGCTCTCGATAATAAAAGAGCACAAAAGTGATCCTAAATACTACTAAATAATGCGCCTAAAATGGACACATCAGGAGGTTTGAGAGGTGAGAGTTCGGCTGGAGGTTCGAGTGGTACTGGTTTGACAGGTACGGATTCGAGAGGTGAAGGTCTCATTAGAGGCTTCGAGAGGTGAGGGTTCGAGTGAGTGGTACTGGTTCGAGAGGTACAGATTTGAGAGGTGAGAGTTCGAGTTGTACTGGTTCGAGAGGTGAAGACTCCATTGGAGGTTCAAGAGGGAATGTTCCAGTGGAGGTTCGAGAGGTGAGAGTTTGGCCGGAGGTTCGAGTGGTACTGGTTCGAGAGGTACGGATTCGAGAGGTAAAGGTTCCATTGGACGGTTCGAGAGGTGAAGGTTCCATTGGAGGCTTCGAGAGGTGAAGGTTCCAGTGGAGGGTTTGAGAGGTAGTTGGTTCGAGTGGTACTGGTTCGGGAGGTACATATTCGAGAGGTGAAGGTTCCACTGGACGATTCGAGAGGTGAAGGTTCCATTGGAGGTTGGAGAGGTTAGAGTTCGAGTGAAGGGTTCGAGTGGTGCTGGTTCAAGATGTACAAATTCGAGAGGTGAAGGTTCCATTGGACGGTTCAAGAGGTGAAGATTCCATTGGAGGTTTGAGAGGTGAGAGTTCGAATGAAGGGTTCGAGCTGCACTTGTTTGAGAGTTACAGATTCGAGAGGTGATGGCTCCATTGGAGGGTTCGAGAGGTGAGAGTTCAGCTGGAGGTTCGAGTGGTACTAGTTTGAGAGGTACGGATTCGAGAGATGAAGGTTCCATTGGACGGTTCGAGAGGTGAATGTTCCATTAGAGGGTTCGAGTGCTATTGGTTCGAGAGGTACGGATTCGATAGGTGGAGGTCACATTGGACAGTTCGAGAGGTGAAGGTTCGATTGCAGGTTTCGAGAGGTGAGAGTTCGAGTAGAGGTTCGAGTGGTACGAGTTCGAGAGGCATCGAGATGTGAAGGTTCCATTGGACGGTTCGGGAGGTGAAGGTTCCATTGGACGGTTCGAGAGTTGAAGGTCCCAGTGGAGGTTCGAGAAGTGAGAGT
Organism: Rubia yunnanensis; assembly: GCA_037428765.1. Classification (NCBI taxonomy): domain Eukaryota; kingdom Viridiplantae; phylum Streptophyta; class Magnoliopsida; order Gentianales; family Rubiaceae; genus Rubia; species Rubia yunnanensis. The sequence goes on from CM075068.1 coordinate 76,984,744, forward strand.
TCGGCTGGAGGTTCGAGTGGTACTGGTTCGAGATGTACAGATTCGAGAGATGAAGGTTCCATTGGACGGTTCGAGAGGCGAAGTTTCCATTGGAGGCTTTGAGAGGTGAGGGTTCAAGTGGCAACATTCCTACAGTATTTCTATAATTTATTATCAGGTTTACCGCGCATCGCACAGTGTTACCTAACTAGTTAACATTCAAAATAAAAGGAATTTTTATGAGCCGAAATCTTTTGAATGAGAAAATTCTTGACCAATTTTTAGTCATTTGCTCATTGACAAACATACACAAAATAAAGAGACAACAGTGTAGTCGTAGACAGAAGAAAAGCATTGGACATGGTCCAAGAAATTAGAAGTTTGATTCAACATCTAGATTACATTTGAATACAGCAAAGAGAAGACAGATCCAAACTGGAAGACGCATTCTTCCTCATTCATCATCCATGGTTGTGGGACGAATTAATCAGAAGTTGCCCTTCATAGAATTGTCCAGGGTCCAGATATGTCTCCATCCTCACCTCCTTATTGTTCTCATCTTGTTGTTTCAATAACCAAAAATGTTGAGACTATACTCAAAACCCCAAAACCCCAAAACAGCCGAAGACAGGAAACTTTGCCTTCCAACAAAGTTAATTAAGGGCATTTACCAAACAGAATTTACAAAGTCAAACAACCGGTCAATTTTAGGCAAATAAATAGTGAAAGTGAAGATTAGGAGGGTAAATAAAGAGAGGCTGCGTACCTGGAGAGAGGCTATCCCAAAAAACTCAGTTGGCCTCCATGTATGCCCAGTGCCTGCACTTGAAAACAGCCATAGGTGGCGGTGAATGCACCTTAAGGATCTCCCCCCGCGGAAATGCAGCCATGAAAATTCTCCCAGCAGTCTCTGCTGTTTCTTCCTCTGGATCATAAATCCGAAATGGCTTCGACAACCTCGTCTCCAGGACATTGTGACTCCCCCCATGCTGCGCTATTTCATCCTAATTGTAAGCCTCCCTCCTGAAAACATGGTCAAATTCAAATCAGACACACACCAATTCACGCATAGCAAATCGCTCACCATCACCACTCATCCCACCATTAACACTCAGCAAGAACTTCTTGGAATCCAGGTATTTTTGCCGATGACCCTGAAACTCAGCAAGAACTTCTTGGTATATAGTAATTTAGGTCCAGGCGCCACCGGAATCCCTGGATTCCGCCCCCCTTTGAACCAGTTGCAGCGTCAATTTCCGGCGAAAGTCTGAGGAAGACGATGGGGGCAAATTCTGATTTTTTACTCTTTTTTTTCTGTTTCCTCATTCAACAAGGCGACGTCGTTTTAGGTACAAGTGCAACGACGTCGTTTTGTCTTTGTCAAAGACAAAAAGGGAAAGCTGGGCCAATTGGTCCAATTACAAACACCCCAAATCCCAAATCAGAGGGAGAAATTAAACATGGCCTCTCGGAAGTTCCCGCGCCTCCACTGCGACGCCTGCCGAGTCTGCATGTGAGCCCCTCCGTCCGCCCGCGACGCCCTACCGTCCGAGTCCGAGTCTCAGTCTCAGAGAGCCTTCTCGGCGCCTCCGCCTCTGCCAATGGAGTCCCAGTTTCTGAGAAATTAAGCTTTTCAGGCCATCCTTAAGGTATATTTATTGCTCTGTTTTGTTTTGCGCACGTTGTGTTTGCACTTTAGTTCAAATGGATCAAATCAGACTGTGATTATGAGATGAATGATAACGCACTTTGATGTTGGTGGACTTTTCTGAGGCGAAAATAGATAATTTAAGGAATCTTGTTGGCTCAGTTTTGCATAGAGACGAGGCTAGGCATGCGGTTTGGCTCAGTTTCATTTCATTATAAGAGTCATATCGAATTTTGGTCGCCCCAGACAATGTTAAAGCAGCAGCAACTCTTTTTCTTTCGCTGAAAGAGAGGCACACTTGTGTTACGATAAAAATTCTTTATTCTGAGTAGGTTGAGTACCTTAACACCGATATTCTGTCTATTGCACCCAGTGTTTGCTTCGTTTCGGACAATTTTAAGCACTCTATCTACGACTAATCTTTCAAATTTACACTGCTTCCTTTAATCGGGATTATAATAATATTAACTTCTCTAAGTTCTGTGTGTTATCAAACACTTTTGACTGCCTTATAATTTGAAATAACTCTTTTTCTCCCCTGTATATGCAATGTGCCTTTCACTCCTGCTCCTTTCGCTATATCTTCTTGTCTAAGAAAAACTTTCCTCTTTCACGCTTCACCATAATAAGTTGAAAAAGAAAAAAAAGGAAACCTTGTCAATTGGTTGGTTGTCATAGCTTATTCTTCAATGGTACGTCAAAATTGAGTTGGCAAGGTAGTTTGTGGCTGGGGACTGGGGTGGTTTGACTATGTTTATGATGCCAATTCATCACAACCCATACAGTGTTATTTTTAGTATTGAGTCTAAATGACCGTCCTTTTTTTTTGTGTGGGGGTGGGGGATGATATTTAGGAAGTCTGAGTTAAGTCTTTTCTAATGGCAGGTAAGATATCGAGTACTGTTTCCCAACTGATTACTGTGTGACAGACAGATAATGGTAGTATTAAAAAAGTGTGATATATAGAATTGTTGGAGATGAATCTGTGCTTAAGTTGATGTTTGCTGTTACATTTTGAGTTTAGACACAATCCATTACTTGGTTTGGATTTTTTTACTTTTACAGCTTGTTTACTAGTGCTTTAGGAATATGCTTCTTTGATTAATTAATCGATCACTTATTTTTATATGCAGCTTAGACAATCACCCTACAGATACTTGTGAGTTGTGACATTTTATTGAATTAGATATCAGGGTCTTCTAAACTGGGTATTCAGGTGAAGTATACTAATCGGGATGGCTCGTTTTCGGAATGTAAGTATCTCGTTGTTTCCTTCACATTTGAGATTAATCATACCAGCGATCTGTGATCCAGTATGCTTACCTATAATGGCACTTTGATTCAGAGCAAGAAAAATGTATTTGCAAAGAATACGGTGAAGAAGCAGCCAAGTGGGGGTGTAGATCATGTAACAGGAGATAAGATTCCTAGAAGCTTTGTATTCTCAAGGGGAAAACTGCCTTCTCCTCTTAGACAATTGCAAATGGACTTGAGAAAGTTGATGCTTCCTTTTACTGCTCTCAAACTGAAGGTGAGATTTTATGTGTTTAGATATATTGAGCAGGTCCTCTTATTGCTCTGTGTAATCAACAAAAGGGATTTTATCAACGTCAAAGTACTAAATTATTTGAATTTCCTTTCACTATTTTCTTGACGCAGGAAAAAAAGAGAAACAATCTCAAGGACTTCTTGAATGTTGCTGGGCCTATGGGTGTCATGCATTTCGTTATCATATCGAAATCAAATTCTAGACCATATTTGAGGGTTGCAAGAACACCTCAGGGACCAACGCTTACTTTCAAGATACACGAATACTCATTGGCAGCTTATATTGCTCAGTCTCAGCTTCGCCCAAGGTGCCCTCAAGATCTGTTCAAGAACTCTCCCTTGGTACCTTTTCTGTTTCTCGTACTTGGGATATAAAATATTGTATACATAGTATACCATTTCGTACTGTATTTAGGGTTCTGCCAGTCAGTATTATATATGGGATTGTCTCCGTTAGTGTATATCCTCCTTGATATATCCTACTTGATCATGTTGTTATTCATTAAAATTCCTGCTAAGCAAAATTGATGTGCAGGTTGTGCTATCTTGTTTTGGTACTGGTGAGCAGCATCTAAAGCTCACAACGATTATGTTCCAGAACATTTTTCCTGCCATTGACATAAACACTGTATGTAAAGAAGTACTACGATGATAAGTTCCACTCATTTTAGTGCTCTTATACTGACAATTGTGTGGATTGCAGGTCAAGCTTTCAACTTGCCAATGGATTGTGTTGCTCAACTACAGTAAAGAGAAAAAGCTTATTGATTTTCGACACTACTCCATAAGATTGCAACCAGTGGGGGTTTCTCGCAGAATCAGGAAATTTGTGCAAAACCACCAGGTGCCTGATTTGTGAAGTCTTCAAGATGTTAGTGATTTTGTGACAAAGTATGTTTCCCTCTTTCTCAACCCCTCTTATATTTTAATTTTTACCTATTTCCATGGTTGTGCAAGTGTTTATATTGGGTATGATCAGCAAGACTATAAAATGGAAGTAAATGTGCTAGGGGGGACTTGTGTAGTCATCCAAAGTAGCAGTTTCTGGTTAAGGAATGATATAGTATATCTGAAAAGGGAATGGGGTGAATGAAAATCAGTCTGTGCTAAACTGCATGCAATGATTAATTTGTTGCTGTCCCTTATTAATACCCTAGGGCTGGTTATGGATCCGAGAGCGAAGGAGATGATGTGGCAGCTACTGTCAGTCTGGCATCTGATCTTGGTAGGGTAAATCGAGTATCTTCAAAAAGTGCTGTGAAACTACAAGAGATTGGTCCTCGCATGACACTTCAGCTCATGAAAATTGAGGAAGGATTGTGTTCTGGCATGGAGATATTCAATGAACATGGTATATACTTTAGTTGCACCCTATTTTCTTCAGTGTCATAATACCTATATGCACTCTCTGCCTCACATGCTATCAATGGAATTATTCATTCCCAGTTCACAGTGGGATACAAATGATTGACACACCCTACTTTGTAAAATTCATTTATGAAAATTTACATTATAGAAAAAGTCAAGTTCTGCAGCATCAGCTGCACTGTGCCCAAACATTTGGTTGATTATGTGCTTCTTGTTGCTTGGACACTGTCAGCCATGTGTGTTGCTAGACAGGTACTCTTGTGTCTGATTTACCCCCTCTTTCTTGTAAGGACATGGTTCCAACTTCCAAGCCTATGCTATACTGTTGCCCCACCAATAGATTATGCATCTGTGCTTTTTAATTGTTTGAACTAGATTGCGGTGTACCTCATATCTTTCGAGCATGATTTAGGTTTAGACTAATGTGTTTTTGTGTTTCACGGATTCTTTTGACTTAGGAATAAATTTCTTTGGCATTAAAATTGGGAACCACTCTTTGGCTATTATCTCACAAAGTCCTTTGTTCTTTTCAGGAATTTCTGATGCAACCGCTAAGCAGGAAACCAAGGAGGAAGAGGATGATAAAGTTTCTGACTACGGAGGAGATGAAAATGAAGAAGGAGAAGATTAGTGGTTGTTTCAAAATGAGAGAAAACAAGAGAAAGAGTAATTCACCTTCTATTTTACAAGGCACAAATTGAGAGAGAACAACATTCAGAAAAAGATTACATTATTTTTTGTGCATCAACAATGCTATAATGAAGTGAAAAATGAAGCCCTATCAAGTATTCACAATACATTCAAAGAATGGTCCAAGGTCCATAAAGGTCTCCATCTTGACAAACCTGGAGTCTTCATCCAACTGTTTCAAAATCATAAGTTCAGGTGTTAGAGAAAAAGTTAATCCGAGGCCAAAACTTCAAGAATGAGAAGCAGAAAAATACCTCCAAACAGGCTTATCCATGAAGCTTAACCAAATCTTCAGTAGGGGGATGCTCTTTGAAATTCCCCTCCATCTATGCCCAGTGCCTATACCTATACCTATACACGATCACCGGCTGCCCTGAATAAACCTGCAGTATCTCGACGTTGAAGCCACGAGAAAAAGCTCTCTTTAATGTGATCAAAGTTGATTCTGCAGTTTCAATCTTAGTGTCGAAAATCCAAAATTTCTTTGACAAAAATCTGTCTGCATGGAAACATTATAACCTCCTATTTTTTCAATCTCATCAACCATCAAAGGCTTCCTTCCTGAAAACACAGTCGACATAAAAAACCGAATCAGCAAAGATAGCCTTCTTGCCTCAAAAAACAGAAAAAAATGTATACCTCTGACACTTAATGTGAAAGTCTTGGGGTCAAAACTCTTGCATTCGTCGTGATTGGCTTTGTGAACAAGCTCCATTTCAAATGTCATTATCAACCTCTGCACTTTATCTTCAAGAGATCCCACATGCCATATCTATAACAACGGACAAAACAACAGTAACAAAACTGAATGAATTGATGGCAAATCTCCCTTCATCTCAGGTACTGCTTTAGTTATGAAAACACGACTCTTTCACGTGGTGGAATTACCTTGGTTCGGCCTTGTTCAAAGAGTTTGTTGGGTTCCTCAAAGTTTGGAGGACCGTACCTCCAATGGGTGGTCTTGAGCTCCTCTTCACTAAGGTAGTCCCTGGAGTTGCCATTGCACTTGAACCAGATTGCCAGTGTGTCTGTTTTCAACCATATTTGAAAGTATAAGTTGCTTGTCTTAATACACAAGAATCTAGTAGGCGTTAGCCAGCCATGTTGAACAAAATGGACAACCAAATATACTACAATTCATTTCAAATGTTTTACTATTGACTTGTGAAAGCTATGTTTGCAGAGACTTTGTGGAGTTGAACGCGGCCTATCAAATAAAAATGGGAGGAAGACGTGAATGTGGCCCTTTTAATTCCTTAGTATAGATTTTAGAGTAGCCGGAGTCAACAATTCATCCGAATCAAGGTTTCAACAAAGTAGACATGCTAAGGACATTAGATCATTGTTATACAACTTAGAAACGGATGGACATATATTGATTATATCATGCGAAAATTAAATAACAAAAATTGAATGAGCAATTAACATATGCAGGAATAATAAACTTTTATTAATTATTCAAGCATACAATCGAAAAGCTTAAATTACAAATAATCAAAGCATAAATCATGTTTCAAGTAATCACAAAGTGATAGAGTCACGAGTAATACTCGCTGCCCTTGAAACGAATGAGTCCTGTCGTGGACATCGTTCCCTAGGATAAAACCATCGAAGGTAATTTTAACGAGTAAAAATTACCTTGGAGTCACACAAAGCCCGAAGGACTATCACCGACAAAGACAGAGAAAGAAGATAAGACTCAAGTTTAGAAGTAGGGAGGAACTTGAGAATGGTGCGAGTTTTCTGTCTGACATAAAGGCTCTATTTATAGATGTCTAAGAAACCCTATGGGAAGATACGTGAAAGATCTGATTCCCGTAATCAGAAAAAATATTCTCTAACCAACAGATTCTGGAAAGATAAGAATATCATATTCCTTATCATGATTAACCGCATATCAAATCTCAGATATTCCATACGTGATTCTTAGAATATTTGTTACGCGGTTTGGGCTTTCTGGAGACTTCCACACGATCCAAACGCATTTTAGACAGTCAAAAAATTACAGAACACTTAGTACGTGCGAATGAATTTTCGCCTAAGTTTCCATTCTCAGAGTGACTCTTTGAGCATCCATATCTCATTCACCCTTTATCCGTTTTGAGAGTTTAAACAGTCGATTTTATAGTACTCACAGAGGAGAATCCAAAAACGACATCCACTGACTCTAATTCAGTTCGAGCCCAACTCAAAACTAAGCCCAAAAGTTGATGAAATTCAACTTATTTTACAATCATTTTCCAACAATCCCCCACATGAATAGATATTGATGTGGAATCAGAACAATCACGCCAGACACGGAGTTTGACTTGGTGATAGATTCATTTCGATGGCATAGATGCTGCATAGGATAAGTAGGTGTCACCCTTTGAACTTTCCCTTGAGAGAGTACACTTAGCCCACTGGTTAGGAAGTAGACGCGATGTCCTTGAACTTCCCCGACCGCTTGTGTGAACGACAATGCACTTCCCACAGACATCTTTCCTAGCCTTTGTGTTTTCCTCGGTTGTGTCCATTAATCAGGCCATGGCACACGCCTAGTTCTGTAAGGTTTCTAAAGAATTGCGTCCCTACAATTCTCTTTCGAAGCGGCCACACTTCTCGCTTACATAGGTGATTTTTGGCGTAAGAGCAGTTCCGTAAACTATTGCACTCTTTCCAGTACTACACACTCGATGTCTTGAATCATTAAAAGCAATTTAATGCTTAACCTCCATTCACATCACTGTTTCTTCATCATAGGAATAAGACAGGAGGTATGAAACCCCCATAGTGATCGCGATGGGTCTTTGCAGTTTAGTTGTCCCTTTGAACCTAGATCTTGGGATCTCCAGTCACATAGGTTGGGTGTCCAGGTATGTAACCCACCATTTATTGGACTTAGTCATATTCCTTTCGATGAGTTCTCAACTAACTCTCGATTCAATTTCTTTGTCAAGAAATTAATTCAATCCTTTCGTCAAAGAATCACAACTCTTATCATATTGACCTTACGTAGTCAACACCGATAATTCTCGTAGAGAGTAGTCATCCAATGGTAAAGTGTCTCTGTCAAGACACACCATCATCGATATGGCTTTACGCTACACCAATAAGCATACAAGTGCTTTGGTCATCCTAGGGTATATCTTTCCCAATTTTTGTCCAACACAATGGACAGAGATTCCTCTACGAATCTAGCAAGAGAGAATCATTTCTCTACACAACTCCAGCCATATCCACGAGTCTCACTCACAGCTTGTTGCCAACGATCATTTTTGGATAACTCGTGTATCATCTTACTATCCATTGTAAGAATTGTCTAATGTGTACTTTAATAAGTACAACAGACTATCAATGACTCTTGAGTTCTCTTCTTAAGAGAGACCTCACCTTTACAAAAAAAGGTAACTCATAATGTTTAGAGTCATTCCATTGAATACGACATGTCTCCAAAAGACTCAATCATTGTATCAATTTGACTATCAATGAGAAAGTATCAATTCAAAGACATAAATGACATGGTCATTTTCCGTGTCTCTTAGCGTATCTGCCTTCATCAAACACATTGATTTAATATCACTGGCTACAACAATTAGTTTGGTTACATGATGGATCATTTAGGAGCATTGAGCTTTTCATTTTGCTCTATTCAGATTTTAATATCTAAATCTCCAAATAATCATTTAGGTCCATTAGATGTACTTCTAGCTTTCACAAAGCCTTGATAGCAAGTACCATCACCCTTGGACTCATTCTCACGTCTAGAGAACACCCATCAAGTACATAAATATACTTACTAATTGTTCAAATCTACTAGTACTCTAGTGATTTGCACTCATGGTAGATCAATCTCTCTATTGATCACCACTTTCCACAAAAATTATTTCATGGAATCTCATTTCCTTCGTTGGTTTATCCCTCGATCCTTAATGATTCCATCTATTGACTCTTAAATCCATTTAAGATAAATCAGGATCTTTAATAGAAACTTCCACAAAATACACTTTCCATCAAGATATATTTCTAGTTTCTGCATATTATTTCTTGTGAATTTCAAGAAATTGATAGCACTTCAACATTGTGCATATCTAGTAAAGATACTGTTTAAGTATTCCTTTTACTACATTTGCAATATGCCAACCCACACATTCGAAAGAACTTTTAGGATGGCCCTATGAGGAGCTTTATTTTCCTCCTTCTTGGGGTATCTTATTTAAAAGATCGCCAGCCAACTTAAAGGCTCCCCCACAACGCTTGATCATTTCTAGCAATTTCCTTCAATCACTAAATGACCTTGCAAATGTCTACATTGTGAATCACATTCCCCCAAAGGATTCTATGTATTCACATCATGGTCAAAGATAACCTCATATGTTTTCTGTGCATCACGTAAGTAGTTTCGTTAATATACAAACCCAACTTACTAAAAGTCTGTGTGTTCAATAATGAATCAAACACTAGGTTCTTACCCATAAAGTTTCTTTTTAGGGCTAGATCCTTTCAACAATCAAAACACCTTCATGTATTGACCTTTTATCTTGAAAGTCTCTCTTATTCCTTCAACTCCCTTAGGATTAGAGATAACTAAACTTTCCGATCTCAATTAATCGTTCTTCCTGGCATGACCAATACCACAACCGATGTAGTATCAATCAATCGAGGATTCGATTAACTCTCACTAGGGCGCAGTGTGAGTTTACCAACTTCACACAATTTCATGCCCATTTTAAACCCAAGTTTCAGTACAACTGTACTTTACTTTCAAACTACTCAAATTAAATTTGAATGCCTTTATGCTCGAAACACATTCAAGTCCATTGCTCGACTCAAGTTTGAGTGCATTGCTTGACTCAATTACGGGTTTACCCTTTTTGGTTCGAGTTAAATTCCTCCCGACTTGAACAACTTGATTCAAGTCTCTCGTGATGACTTTTCATCTCAAGTACCTATCAAAATTCATATGGTCGTTGAATTTTTAGGTTTTTCGTCTACCCCCCACTTTGGGCTGGTTTTATTAAACATCCACACACATGTTAAGTTTCTCAAAACCTTGTGTCTTGGGGTTCCTAGACCAAATGTCTTAGGATTCCTCATCTCAGAATTCTAAGGCTTTCCAACCAAAAATCTAGAGAATTGACCAAATGTCTTGGGATTCCATATCTCATGATTCTTAGATTTTTCAACCATAAATCAAGAGATTTGACCAAAAGTCTCGGGATTCCCATTCTCAGGATTCTTAGTTTTCTCAACCAAATTCTTGAGATTTTCCCCTCAATTCTTTGATTACAAGCAATCAAAGGTTTTTAGCATAGTCATGATAACTCATGCTTTAGGGTTTATACCATGATTCACAAGAACCAATACCCTAGACATAGTCGTAAACTAATGTCTTCATGTTCACATTTATCAGGTCATACAAAATAACCAGAATATGTCGAACTTCGAGCCCATATGCTCTATCTGTGCAATCTAACAATTGTCACTCGTGAGCCATATGCTCGTAAGCGATCAATCAAGATAGCCAATTATCGGGAATAGTCTTGTCAAATATTTCATTGCATCAAAAGGTACTTTCCCAAACAATTAATATAATCATAGCATATAAAAGCAACACAATTTTAGACACATCAAAGATCTAAAATTTTCGTTTATGCAGCTAAATCAAGTCCCTAAATGAACGAGAATACATCATGGATCAAATAACCCAATGTCACATACTTCATTCATGCACGAATATATTACACTCTTGCCGAGAGATGTCATGTTTAAGTGCAAATGAAGTTTACCATTTTATTGCATGCGATTCTCAGACCAAGCAGATAAAAGTCATGAATCACTAGCAGCACATTCTCATACAAAATGTGGTTTTAAATCTTTTATCCAACATGAGCAGCCCACACAGCCAAATTACTATACCATGCATAATAGGTATTTCAACATTTGATCAAGTATTTAAACAAATACTATAACATTTTGAGGGCTTAGGAAATTTAAATGTCTCATAATTTCCAAACACACATGCACTGCTTTCATGTAATTTCATAATTAAAAGGAATAGTAATGCTCGATTCAATATTCCAAACTCATGACATTTTTTTTTCTAACTTTAAGCTATTCATGCAAAGAATCAACTTTGATTTATTACCATATCAACATTTAATCTCATAAGCATGAATATCACGGAATTAGAATATTTCCATAATTACGCCATGTAATTTAACATACATGCTCAACTCATTTTCCCACATAATAAAGTGATTAATATAACCAAATCCATTAACTATCAAATTAGATAGCCTTAGTGTACTGGACATATATGTGCACATATTATTCACATAACACTCTTTGTAACAAAGTCTTGTTCACGTCCAGATTCACACAAATGGTTATCAAATATAATCCAAGCAATATATGTATATAAAGCATATGCCATGATTCACTTTAATTAACGTGTATACGTACCATAGTTTGCAAAACCGTGGTTTCAGCTCTTAACTCTTTCATGTTGTCAAGCAAATCTTGTTGTATCTCCATGCCAAGTTTTTCTTCCACAAGAGATATCGCCGTATATACTCGGATTCACCAATGTGTACATACAAAAAATATTCATCGTTAAATATATGTACACATCAAATATTGTAGTATAATATTTTAAACAATTATACATAACAAATTGCTCAATATGATTTTGTTCTAATCCTCCCCGAAAAGTAAGAAAGTCCGCATATTTTGACCAATTCAAGGTAAAAAATGGAGTTGCCCCTTCGGCAAAACTCGGATAAAGTTGAGCCAAAAGATCCCGATTCAATATGATTTTGTTGTAAATAACCAAAACCATTAGCATGCATATTTACGCAATTAGCATGCGTATTAATCATTCCGACGAGCATATCAATATTTACGCAGACATGCACCTCAATTTCCAGCATGCAATCTCATATTTGGAATATATGTTTGGGAAATTCAGCATGCAAGCAAATCAATTTCGTGGAAAAATTACGTTACAATCATGCATGCAATTAGCATACAGTTTCCGCATCAATATAAATCAACAGATATCATTCGTTTCAAGACTGTTGGACATATATTGATTATATCATGCGAAAATTAAATAACAAAAATTGAATGAGCAATTAACATATGCAGGAATAATAAACTTTTATTAATTATTCAAGCATACAATCGAAAAGCTTAAATTACAAATAATCAAAGCATAAATCATGTTTCAAGTAATCACAAAGTGATGGAGTCACGAGTAACACTCGCTGCCCTTGAAACGAATGAGTCCCGTCGTGGACATCGTTCCCTAGGATAAAACCATCGAAGGTAATTTTAACGAGTAAAAATTACATTGGAGTCACACAAAGCCCGAAGGACTATCACCGACAAAGACAGAGAAAGAAGATAAGACTCAAGTTTAGAAGTAGGGAGGAACTTGAGAATGGTGCGAGTTTTCTGTCTGACATAAAGGCTCTATTTATAGATGTCTAAGAAACCCTATGGGAAGATACGTGAAAGATCTGATTCCCGTAATCAGAGAAAATATTCTCTAACCAACAGATTCTGGAAAGATAAGAATATCATATTCCTTATCATGATTAACCGCGTATCAAATCTCAGATATTCCATACGTGATTCTTAGAATATTTGTTACGCGTTTGGGCTTTCTGGAGACTTCCACACGATCCAAACGCATTTTAGACAGTCAAAAAATTACAGAACACTTAGTACGTGCGAATGAATTTCCGCCTAAGTTTCCATTCTCAGAGTGACTCTTTGAGCATCCATATCTCATTCACCCTTTATCCGTTTTGAGAGTTTAAACAGTCGATTTTATAGTACTCGCAGAGGAGAAACCAAAAACGACATCCACTGACTCTAATTCAGTTCGAGCCCAACTCAAAACTAAGCCCAAAAGTTGATGAAATTCAACTTATTTTACAATCATTTTCCAACAGAAACTTCCAAAACAGCCATGAAAAATCCATGCTCCAAAACCGTCTTCAGCCTTCAGCGAGATTGATTTGTTCTCCTTAATGCCTTCAGGCTGATGAGACATGCATTCTGAATTATATGCACTTTCAATTGTGATTCAGAACACTAAAAATTCATTCCAAATAAAAGATAAGTTCCTTCTTACACACACATCTAAAGTATTGAAAGTGTAAGCAAATTAACAAATGTACACCATCAACAGTCAGCCTTCCATTCGGATACCTGTTCTTCTTGTTCTGTAAGATATCCACATCCTCCATTTCGAGTTATTTCAGTCCAACTTCCACACTACATTTCTCAATATGGAACCTGAAATATCCAAAAAAACAGATCAGCATTACATCTAAATCCAAACCATGTCAACCCCCAAAAAGTAGATTGTTCTATATCTTTCAATGGATCAAAAGAGATTTGATTTCTAAATCAAACCCCACTGCTAGAATAAATCAGACTCTTGATTAGATTATGATTTATTCATATTAGAGTTCTTTCCTTATTGCACCTCTATTGTACTCTCTATATATTCAGATATCAATAATACAATTCATTACGGAAAATCATTCTGTCATGGTATCAGAGCAAGTTCTGATCCTAAACCCTAAATTTTAATTTATTGTTCAGCGCCTTCCTCCGGTGTCCTCAAGTCCTTCATCTCCGGCATCCTCCGGCATCCTCTCGGTGAAGTTTCCGGCTTCGCTGGCATTCTCTTCGATTTCCCGGCGAGTTCTTCCTGCGCCGACGGCTGGGGGTTGGCGGTTTTGCAGGCTTCTAGAAGGTTCACCAGTCCGGCGACGTTGGAAAGCACGTACAACATCGGATTCTTCACCAGCGTGTCTTGTTTTCCAGCTCCAGCGCGAGATCCACGCGTCGTCTTCCAGCGAGTGACAGCCACGCGCCAGCTCAGCCGAAGAAGAAAACTTAGTGCGTGAAGGACACGCGCGAGTTGACTCGCGCATCAAGTGAACTTCTTGCGTCCTTCAAGTTATTGCGAGTTGAACCTGTTCTCACGAGTTGAACCTGTTTCTCGCGAGTTGAACCTGTTTCTCACGAGTTGCTTAACTTCTCGCGAGTTGCAGCACTTTCTCACGAGTTGCTCAAATTCTCATCTGCACTCAGTCAATTTTTGTGCAATTTTCGGTCCTTTGCTATGGTTTATTTGGGCCCTATATCTCGGGAAGATTGCTCCACTAATTGGATTGCGGACAAGGTGTTGTTTTAGGCCAGTTTGAATGGTCCCAACCGTCATTCTTCGTCGAATCAGTGGATCGTTGATTCAGGTGCTACATCTCATATCACTGCTCGCACTAGTCACCTTGATAAGGTACATTGTTATCGTGGTTCTGATTCTATTCTTGTTGGAAATGGTGAATCATTATCTATTTCTCACATCGGCCAATGTCATTTCTCTGGTTTCTCTGTTAATGATGTCCTTGTGGTCCTTAAGATTACTAGAAGTTTATTGTCCATTAGTAAGTTTACTCGTGATTTACTTGTCCATGTTATATTTGATGCCAACGCATTTTCCATTGAGCACAAGCATACATGGAAGATAATTGGTAAAGGCCGTCATAGTTCACGTATTTATTTTCTTGAGACTGGTGATTCCAGCTTTTTAGGCGAATTACGCTCTGGAAAGCTCCAGGCTTCTTTTGAGCAGTGGCACTCTCGCCTCGGTCATGTGTCTCATGATACTATTCAGCTATTAAGACGACGTGGCCATGTTACTATCACTTCCACTATGCCGCATCTGTTAGTTGCTCTTCTTGTCAGATGGCCAAGAGTAGTCGTTCAACTTTTTTCACTAGTGACAGGTGCACTACTGGGTTGTTGGGCAAGGTGCATTGTGATTTGTGGGGACCAGCCCCTGTCTTATCGGCAGGTGATTTTTCTTATTATGTCATTTTCATCGATGACTTTTCGTGATTCACATGGTTTGTATTGGCTACAGCCCTTGTCACAAGGGCTTCCAGTGTCTCGGCTCCACTTCTAGGCGCATCTATGTTTCTCGCCACGTTCGCTTTGATGAAACCTTATTCCCTTATGTCTCATCTTCCGCGGACAATCGTTCTATTTCAGATCTGGAGATTTCATCATTTTTTGATGGAGCTGTTACTTCATCGATTGGGGCCACCACGCTTGTGCTTGTTCCAGCCTCCCCTCCTTCACCACCATCTTCCATCTGGATGGCCGACCCGGACCCAGCTCCTCGGCCAACGGCCACCACACTTCAGCTATCGGCTATCACTCCTCAGCCACCGTCTCAGCTACCGGCCACCATGTCTCAGCCAGTATCGGTCATCCTTTCTCCGGCGATTTCCGACGGTCACTCTCCGGTCAGTGCAGCTCGATCTTCCTCGTTGTCAGCTGGATCGACTCCTCCGGCTTTGCCGCCTCAGCTTCGTACCCATTGGATAGCCACTCGGTGTAAATAGGTAAATAGTATAGACGGTGGAACCTGCAACAGGGCCCAAAAAGGACCCTACCAAATACAAAAGAGTCCAACCTTAGGTAACCTAAGGAGTAAATCCGCAAAGAAGTAGGAGGGGAGGGGGGAATGAGAGAGTGCAAATCCAAAAGATAAACACTCCCCCACCCCCCCCCCCCTTTTAACTATGTAAAATAACTACCCACCCTAAGCAAGATAATCGAGCAAAGGGAGAACAAAGCAACCTGGAAAAACACAGGCTATTAAACAACCAAGATAATGGGGTGAGAACAAACTCACTACCCATCAACAAAAATCCGCTTCCACCCCTAACAAATGGGGCCATCTTCATGTTGGTTCCAAAATGCAGCCGAGAGTTGTGTGTCTCGAGTCTTGAAAGAATGCAGTTGCTGGAACGATGATGAAGTAACGAAAAATCCAATGACGAATGATTTGGAATCCTTGTGCAGCCGAGAGTCTATCTTGGGTCTTGGATGTCTCATAAAAGATTTAAAGCCAATGATCCAAATTGCACCGTACCGGCACGGATGAGTATCAGCTTCTACCATATACATCCCTAAGATGAAGAAAGAGGGATGTTATTGGCCTTCTAGCATTCTCTTTTGGCACCGAAGTTGATCTTATGGGCAAAGGTTAATGAGGCCATGCCTCCAACCTTTGTAGCTCCCAATCAAATCAACCTTCTGAGGATGTGAGAATGGATGCACTTATACCGCGTGCACCAAGCGTGGCGAGTATGTACTCGCCCACTCCATTTTGAGCAAATAGACAGCTATATGCTAATTTAACACAGAGTGTAGCGCGAGCATAAAGCGTATAAATAACCGTTAAATCATTAGTAAAAACTAGGCTTAGGAGAAAGAGCATCGGAATGTAAATCCTTACTCTAAAACCTATTGCCTCCTCCAGAAAACCGAACTGCTATCGCTAGAAGAAAACCGAGAAAAACCGTAGCTAATTCTTGATCCCAACGAGCTCAAAGCAGCCCCCTCCTGGCGCAGAAAATTGCATCCATCGGCCTACAAGAAACCCCAATTCCCGCACCAAGAGCACCCAAACCGTGATGCACATGTCCAGCATCCAGTCGCCACAAACCGTCTCCATGCATGGCGCCGTGCTGCTGCAAACCATCCCAGTATGTGACAAGATCCAGCGCAACGCCTGACGCCCAGCACAGCGCTAGAAATGTAGCACCAAGACCCGCAACGTGAAGCACCCAGTGCGAAGCAGCCAGCACCAATCAACCTTCATGCAGCCAGCACCAATCAACCTTCATACAGCCACTCCATCTAAAACAAGTGCTCATCCGGAAATAGCCTATTCATCACCATGTAACAATCCTTCATGATGATTTTTACCACTCTGTCAGCACTTGGCTGAGCACCATCCATAACCACATTGTTCCTTTCCCTTCAAAGGCGATAGACCGTGGTGATTAAGGCTAAAATACCAAACTTCTTTCGCATTTTAGAGCCTTTAATTTTCCTCTTGACCCAAGTCATGGAACTTGGAATTGAATTCGTTCTTCTCCTTAATCCAATCCAAGTTCGGATACGCCCCTACACAACCTCAGAAAACTCACACTTGAAGAATAAGTGTTCATTTGTCTCCTCTTCCAGATGGCATAAAGAACATACCTTCTCCATGCTATCCCCTTCCTCCAATCGGTGCTTATCCTTGGTATGTAATCTCTGAATAGCCGCCAACCATGCGATAAATGAGAATTTTGGTGGAACAAAACCACGCCAAATGCTATTGAAGACCCTTTCACTTGATCGGCCAACATCATAAACACCCGGATATTTATGGCGATGTATATAGAGATAAGCCGCACTAGTAAATTTCCCCGAACTAGACCATACGCCAAGATGGGCGATTACCTGTTGCAAATCACCATGAAATATTGAACGCAATTCATCCCTGAGCTTACAAAGATCACCAAAGTAGCTCGAATATCTCTCCCCCAATCTACCGTTTGCAATCCTCGGATTTAATCCCCAGAAGTCCTCTCCCTAAAGATAAAACGAGTGAATCCATTTAACCCATAGACTATCCTTCTTCAAATGAATATCCCATAGCCTTTTAGCCATTGAAGCACGGTTCCACGTGATGAAGTCTCTCAAACCGAGGCCGCCAAAAGATTTGGGTGCGCAAAGTTTCTTCCACGCCACCTTTGCTTTATGCTTACCTCCCCATAGGAAGCGTTTACACTTCTGTTCGAGAGCATCCATGACTGTAGATTGTATTACAAAATTCTGAATCCAGAATCCCGCAATACCTCCCACAATTGATCTCACAAGTTCCAATTTGCCTGCATATGAAAGAGTATGACCCTTCCATTTTGCTATCTCCGAATCAACTTTCCCTAGCAGAGTACCAAATTGTGTCACCTTCAACTTGCTGGAATCAAGTGGCACGCCTAGATACCGAACCAGGAATGTCGCCCAAGGAATACCCGTGAAACTCAAATCCTCCTTTATACCAACTCCAAAGAATTTCGACTTTGCAGCATTGATTCATAAACCCGAAGTGCGCTCAAACTCGTTCAAGGCATCCATGAGTATATGTACTGAACTCGTGTTAGCCTTAGAGAAGAGCATGAGGTCATCTGCAAAAGCCAAATGCGTGATCCGAAGTGTCTCACATCTCGGATGAAAAGTGAAGTGTCTAGAGGCCGTTCTCCTTTTCAACAATCTCGAGAAATATTCCATGCAAATCACAAACAGATGAGGCGACAATGGATCTCCCTGACGAATACCCCTTTGTCCCTGAAAGTGATCACACAGTTTACCATTAACTGCTATCGAGAATGTAGAAGTGCGCACACACTTCATGATTCTATTAGTTAATCTTTCAGGAAATCCCAGTCCCAACAAAACTTCTTCCAGGAAATCCCAAGAGACTGTATCAAAAGCTTTCTGCAAATCCACCATAATCATGCATCTAGGAGAATTACGGACCCTTCCATAACCCCGAACAAACTCCTGCGCTAACATTACATTGTCCGAGATACTTCTACCCTTCACGAATGCACCCTGACAAGGGTCAATGATCCCTGGTAAAATACCCTCAAGCCTGTTTGCTATAACTTTTGTGATGACTTTGTAGACCACATTGCAGCACGCTATTGGTCTAAAATCACTGACTTTCAGATTATCAGGCTTCTTCGGTATCAATGCCACCGAAGTGTGATTAAGCTGCGCTAAAATATCACCTGTCTGAAAGAATTCCAGTACCGCAGCTGTCACTTCCTCACCCACGATTGTTCCACTGTTTCTTGAAGAATCCGGCCGTATAACCATCGGGTCCCGGAGACTTATCATCCGCCATTGTAAACAGCGCCTGCTTAACTTCAATACCCCCCACTTCCTGATTTAGATAGGCCCTATCCATGTCCGAGAGCTTGTTACCCGCACCAAATACATTCGGGTCAGTGGTTAATCTATCTCTTCTTGTGCCAAATAATCCCTTGTAAAAATCCGCAAATAGCTCACCCTTGCGACTATTAGAAGTTACAATCCGAGTTTCACCATCAGTAATCGCTGGGATACCCCCTCCTTTTCTTTCAGAGACCATAGTGTGAAAGTACTTTGATCCCTTATCCGCCTGAGTAATATGATTTATCCTTCCCTTTTGAGCAAGAAAAGAAGACTCTGCCAGATAATACAACATAGCTTGCTTCTTTAAGTTTCGCAATGCCGCAACCTCATGATCCGAAGCATCCCTAGCGTCAAATTCATCAAATGCCTTGTTATACTCCGCATCCGCATGCTTAGCCTTTTCAGAAATGTGGTCAAAATCAAGCTTACCCAACTCCCTGAATGGGTTTTTCATCCGAAATAATTTCCTGGTCACCGAAAATTGTTTAGTCCCCTCAACCGACGGACTCCAATAATCCTCTACTATTTGCCCACAATTCGGGTGACCTAACCACATATTCTGAAAATGAAAAGGCCTACCCTTTCCAACAATTTCTTGCGACATATCCACCACCATGGGAGAGTGGTCTGATTGAGCCGAAATTGGTAGAAAGGTTGTACGACAAGCAGCATCATCCCATCCGTGGTTCAAAAGCACCCTATCCAGCTTCCTCCAAATCTTCCAATCTGCACTATGCCAGGTTAAGTGCTCACCCAAAGCAGGCGCATCTCTTAGTCCACACTTTACACAGACATCCTGAAACTCCTTCATTGGATACAAGCTAGGAACGGTAGCTCCATAATGATCATCAACACTAAGAATAACATTAAAGTCACCAAGAACCATCCAAGGAGAATTCAGATTAGCACCAAATGACTTCAATTCCTCCCATAGTGGTAAACGCGCCAGACGTCCCTCACTATGCCCATACACAAATGTACAGAAAAACTCAATACCAGAAGCAAGATTACGAACTTTCAGATGAATACATTGCGGAGATTTCCCAAGGACATCGACCAAGAAGCCTTTCGGATCCCAGATAATGAGTATCCTCGAGTTATGCCACAGTTCAAAATTGTGCGTAAACTTCCATCCCTTAAAACCCTTTAAAAAAATTCGCAACACCTTATCCTCCATTTTCGTTTCCAACAACCCACACAGTCCAGCCTTATTTGTGGAGATGATATTTTTCACCCACCTCCTCCTTACAGGGGCCGATAGACCCCTGACATTCATTGCTGATGTATTCATTGGGAAACAGAGGTCCCTTTTGGCTTCGGACTGCCGCCTTCCAGTGATTTACTTCCAGAACTATCTGAATGACTCCTTGTAGCTGATAACATGCGCTGAAAAGGTTTCTGAACACCCTGCTCATTAATTCGAGTCCCGCTCTTACTTCTAGACCTAGTCAAAGCCCCTGGAGTGGGGGGAGGCCTACTCTTACTCTTGCTCCTATGCAGCCTTGGAATTTTGAGCCTCGAGCATCCGGATGAATCACTTGCTTAGGCAGTTTTCCAGCACCTTCAATCGGATTATCATCATCTCCAAAAGCTTGTTGCTGCATATCGGGTGTTAAATTGGCAGCACGGGTGCTGGATTTTAGGCGCTCAGTGCTCATGCCGCGCGCAGCTTTGGCTTGATTTACAGCGCCAAAACCTCCAGGCGCTGCTTGGGCAGATTTAGCGCTAACTCCACGATTTCCAGCGCCAACATCACCAGGCGCTGCTTGGGCAGACTTAGCGCCAATGCCACGGTTTCCAGCGCCAGCTCCAAGCGTTGGCGATGCGGACAGGTTTGCTGGCAACGCAACAATTGCCTGGTTAACCTCATCCTGCATTCCACCAATGGTTATACCAGGCCCTTTTTTAGCAATTCCAACTTTCTCGATATTGTTGACTATGCCTTCAACCAACTTTCCCTTCCCTTTCCTTCGCCTCTCAACCTCCTCATTGTCCGAAGAGGCATCCTCAATGATCACATTCTCCTCCCCTCCAACCGAGTTTGAGCCTAGAGTGTCTCCAATGGCTTCAGCTTGCATCTTCCGAACCTAGACTTGGTCATTATATCGAGATCTCCAGTGTTTCTTTCCCTTCGCCTTCATATCCTTGTTATCTTCAGTAGGCCTCTTTTGCTCCATCTCCTTGGCTTTCCAGTAATCATCGCACACTTCCATGAGATAATTGTTTTCCCCACAATTCGTACACCAAGGTCTGCAATAATCATAGATGATTTTTTGCACAAACACCTCACCAGTTGGAACACGAAAGCTCACCTCCTCCTTGAGCTTTTTGGATGTGTCAATCCATACCAAGAGACGTGCATAGTAGCCCCTCAACTCGAGAGTACCATTATCCATAAGAATTGGATCTCCCAGTGAAGTAGCAATTTTCTCTAATGCCTTCTTGTGCCAATACGTCTTTGGCAAGTGTTCCATCCTTAACTAAACTGGTTTAGTAGCCTGGATGGTCGCATCGTATTGCCCAGATTCATCAATTAACATCATGAACAACTTCTTTCCATGGAGATAATGATCAGGACCATTCATCACCATATCTCTATCTTCAGCACTGTTAAACCTGAACATGACATAACCATTCTGCTTGCTCTGAACATTACACTGCACCTTTCACTTGGCCACCAACAGAGTTCGAATTGCATACATTCCCGGGAAGAAGCCCAGAAACACACCCAAGAATCTGAAAAAAGGTTTATGGAGATCCTTATGTATCTCTTCATCCATGAGCACAAAATCGACACTATCTCCATTGTTTGCAACAACTTTAATAGTCGATTTATTCATGAGAATATCAGGATCATCCCATCTCCTTCTTCTTTCAAGTTTCGGATCATTCCAATCTCTTGGATGCACTTGATGATTCTGCCTCTTATTGCCATCACCCTCAGCCATGTCTTGCTTCCGAGGATTGTTATTATTCTTAGCACCCGTAGAGGCCATGGATGAAATCCAATAGACAGATCGAATTCACCAAACCACCGAGAGCACACCAAGCAAATATACACTAATCCGATCGGAATTAGCCCAAACCAATCAGAAACACACCAACAATACACAAAATCCGATCGGAATTAACCCAAACCGATCGGACTATACAATAAACACAAAATCACCAAAACCAAATTCAACAACTAAGCAAGAACAAATCGCAAATCTTGTAATCAAAACCGAACTAACCCTATGATCAATCGAAATTAACAACAAATTTGAACTCAAAACCGTAGTCCTCCAAACACCAAATCAGATTCAAAAACACATAACATCATGCTCCAAATCAAAAAACAAGCAAACCGCAAGTAGTTGAATCGAAAAAACCTGGAAACCGTGATCACCAAGCAATCCGATCAAAAACCTTGTGTCCGAATTGTGATCCGATCAAAATTTCCAAAACCTTGTGCTAAATCCGATGAAGATGGTAGGAATTTGATTAAAAAGTGTGCTTAAAATTTTAATCAAACCCTTTATACACCTTTGCGCAACCAAGTCCAAACCAAAACCCAAAAAAGATTGGATTTTTCAACCAAATCTCCAACTCGGACAAGGAATCCAAGCAGGAAACCGATCCGATCTCCTACCCAACTCCCATTCCGAATCCGTATCCAAGATTAACACCAAAATCACGAACAAGATCCGCCAAGAACTCTCCTTTTCCATATTCAAACCCTACTCCGAGGCCGATTAAGATCAAAAACTCGCCACAACTTGCGTATTATTTTGTGCGGAATCAAGAGTAGAATCCGTTAAACCATAATTCATCGGTGGAAAGTTAAAGAAATTTGAAGAAATCAGCCTCCAAAGGATGGAAGAAAGGCTGCGCCTTTTTTCTTCTGTTTTCTCCCCATCGGATGGCCACTCGGTCTTCTACTGGTGCCATTCAGCGCCGGGATTATTCGGATATTATTGCTCATGGTCTCACTGCCGCACTCCTCTCTCAGACAGAGCCCACTGATTATCGCTCTGCCCTTCAGGATCCAGCCTGGATTTCATGGATGATGAGATGGCCGCTCTTCGTGGTCAGCACACTTGAGATTTGGTGCCTCGACCTTCGAATGTCAACATTGTTGGCTCCAAATGGGTCTATAGGCTCAAGTATCGACCAGATGGCACTATTGAGCGTCACAAAGCTAGACTTGTGGCGCAGGGTTTCTCGCAGATTCTGGGTTTTGATTTTGACCACACTTTCAGTCCTGTGGTAAAAGCCTCCACTGCTAGGACGGTTCTCGCCAGAGCCACCATGCGTTCCTGGCCACTTCATCAGTTGGATGTCAAGAACGCTTTCCTTAATGGTGTTCTTGATGTTCCAGTCTACATGAAGCAGCCCGTTGGTTATCATGATTTTGTCCATCCAGACTATGTTTGTCGCTTGCGAAAGGCCATTTATGGTCTTAAGCAGGCTCCCTGGGCTTGGTTCCAGCATTTCAGCAGTTATTTAACACAGCTTGGTTTTCGGTGCAGCTCAGCTGATACTTCTTTATTTGTTCTTTCGAGAGGGTCTTCGTTACTGTATCTACTTGTGTATGTAGACGATATCATTCTTATAGGCAATGACTCGACTCTTCTTCGCCAGTTTATTGATCGGACACACAGAGAGTTTGCGATCAAGGATCTTGGTGCTCTTCATTACTTTCTTGGTCTTGAAGTTTCGCCTACCTCCTCAGGGCTACTGCTTGATCAAGCAAAGTATGCTCGTGATATTTTGAATCGGGCCGGTATGTCTGACGCAACACCTATTTCTACTCCATTTATCGCTGGTTCTCAGCTTCACAGCTCTACCAGTCCTCCATTTAGGGATCCTACACTTTATCATTCTCTCGTTGGTGCTCTGCAGTATCTCACCATCTCTCACCAGGATTTGGCATTCTCGGTCAACACGGTAAGTCAGTATCTTCAGGATCCCAGAGATAACCATTTTGCTGTTGTGACTCGGATTTTGCAGTATGTTCGTGGCACACTTCATTTTGGTCTCAGATTTTGTTCTGCTAGTACTCCTGATGTGTTAGGGTACTCTGATGCTGATTGGGCTCGCTGTCTGGAGACTCGTCAATCCACATATGGTTATGAAATTTTTTTTGTGAGAATCTGGTTTCTTGGAGTGCTAAGAAACATCCCATTATTTCTCGCTCTAGCACTGAGTCTGAATACTGTGCTCTCGCCAACACTGCCTCAGAAGTGGTATGGCTCACTCATTTGCTTTGTGATCTTTGGGTTCCACTTTCTGGTTCACCACTGTTGTTATGCGACAATAGTAGTGCTATCTTCTTGGCTCAAAATCCGGTGGTGCACAAGCGGGCGAAGCACATCGACATCGACTACCATTTTGTTCGTGAGTTAGTGACATCCAGAAAGCTGCGTGTTGCTCATGTTCCAACTTCTCTTCAGATTGCAGACATTTTCACCAAGGGGCTCTCTCGTTCGCTATTCGAGTTCTTCAGGTCCAAGCTATGCGTCGGTGAGCATCCAACGCTTCGCTTGACGGGGGTGTTAGAATAAATCAGACTCCTGATTAGAATATGATTTATTCTGATTAGAGTTCTTTCCTTATTACACCTCTATTGTACTCTCTATGTATTCAGATATCAATAATACTGTAAAGTCAAGGGATTTGCAAGTGAATATTTATTGGCAATTTTGTGTGAATTTATTTTGAACAGACATTCTGTCCATGTTGGAACATGCTGATACAATAGATTTATGCCAAGGTTTTATGGAAGTCAAAAGTCAGAATATTGCATTAGTTTGGAAAAAATGGAATTCATATATTTGACTATATATATCAGGCGTGTGAAGCATAGATAATTTATGGAAAATCCCTACTTATATGGAGATGATATATTTGAATATATGGGATAGATTGATATAAGGTAAATCTCATTATTTATGGGATTTTGATATGCTTCAAGAAGCAGATTTGGAATAGAAATATTGTGGGGATAATTAAGAAGTATTCCAATCTTTTCGTGGATATAAATTGGGACAAACACGGCTGCATACTCACGGATTTAACAGAGCAAAAATCTGCCTACAGATTTTTGAGACTTTCAAGAATTGCAAAGAGTCAGACTACTGTGTTCCAAGATACCTGACCTGCCGCACAAAGTTCAGAATCACAAACCTTAATTCCTTGGGAGGAGGAGATCCTGCGTCGACGGAGTTCGAGATCAGAGGGAGTCTGATCAAGGCAGATCGGTAGCTAGGGGAGCTAGCAGAGTCCACACGTTACAGTTAGTAAAGATAAGTATTTTGTAAACTGTACTCTGTACTATATCTTTCTAATTAGTGAATTCGTTCTGAACTGGGCCAGGCCCCGCAAATGTAGGTGGATTACACCGAACTGCGTAACCAAGTCATGTATCTTTACATTTTACGTTATTATGCACTTGGTTAAATTAGTCGTGTTGGAATACACTAGTAAGGACTAGAAAAAGTGGTAAAACTAAGTATCAGAGCTTGGTCACTTATCATTCCCTTGGTTGTTTCAAGGAAAGTGAGATACAGTTTTACCATGACGACAAGAGAAGGAGCTTCAGTCTCTCGACCACCCCCGCTAGAAGGCAACAACTACAACTATTGGAAGGCACGCATGAGGGTCTTCATCAATTCGCTGGATGAACTGGCATGGTTTTATGTTGAGAATGAATGGAATCATCCTACAGAAGATGCTGATACAAGTTCTAAGGCGGTAGAATGAGAGTCAAGTCAAAGGAAGCAGAAACCCAAAGACAAGGCTAGATGGACTCCAGATGACCTCAAAGAATCTCGGGCAAATTCGAAGGCACTTAATGCGATATTCACTGCTGTTGATGAGAATCAGTTCAAGCTTATATCTACATGTCACCAAGCAAAGAAAGCATGGGATGTTCTACAGACTGTTTACGAAGGAACCAGTCGAGTGCGTGAATCAAAACTACAGATGCTGGCTACTAACTTCGAAGAACTCAAAATGGAGGAGGATGAAACTATTGCTACATTCAATGGAAAACTCAGGGATATCTCCAACATGGCTTATCAACTTGGAAAGGTGTACAAAGAAACTAAGCTAGTGAAAAATACCTTGAGATCTCTTCCCAAAAGGTTTGCAATGAAAGTAGCAGCAATAGAGGAAGCAAGAGACGTAGCCACCATGAGCCTAGATGAACTAATGGGTTCATTACAAACATATGAGATGACATTCCAGAAAGCTACAAAAAGAGTCTCTAAGGAATTAGCGTTCAAAGTCTCTCCAGTTAAGGAAAATCACAAGTATGACAGCGATGATGAGATTGAAAAACTTGCACTTATTACAAATAATTTCTCGAGAATGCTAAAGAAGGTGGTCAACGAGAAATCTCAGGAAAGGTTTGGCGGAAACAGACAAAAATAACAAGATTCGAGTAATAATCGTGGAATGAGATTTGAACAAGGGAATCTGTAGTTCGGGAAGAATCAGAACAACGAACCAAAACAGGCTGGACGAATTCAATGCAGAGAATGTGAAGGATATGGTCATATTCAGGCAGAATGTGCTAGCACTCGCAAAACACAAGGAAAATCACATGTCACCTCTTGGAGTGAAGATGAAGATGATGAGAAGGACGAAGAGGAACTTACCAGTAACTACGTAGCTTTTGGAGCAAAGGTTCATGATACATCAGAGGATCAATGTTCCAACACACTGAACAAAGGTAAAGCTGTATGTTTCAACATAGATCTGAACGATGTACACAGCAACGAAGATGATGATTTGTCTGTAAGCGATGAAGAAATCTATAGCACCTATGAAAAAATGCATGCCATGTGGGTTCAAGTAGCCGACACGAACAAAGAGCTGAACGAAGAAAAAATGAAGCTAATGGAAAGTGAGAGAATTACGATCCACAGTTGCAGAACTTGAAAAACATAATGAAGGACTGAACGGGAAACTGATAGCAGCAGTCAAGAGGGCCGAGATGTCTGAAGCAACTATCTTTAAATTAAATTCTGGAAAGGCAAAGATTGATGATATTCTGGATATGGGAAGAAACTTTGGTGATAGACACGGGATTGGATACGGGAAAGAACCCAAGACTGAATCGCATGAAAAACCAGTAACTCTCAAGGCTAGGATCCGAGAAGTGAAACGGAAGTATAGGATGCCTTATCAAAGAAAGCCACTCATTTGTAGATACTGTACTTACCAAGGACATGCTGAATAGCAGTGCAGAAGACTGATCAGAGATCAAATGACAGGAAGACAACTTCTGCCGTGTTCCAACATAGACGATTTCATACAGGAAAATCGATCAGAAAGATATGGATTGTTAAAAAATCTAGTACGTGTCTGGTGGCACACACTTCTCTAACAGCCTATTCCAGCGATTTGTGGTACTTTGATAGTGGTTGTTCTCACCACATGACTGGCACTCCAGAATATCTCACGAACATAAGTCCATATGATGGCGGATATGTAACCTTTGGTGATGGAAAGAATAGCATAGTAATTGGCAAGGGCGAATTGAAAATTGAAGGCTTTCCAGTTTTCACAAGTGTATTGTTTGTTGAAGATCTAAAGGCAAACTTGTTAAGTATAAGTCAGCTGTGTGACGACAATATGGCAGTGTAATTCCAGAAGGACAAATGTATAGTGAAGCATGGAGAAAACATGGTTCTTTTAGGATTAAGATCATCTGACAATTGCTATCTGCTTGAACAAGGAGTTCGGTGTATGATTTCAAAGCAAGATGAAGGAATTCTTTGGCACAGGAAGCTCGGCCACATCAATTATAAAACATTGGTGAAAATCGCAAATGTGAAAGCTGTCCGAGGAATGCCTACCTTAACCAGCAAGGATGGAATTATATGTGGACCATGTCAACAAGGTAAACAAATTCAATCTCCTCACTCTTCAGTTCAGTATATTACTACATCTAGAAATCTAGAATTATTGCATATGGATTTGATAGGTCCGGTTAATACACCTAGTATAGGTGGAAAGAAATATATTTTTGTATGTGTTGATGACTTCTCCGGATTTACATGGGTAGCCTTCTTGAAAGAAAAATCTGATACGATAGAAGCATTTAGAAGCCTCGTAGTGAAGTTACAAACTGAAAAGGGAAGTCCAGTAGGAAAGATAATCCGAATTCGAAGTGATCATGGTACAGAGTTTGAAAATGAACAATTCAGTTCCTTCTGCGATGAGCTAGGAATCCAACATGAGTTCTCGACTCCTATCACCTCTCAACAGAATGGTATTATCGAACGAAAGAATAGAACTCTACAAGAGATGGCTCGGGTTATGTTGGCAGAGAAAGATATTCGCAAGAAATGGTGGGCAGAAGCGATCAATACAGCATGTTATACTATCAATCGAGTATATCTTCGACCATTCACCAGCAAAACAGCCTACGAAATCTGGAAGGGAAGAAAACAAAATGTCTCATATTTTCATGTGTTCGGAAGCAAATGCTACATTCTCATAGATAGAGAACAATTGGCAAAGTTTGACAATCGAAGTGATACAGGGATTTTTCTCGGGTATTCCATCAACAACCGTGCCTATAGAGTTTTTAATCTTCGAACCAGCACTCTCACGGAATCCATAAATGTAATTGTGGATGATTCGGAGGAAGAACGAAAGCCCAACGTTGTCGAAGAAGAATCCGGTACCTCTCATGTTCCAACACATGTGTCTCAACCTGACAAGGCCCCTCCTTTGGTTGAACCAGAATCACGTCAGAATACTGGCACACCCAAGCAAATAAGTTCTGAAACTGACGAAGCTGAGTATGTTGGAACATCATCCCCCACTACTGAATCATATGTTCCAACACATGACCAACCCAGTTCCACCATGAGAAGTACTCAATCCATACCTCGAGTTGATTATCGGCGACTGGCTGGCTTACACTGTTTTGTTTCTCTAATTGAACCCAATAACTACAAAGAAGCCTTACTTGACGAGTATTGGATTGCTGCAATGCAAGATGAACTTGGTCAGTTTACAAGGAATGATGTTTGGTATCTTACTCCTTGCCCCAAAGGCATTAATGTCATTGGTACAAAGTGGATCTTCAAGAATAAATCAGATGCAGATGGCTTAGTCACCCGAAACAAATCTAGACTTGTTGCTCAAGGTTATACACAAGTGGAAGGTGTTGATTTTGATGAAACCTTTGCGTCAGTTGCCAGGTTAGAGTCTATTCAAATTCTACTAGCTATTTCCTGCTCTATGAACTTTACTTTGTATAAAATGGATGTCAAGAGTGCCTTTTCAAATGGAGTGGTGAATGAAGAAGTATATGTGGAACAACCTAAAGGCTTTGAAGATCCTCATTGTCCACATCATGTATATCGTCTCAAGAAGGCTTTATATGGACTCAAGCAAGCACCCAGGGCATGGTATGAACGACTTACTACCTTTCTTCTTCAGAAAGGTTATCATCGAGGGGGAGTAGATCGTACTTTGTTCGTGCTTGACAAGGCTTCAATGTTTCTGATTGCTCAAATTTATGTTGATGACATAGTTTTTGGTTCTACTTCACCATCTATGGTACAAGATTTTGTCACCATTATGCAATCTGAATTTGAAATGAGCATGGTTGGAGAGTTGACTTACTTTCTGGGATTGCAAGTCAAACAAGGATGGAATGGTCTATTCATAAATCAAAGTAAGTATGCCTTGAATTTGATTAAAAAGTTTGGACTCAGTAGTGCTCGAGCAGTTCGAACTCCTATGGGAGTGTCTGATAAATTGGTAAAGGATGAAAAAGGAGTTCTGGTCGATCAAAGTTATATAGAGGCATGATTGGAAGTCTATTGTATCTCACCGCAAGCAGACCAGATATATGTTTCAGTGTTGGAATATGTGCAAGATTTCAAGCTGATCCAAAGGAATCTCATCTTACTGCAGTCAAAAGAGTCATTCGATATGTAAGTGGGACTTTGGAGTATGGTGTTTGGTATTCTAAGAATCAAGATTCAGAGTTGATAGGGTGCAGTGATTCTGATTGGGCTGGTAATGCTGATGATCGAAAAAGTACCACGGGTGGATGTTTCTTTATTGGAACAAATTTGGTGTCTTGGTATAGCAAGAAACAGAACTCGATCTCTCTATCTACTGCAGAAGCGGAGTATCTTGCAGTAAGGAGTTGTTGTTCACAATTATTATGTATGAAACAAATGTTGAGAGATTATGGAATTCATCAAGGCTCCTTGAAGATTTTATGTGACAACACGAGTGCTATTGATATTTCGAAGAATCCAGTTCAGCACTCGAGAACCAAACATATTGACATTCAACATCATTTTATTAGAGATCTGGTTGAAAGAAAGGAAGTGGAAGTAGTCTATGTTCCAACACACGAGCAAATTGCTGATATATTTACAAAGCCGTTGGATGCCACCTCTTTTGAGAGCCTTCGACAACGCTTAGGTGTTTGTCAAATCTGAGGTAATTTTTACCGAAATTATTTTTAATGTAAATATTTCTTTTGGTTATTTTTGTTTAGCAAAATCGAAAAAGAACAAAAAAAATGGAAGAAAGCAAAGGTGTACAAAAATATGAGATGGTTAGTATGGTGTGTTGGAGGTTAATTGTGGCATGACAACTTAATTTGACAAGAGGAGAAAGTGCCATCATTATAAGTTTGGGAAATCTAAAAGGGGGTTTTGCGGGAAAAGAGGTGAATAGATGAAGAGTTAAAGTGGGATTCAAACTTGCCCAAAAATCCCTTCGTATCCTCTACTCTCGACCGATAATCACCTCTCCGAAACTCTGCAAAAAAAATTATTTCTCCAACAACTCTCCTCCGTCACGATATTGGTTTAAAGAATGTCAACTCCAAATTCTCCTGCACATGAAGCAGAGGCGTCAGAAATCATGAAGGAAGATCAAGTTTCAACTGATTTGGAATTGGTGTTGGTTGCTGAGCAGAGAAAATATGTTTATCAAGCTGTTAGAGATGAAGAAAACAATCAAGTTCAGATCGGAGGAAGCACGGAGAATGCAGAGGTTGAGGAGACAACCAAAGTTAAACCTGATGCTTAAGAACAATCTTCTGGAACCAAGAAGAAACCCACGGTAACTGGTCCTGACCCTCGTCCATTAAAATTCATGGGTATTGAATGTAAGAGTGTGGATGAAATCTTTGAATGGCTTGAGGCTAATAGAGTTGTCGTAGATTTAACAAAGATCAAGAGGATTAGAGGAGAATATTTGACTGTTAAAGTTAAGGAGTTAGTGACAGGGGACATAGGAGAAATAAGGAGGCTTGAGAATTATACTGTGAAATTTGTGATGGGAAGATATGCTGAGTTTAGGGAAAAAGACAGATTCTATGTGCATTGCTATATTCCATTGCCGAGTTGTGTTGTTTTGAGAGAGATAAATGACCATGAGGTGTCTGGAAGAGAAGTTGTGAGAAACAGAGACAAGGTTCAGGTGGGATTCTATGATTTGAATTCTGCCAAGAGGATGGAAGAATTGAGAAAGCCCATCATCATTGAACTATCAGATAGTGATGACAATGTTCCAACACAGAGGGGTGAACCTGATCATATGGATTTAGATTCTGATAATGATCTAGGAGGTGCAGATGATGGTGATTTTCATGATAATCAGGATGATGAAGCAGCTGAAGGAAACCTGTCTACCTAGAATGATGGTTCTGAGAGTAATGAAGAAACTGAGAAGGATGCTGAAGGATCAGGGAGTGTTCCAATACAGGATATTCCTGATTTGGCATATTCAAGTGATGAAGTACTGGATGAATTCTATCAGATGGCAAAAGGAAAAAGAAAGGCTGCTAAAGCCAAGGATTCTGCTCAAGCAAAGAGGAGCAAGAGAAGGCATGACAGCAAGGAAAAGAAAGTTTTACCTCCCCCCTCTGTCAGCAAGGCGTATTCTACTGTATATTATGATGAAAAAGGTGAAGAGATGGGAGATTTTTTTCTCTGAGAAGAAGTTTATAGCAGAAAGGTCTTTGGATTTAAAAGCCTATAAGGAGAGTGGCTTCTCAGATTATCTAAAGGTGATTGGCATTACTACTGCAGCAACGATTCAGCTACAATACAACAAACAGGTTGTACTTGAGGTATATTCTAACCTCATGACTGGTAATCTAGAGATAAGTTCCCCATGGTATGGTAGGGTATATGTACGGGGGAAGATCATAGATGCCTCTGCTTCTAGAATCAACACATTGCTGGGTCTGAAGACACCTGAGACAGGGGGAATCTTTCCTGAAAACCTGGGAGTTTCTGACAATGAAATATTATCTGTTATCTCTGGTGGTTATAAGGTTGAATGGCCAGCAACTGGATATTCACAAGCATCCTGCTTGTCTTCGAGATTCTTTGGATTATATCAGGTGGCTATGCATTATTGGTTGCCCTCTACTAATACCACAACATTGACAAGGGAAATGGCTAAACTGATGTACTGTGTTGGAACACAGAAGGATGTCAATCTTGGAATACTTATTCAGCAGCATTTGGTCAGACAAGCTACTGCTCCTGAGGTCAATGATGCCATCATTTACCCTGCTTTGATCTCTGCACTAGTCAAGAGTGCAAAATTAAAAGGGAAGGCTTCGGATGTGGTGATTGATACGGAGTTCCTGAGGCCCAACAAGAAGATGTTCAGGCTAAGGCATGTGCAGGATCTTTCGTGGAAACCATCTGGATCAACTTCTTCATCAACAGCAGAAAAGGAGGCTATGCTGATGGTTCTGAATGCCTGACTTGATGCTATAGGTATACAAATGGCTGCTTTGGAGGCGGAGAAAACAAGTCTGGAGGCAGAGAAGTCCCGATTGGAAGATTTATTTTTATGACTAATGCAGGGGGAGCATTACTGATTGCTGCTAGTTGCTGGTGTTTTTTTGATGATTTTGATGTTGTCTTTGGTCATATGTGTGGTCCCAGGGGGAGTGATTTTGGATGTTGGTTTTATGTTGGTTTTAAATTTGAATGGCTGTAATTTTGGGTGTATGTTTTGGATTTTCTGAATTTCTGGTTTCTGGTTTTCGGATTTCATGCTTAAAGGAATTCTGGTATTATGTTGATTGTTGTTCTGCTATTTTGATAAAAGCTTATGCTATTGATGCTGGAAGTTTTCGTTGGGAATTACATGTCCAAAATATTATGGGTCCACAAAAATGTCAAAGGGGGAGATTGTAAAGTCAAGGGATTTGCAAGTGAATATTTTATTGGCAATTTTGTGTGAATTTATTTTGAACAGACATTCTGTCCATGTTGGAACATGCTGATGCAGAAGATTTACGCCAAGGTTTTATGGAAATCAAAAGTCGGAATATTGCAATAGTTTGGAATAAATGGAATTAGTATATTTGACTATATATATCAGGCGTGTGAAACATAGATGATTTATGAAAAATTCCTACTTATATGGAGATGATATATTCGAATATATAGGATAGATTGATATAAGGTAAATCCCTTTATTTATGGGATTTTGATATGCTTCAAGAAGCAGATTTGGAATAGGAATATTGTGGGGATAATCAAGGAGTATTCCAATCTGTTCGTGGATATAAATTGGGACAAACACGGCTGCATATTCACGGATTTAACAGAGCAAAAATCTGCCTACAGATTTTTGAGACTTTCAAGAATTGCAAAGAGTCAGACTACTGTGTTCCAAGATATCTGACCTATCGTACAAAGTTCATACTCACAAACCTTAATTCCTCGGGAGGAGGAGATCCTGCGTCGACGGAGTTCGAGATCAGAGGGAGTCTGATCAAGGCGGATCGGTAGCTAGGGGAGCTAGCAGAGTCCACACGTTATAGTTAGTAAAGATAAGTATTTTGTAAACTGTACTTTGTACTGTGTCTTTCTAATTAGTGGATTCGTTCTGAACTGGGCCAGGCCCACCGAACTGCGTAACCAAGTCATGTGTCTTTTACGTTTTACGTTATTATGCACTTGGTTAAATTAGTCATGTTGGAATACACGGGTAAGGACTAGAAAAAGTGGTAAAACTAAACTTCAAATACAATTCATTACGGCAAATCATTCTGCCACCCACGTAACAAAACTTTTCCAACACTCAAGATGAACACCATTAGAAGAGCAGGAAAATCCGACCCTAAGAAGTAGAGACTGAGGTTTCCAGGCTTTGCAGATCACTGTTCATTTTCCTCAGCGTACGGTAAGTTAAAAAAATGGTGCAGTTTACAGCAGGATTTGATTGTGAGACTCTGTCAGCGTATGAACAACTAAAGAGATTTGCCATGCCACGAGTCTTCAGGACAAATAGCTTTTCTGAGAACTGAGGAGAAAAGTGTAATCAGATGATATGGAGTGACCATCTGTTTTTGTTATGTATTTGTGCTAGCCAAGGTATCAACAGCTGTCACATTAGAATTCAAATTTGGAAGAGTCCTGGATTTTTGGAAATTGCATACGCATATACACATATGCAGATGCGTTTTATTTTTCATCATTTTCGGACACACAGCAGTTTTAGTTTTCGTTTTTCGTTTTTCGTTCCAGTACGCAGACAGAGAAGTTTAGCGATGTTTGAGTTCTTCACATTCTTAGGGTTTGAGTTCTTCACATTCTTAGGGTTTAATTTTCGCTTCGGAAAAGAATTGGCGGCCGCACATTGCTTCAACATTAATTGGGTGCAGAATTCCTTGTCATTATTTGGGATTCCATTGGTTGCATCATGCATGCAACCGGTGAGAAGTTTCTTTGCGTATGGTAATTGACCTCAATTTGTAGAGTATGTATATATTTTTTATTTTATTTTTATCTGATTTTAAAGAAGAATGCGTCCTCAATTAATGATTTTTTTCTTGAAGAGAATGCAGAGGATGCATTCCATTTATTTTATTTTTTGTGTCAAATATTTTTTTTGAATGCATGAGGAGGACGCATTCTCATTTCTTTGAAAATTTTAAAAAAAAGAAAAAATTGCGTTCTCCATATTTGCATCCACTGTCGGCTAATGTAGCCACATTATAAGAATTTTATCTGCAACTGGTTTGCTTTTTTCTTGTTTTCGTAATTATTTATTATTATTACTATGCTTAGATTTTATATTAATAATTTATCTAGTTTAATTATTATGAGTAGGTAATTTGTTTATTAGCATGGAATAACAAATGTTAGTTTTAAATCGTGGTCCTAATTACTTTATAATTTATTATTGCATGTCCTTGATTTACTTTATTTCTATGATGTTTAAGTCTAGCCAACTTGAATGTTTTTAGCATTTTACTATCTAATTTCCACAAATTGTTGGATGGAATCACTAAGTAGCGCAATCTTGTGAAAAACATCTAATTAACTAAAAGTCTAATAGTAAGATAGAGAATAATTGAGTCTGCATTGCTACTTGCTTTTACTTTGGTAAATGCTATATTGGGTTCTTCTATTTCTTAATGCTATCAAAATGTGTTATGGTTCAACGATTACTTTCTGGGACATTTTGGTAAGGAAAACAGTTAGTTAATTATAATTGATTAATTGTCGATAAAGTAAGAAAGAATTTGGGAGATTAAGCATACTTACTTTCCTATAACCGATAGAAGTGGAAGGATTAATTCATCATTGCGTCCATAATCGATAGTAACTAGCATGAGTTATTCTTAGCCGTTATCATTCACACATATATTTATTTCTCCTTTTTTAGATTCATCATTTGCATTTTTAACGTTAGAAATCATTCTTAAATTTAAGGCATGGTGGCATCACCAAATTTTTTTTTGAAATTAGTTGGAAGAAAAATTATAATTATTATTTTTGCTCCTTGTGGGATCGACTCTGACTACCGATATACTAATTCATATTTTTTCGATGTTTGCAGATTATTTGGCAAGTAAAACGATTCTCACCATTTTGCAATAATTTTACACAGTTTTTGTGCGAATTCTGTACCAATTAGCTTTTCAAATTAAAACAGAAAAATACGCTTTTTGCACCATTTCAGCACTAATTTGCACAAATCATGTACAAATTATGCACTAGTTCTACCAACAACGGCACAGTTTTTCATTGAAGAACAAAGAAAAAGCTTGTAATTAATAAAGATGTAAATCAATTAGAATCAGGATAATAAATGAATACTATTTCTGATTTATTTTGTGTATATCATGTTTCATATTTGTTTAGGTTTTGTATACCATTTGTACTCACTATATAGATGAATACACATAGCCACAATTATTTATGGTTTTACATTCTATCATGGTATTAGTCAGGTCTCTCTAAAATTCTTTGGCTTTTCCAAAAGGTTTCCATTTTTTCTCGTTTTCTAGTGATTTTTGATCGGCCGTGCCCACCCGCCTTCATGTTCATCGATCTCCGTCGCTGCTCTCTACTCGCCGGCGATCGTTGATCGGAATCATCCAGGCCACCGCAGTCTTCCGTCGCCGTGTCTTCTGCTGCTCGCCATCTTCCTATTTTCGCAGTCGTTGTTCCTTTTTAGTTGTTTGACCACCGGAGCCTTTTGTTGCCGATCATCAACGTTCTTCTCTCACCAGTGGTTACCAACGTTTCTCTTTAGCTCTCCGGCGAGCTCCTACCGCTCGTCTCTTCTCTCGACGATTCTTCTTCAAAATGTCGAACGTGTGCACCACACACGTCATCCAACCAGCGCACGTGCATCTCTGCACCATATCCGCCCTACGTGTTAGCCACACGTAGCTCATCATCTCAGGAGTTTCTTGCAAGTTGCTCAATTTCTCGCGAGTCCACTGTCACAGCCTTGTCAACATCCCAGACAGCACCCAGTCAGTGCCACTTTATTTTTTAAAAAATAGATTGTGTTCTCTTGTATTATGGCTCTTTTTTATCATCCACGGTGTCAATGGTGTTATGATCTGGGTCATGTTGCTTCTTCTTGTTCTAAATTGCACGATGAATGATACCAGTTGCAGTGTCAGTGGTGTAAGAAATTTGGTCATGTTGCCTTTACTTGTTCTCATTTGGTTTCTTCAACCTCATCTTCTCCACCACATGCTCCTCCGCATATTCGTTGGACGGCTGATTATGGCACAACCAACCACATGACTTCTTCTCAGTCCGCTCTTGATCGCGTGACTCCTTATTCTGGTTACAATCGTGTTATTGTTGGTAATGGTTCTACTCTTAATATTACCCATGTTGGTCATTCTCGAGTCTCAGAATCATTATCCTTGTATGATGTTTTGGTGGTTCCGCAAATTACTAAAAATTTGCTGTCTATCAGCAAGTTGACTCGAGATATGAATGTTGTTATTTGCTTTGATGATTCTTCTTTCACTATTTTGAATAATTTTACTAGAGAAGTTATTGAAAAATGTCATCTTGATAGTGGCTTATATGTTTTGGATCATATGGTGGTGCTGTTTTATCTGCTTTTGTTACATTGAGTGCTTCTAAAGCATGTTTTGAACTTTGGCACAGTAGATTGGGCCATGTGCCTCACAACATCATTTCATCTTTAAGCAAGTCTGGATGTTTATCAGTCACTAGTTTGCTGCCAAAGCCACATTTGTGTTCTTCTTGTGAGATGGCTAAAGGTAAGCATCTTTCTTTAATCCTAATTTAAAACGTGCACCACACATACTTGATTTACTTCATTGTGACCTCTGGAGACCCTCACATGCTGTCTCTCGCACCGGGTACCTTTATTATGTCATTTTTATTGATGATTTCTCTCGGTTTACTTGGTTATTTTCTCTACGACGGAAGTCTGATTTTGTGGAGGCATACATGCAATTTGAGGCTCTTGTTGAGAATCGGTTCTCTACCACCATCAAGGTATTCCAAAGTGATGGTGGAACCAAGTTTGTAAATCATTGCATGTGGACTCATTTTGTGTCTAAGGGCATTCATTATCAGCTTTGTCAAGTTCGCTCAGTCCGTATGACTTCTTCTCAGTCCGCTCTTGATCGCGTAACTCCTTATTCTGGTTACAATCGTGTTATTTTTGGTAATGGTTCTACTCTTAATATTAATCATGTTGGTCATTATCGAGTCTCTGAATCATTATCCTTGTATGATATTTTGGTGGTTCCGCAAATTACTAAAAAATTGTTGTCTATCAGTAAGTTGACTCGAGATATGAATGTTGTTATTTTCTTTGATGACTTTTCTTTCACTATTTCGAATAAGTTTACTAGAGAAGTTATTGGAAAAGGCCCTCTTGATAGTGGCTTATATGTTTTGGATCATATGGTGGTGTTGTTTTATCTTCTTTTGTTACATCGAGTGCTTCTAAAGTATATTTTGGACTTTGGCACAGTACATTGGGTTATGTGCCTCACAATATCATTTCATCTTTAAGCAAGACTAGATGTTTATCAGTCACTAGTTTGCTGCCTAAGCCACATTTGTGTTCTTCTTGTGAGATGGCTAAAGGCAAGCATATTTCTTTTGATGATAATTTAAAACGTGCACCACACATACTTGATTTACTTCATTGTGACCTATGGGGACCCTCACATGTTGTTTCTCGCACCGGGTACCTTTATTATGTCATTTTTATTGATAATTTCTATCGGTTTACTTGGTTATTTGCTCTACGACCAAAGTCTTATTTTTTGGAGGCATACATGCAATTTGAAGCTCTTGTTGAGAATCGGTTCTCTATCACCATCAAGATATTTCAAAGTGATGGTGGAACCGAGTTTGTAAATCATCGCATATGGACTCATTTTGTGTCTAAGGGCATTCATTATCAGTTTTGTCAAGTCCGCTCAGTCCGCATAACTTCTTCTTAGTCCGCTCTTGATTGCGTGACTCCTTATTCTGGTAACAATCTTGTTATTGTTGGTAATGGTTCTACTCTTAATATTACCCATGTTGGTCATTCTCGAGTCTCTGAATCAATATCCTTGTATGATGTTTTGGTGGTTCTGCAAATTACTAAAAAAATGTTGTCTATCAGCAAGTTGACTCGAGAAATGAATGTTGTAATTTCTTTGATGACTCTTCTTTCACTATTTCGAATAAGTTTACTAGAGATGTTATTGAAAAACGCCATCTTGATAGTGGCTTATATGTTTTGGATCATATGGTGGTGTTGCTTTATCTGCTTTTGTTACATCGAGTGCTTCTAAAGTATATTTTAAACTTTGGCACAATAGATTGGGTTATGTGCCTCACAACATCATTTCATCTTTGAGCAAGACTAGATGTTTATCAGTCACTAGTTTGCTGCCTAAGCCACATTTGTGTTCTTCTTGTGAGATGGCTAAAGGCAAGCATATTTCTTTTAATGATAATTTAAAACGTGCACCACACATACTTGATTTATTTCATTGTGACCTATGGGGACCCTCACATGTTGTCTCTCGCACCGGGTACCTTTATTATGTCATTTTTATTGATGATTTCTATCGGTTTACTTGGTTATTTGCTTTACGACCAAAGTCTTATTTTGTGGAGGCATACATGCAATTTGAAGCTCTTGTTGAGAATCGGTTCTCTATCACCATCAAGATATTTCAAAGTGATGGTGGAACCGAGTTTGTAAATCATCGCATGTGGACTCATTTTGTGTCTGAGGGCATTCATTATCAGCTTTGTCAAGTTCGCTCAGTCCGCATGACTTCTTCTTAGTCCGCTCTTGATTGCGTTACTCCTTATTCTGGTAACAATCTTGTTATTGTTGGTAATGGTTCTACTCTTAATATTACTCATGTTGGTCATTCTCGAGTCTCTGAATCAATATCCTTGTATGATGTTTTGGTGGTTCTGCAAATTACTAAAAAATTGTTGTTTGTCAGCAAGTTGACTCGAGAAATGAATGTTGTAATTTCTTTGATGACTCTTCTTTCACTATTTCAAATAAGCTTACTAGAGATGTTATTGAAAAAGGCCATCTTGATAGTGGCTTATATGTTTTGGATCATAAGGTGGTGTTGTTTTATCTGCTTTTGTTACATCGAGTGCTTCTAAAGTATATTTTGAACTTTGGCACATTAGATTGGGTTATGTGCCTCAAAACATCATTTCATCTTTAAGTAAGACTAGATGTTTATTAGTCACTAGTTTGCTGCTTAAGCCACATTTGTGTTCTTCTTGTGAGATGGCTAAAGGCAAGCATGTTTCTTTTAATGATAATTTAAAACGTGCACCACACATACTTGATTTACTTCATTGTGACCTATGGGGACCCTCACATGTTGTCTCTCGCACCGGGTACCTTTATTATGTCATTTTTATTGATGATTTCCTATCGGTTTACTTGGTTATTTGCTCTACGACCAAAGTCTTATTTTGTGGAGGTATACATGCAATTTGAAGCTCTTGTTGAGAATCGGTTCTCTATCACCATCAAGATATTTCAAAGTGATGGTGGAACCGAGTTTGTAAATCATCGCATGTGGACTCATTTTGTGTCTAAGGGCATTCATTATCAGCTTTGTCAAGGCCGCTCAGTCCGCATGACTTCTTCTTAGTCCGCTCTTGATTGCGTTACTCCTTATTCTGGTAACAATCTTGTTATTGTTGGTAATGGTTCTACTCTTAATATTACCCATGTTGGTCATTCTCGAGTCACTGAATCAATATCCTTGTATGATGTTTTGGTGGTTCTGCAAATTACTAAAAAATTGTTGTCTATCAGCAAGTTGACTCGAGAAATGATTGTTGTAATTTCTTTGATGACTCTTCTTTCACTATTTCGAATAAGTTTACTAGAGATGTTATTGAAAAAGGCTATCTTGATAGTGGCTTATATGTTTTGGATCATATGGTGGTGTTGTTTTATCTGCTTTGTTACATCGAGTGTTTCTAAAGTATATTTTGAACTTTGGCACAGTAGATTGGGTTATGTTCCTCACAACATCATTTCATCTTTAAGCAAGACTAGATGTTTATCAGTCACTAGTTTGCTGCCTAAGCCACATTTGTGGTCTTCTTGTGAGATGGCTAAAGGCAAGCATCTTTCTTTCAATGATAATTTAAAACGTGCACCACGCATACTTGATTTACTTCATTGTGACCTATGGGGACCCTCACATGTTGTCTCTCGCAGCGGGTACCTTTATTATGTCATTTTTATTGATGATTTCTATTGGTTTACTTGGTTATTTTCTCCATGACAAAAGTCTGATTTTATGGAGGCATACATGCAATTTGAAGCTCTTGTTGAGAATCGGTTCTCTATCACCATCAAGATATTTCAAAGTAATGGTGGAACCGAGTTTTTAAATCATCGCATGTGGACTCATTTTGTGTCTAAGGGCATTCATTATCAGCTTTGTCAAGTCCGCTCAGTCCGCATGACTTCTTCTTAGTCCGCTCTTGATTGCGTGACTCCTTATTCTGGTAACAATCTTGTTATTTTTGGTAATGGTTCTACTCTTAATATTACCCATGTTGGTCATTCTCGAGTCTCTGAATCAATATCCTTGTATGATGTTTTGGTGGTTCTGCAAATTACTAAAAAATTGTTGTCTATCAGCAAGTTGACTAGAGAAATGAATGTTGTAATTTCTTTGATGACTCTTCTTTCACTATTTCGAATAAGTTTACTAGAGATGTTATTGAAAAAGGCTATCTTGATAGTGGCTTATATGTTTTGGATCATATGGTGGTGTTGTTTTATCTGCTTTTGTTACATCGAGTGCTTCTAAAGTATATTTTGAACTTTGGCACAGTAGATTGGGTTATGTGCCTCACAATATAATTTTATCTTTAAGCAAGTCTGGATGTTTATCAATCACTAGTTTGCTGCCTAAGCCACATTTGTGTTCTTCTTGTGAGATGGCTAAAGGCAAGCATCTTTCTTTCAATGATAATTTAAAACGTGCACCACGCATACTTGATTTACTTC
This sequence comes from Rubia yunnanensis, assembly GCA_037428765.1. Lineage (NCBI taxonomy): Eukaryota > Viridiplantae > Streptophyta > Magnoliopsida > Gentianales > Rubiaceae > Rubia > Rubia yunnanensis. Next base: position 77,026,589 of record CM075068.1, read on the forward strand.
ATTGTGACCTATGGGGACCCTCACATGTTGTCTCTCGCAGCGGGTACTTTTATTATGTCATTTTTATTGATGATTTCTATTGGTTTACTTGGTTATTTTCTCCACGACAAAAGTCTGATTTTATGGAGGCATACATGCAATTTGAAGCTCTTGTTGAGAATCGGTTCTCTACCACCATCAAGGTATTTCAAAGTGATGGTGAAGCCGAGTTTGTAAATCATTGCATACGGACTCATTTTACGTCTAAGGGCATTCATTATCAGCCTTCCTGTCCTTACACCCCTGAGCAAAATGGTCGTGCAGAGAGGAAGAATCGTCATATTACGAAGACAAGTTTGTTGATGCTCTTTCATTCTGGCCTTCATCATTCATTTTGTTATGATGCTTATGGTATGGAGGTCTACATCATCAACAGACTGCCTACTCCGGTTTTATCTGGTCAGTTTCCACTCTCTTTTATTTTTAGCACTACACCTGATTACTCCAATTTTCATCCATTTGGCTGTCGATCTTTTCCTTACTTGAGGCCCTATGCTGCGCATAAATTGGCCTCTCGGAGTGTGTCTTATGTATTTTTGGATACAGTTCTCAGTATAAGGGCTATCGATGTTTTGATCCTCTTATAAAGAAGGAGTACATCACTCGCCATGCTCGGTTAGATGAGTTGTTTTTTCCAGCTACCCGTACTGGCACTGCTACAGATTCTTCATCACTGGATGTTTCGGCTTTTTTGGAGCCTTCGTCAGTTCCATCAGAAGTGTTTGAGCCATCTTCTACAGCACAACCACACATTATTTTAGAAAATTCAAATTTTCCAACTGTACCGGAAGCTCAAGGTTATTCAGAAAATTGCATTTGTTTGCCACAAGGTGACCAGCAGCGTGTCTGCCACCAGCCAGCATCGCTAGTACAGCCGACGATGCTGGCACCGCCGAATCATGTGCCGGCCACCTCGACCACGCGTGTACACCACACGTCACCTCTACAGCCTCTGGCGTCTTCACCAACTTCACCGGCCGCCCCTGCTTCTCCAGTGATGTTATCACCATCTACCTTGGGTTCCATGCCTGCCACCTTGGCCTTCATGCCATCCTTGGGACCCGTGCTTTTTTCAGTTGTGGGTCCCTCTTCTCGGCATCCGATAACTACTCATCTTTGCACTGGTTCTCTTCGGTACAAGGATTTTTTCGACTCTGTTATATTTGGTTTACCAAGTGCTTTATTTTCTAAGACTGAACCTCGGAGTCATTGCTATGCTGCCAAGGATCCTGAATGGATTGCTGCTATGGACTCAGAGATGGATGCTTTCTGCACTCAACAGGCATGATAAGCTGGTTCCTTATCCTTCCCATGCAAACGTTGTTGGTTCAAAATGGGTTTACCGGTTGAAGTATAAATCTGATGGCTCCCTTGACCGACACAAAGCGAGGTTAGTTGCTCAGGGGTTTTCACAATTGCAAGGTTTTGATTATGATCATAGTTTTGATTATGATCATAGTTTTAGTCCAGTGGTCAAGGTCTCTACTGTTCGTATTATTTTATCCATTGTTGTTCATTGCAATTGGCCATTGTGATAGCTTGATATGAAGAATGCCTTTTTGAATGGCATTCTGGAGTCCTTAGTTTAAATGGAATAGCATGCTAGATACAAAGACCATATGTGTCTTGATTATATTTTTCGTCTACGCAAGGCCATTTATGGTTTGAAGCAAGCTCCACGCACTTGGTTTCAGTGTTTCAGTTCCCTTTTTATTGTCCTGGGTTTTGCATGTAGTTCTTCTGATACCTCCTTATTTGTTTTCTCACAGGGTGCCTCTTTACTCTATTTATTGGTTTATGTTGATGCCATTATTCTTACTGGGAATGATGGTCATCTTATTCGGAAGTTTATTCATTGAGTTGATCAGGAGTGTAAGATTACCGATCTTGGCGCTCTGCAGTATTTTTTGGGATTGGAGGTTGTTCGTACTTTCGAAGGCTTATTCCTTGGTCAAGCCAGATATGCTAGGGATATTTTACTGCGAGCTAGCATACATGACTCTGTGCCTGTTGCTATTCCATTTGTGGCATTTTCGCAACTATCCAGCTCTTCTGGCAAGCCATTTAAAAACCTCACACTTTATCGTTCTTTGGTTGGTGAATTATAATATCTATCGATCACACATCCTGACTTGTCTAATGTTGTGAATACGGTCAGTCAGTATATGCAGGCTCCTACTGATGACCATTACCAAGCTGTCACTCGAATTTTGCGCTATGTTCGTGGTACACTCCACTATGGTCTTCAGTTTCGTGAAAACTCCTCCGCTTTACCAGTTTTGGGTTACTCTGATGTTGTGGGCTCGTTGTATAGAGACTCGTAGGTCTACATATGGTTATGCCATTTTCCTTGGTGGCAAGCTGGTTTCCTAGAGTGCTAAGAAGCAGCCTACAATTTCTCATTCCAGTTCAGAATCAAAGGACCATGCTATAGCAAATACTGCCGCAGAGTTAGCTTGGTTGATGAATCTTCTTCGGGACTTACATGTGACGTCGCGCGCCTCGCCCATTTTTCTGTGTGATAATAATAGTGCTCTCTTCCTGGCTCAGAATCCTGTTTCTCATAAGAGAGCTAAACACATTGATATTTACTATCATTTTGTGCATGAGATGGTATTTTCTGGCAAGCTCAAGGTTGCTCATGTTTCAACGGACTTGCAGCTTGTTGACATCTTTACGAAGGGTCTACCCCGTCCTCAGTTTAAGTTTCTATGTTCTACGTTTTGCGTTATGACCAGTCCTACGCTTCGCTTGAGAGGAGGGGGGGGGGGTTTAATAGAGATGTAAATCAATTAGAATCAGAATAAGAAATGAATACCCTTTCTAATTGGTTTTGTATTTATCATGTTCCATATTTGTTTAACTCTTTTATACCATTTGTACTTACTATATATATGAATACACAACCACAATTATTAATGGGTTTTATATTCTATCAGTAATCGTTCACAATTTTCTTTAAAGATCTATTTTCTACTCAAAAGTATGAAGTTGATCCCATAAAAGTTTCAACTAGAAAACCTTAAAATCAGGTTCAATAAATATGCTTACTGAACCCTTTTTTCCCTTAAAAGACTACAACTACTCAATATTTGCCCTAAAATGACAGTGGCCAAAAAGAAGTAAGAAAATTACAAACTGACCATTTATTTCATCATCGCTAAAAGGAGTACTCTCTCCATTCCATTAATAGTGACACACTTTCTAATTTGAGATGTTTATTTTATATTGACACTTTCTAAATATTATTATATCCATTCATTTTACTTTTCTTTCTTTCAATTCAATTTCATCCACTGATTTAGTATCTCCTAAACTCTAACACTCAAAAGTGGTGTACCACTAATAAAGAAATTGAGGAAGTAACTTCGTTGATGAATGGTCTTCACCTTCCTTTTCCATTTGTTACATACCTGAAACAATATTATATCTAAGAAAAAAAAAAGTATCCCATTTTAAAATAAGAATATATATTAAATATATATGCATGTAAATGAATAAATTATTTTATTTTTTTAATACAAACCACCAATAGATGGGGGGACTTTATTATGGCTCCCCAAACCTCCAAATTGGGCTTAAATCCCGTAGAGTTTATCAGACAGTTAGATACATGAGAGAATTGGACAAAAGATGGACAAAAGTTGTCACAATTACAGCGGCATAGGTATATGCCATATGCAAAAGAATGTACAAAAAAAAGAAAGTGGAGAGTGGCTCTCCATTCGTGTGTTCGAAACCGGGAACAGGAGGAGCTCTTCTGTTTGTGTAAGACTCCACACCCCAAGTGTCGACTTACACTCCAGCCTAGCCTAGCCAAACCTGTGTTATACCCTGATTCTTCTCCAAGAGTGGAGATTATCCATCAAAAGCTTCTCTCTCAGTTGTGGAAAATGTCTGAGATCAGTGGGATGCCGTGATTCCCTCCTTTGCTGTCCATACTTTGCTAAAAAATCAGCAGGACCATTGATTTCTCTGTAGATGTGGGAAGCTCGGATGTTGTTCTGCTTCATCAGATCTGCCACTTGTCTGGCCAATTGAAGACAGATCCACGGAGGCTCCAATTTGCCATTAATGATGTTCACTGCAATTTGACTGTCCATCTCCAGTGAGACATTGTTATAGTCGTGTTCCATTGCCAATTGGATGCCTTGAAGGGCTGCTTGGAGCTCCACCTGCAAAGGGGAAACCCCGTGTATTAGATTGTAAAATGCCAACCTGAGTCTTCCCCCAGTGTCTCTTATAAGACCCCCAACAGACGAAGAGTTTTGTTTAAAGGATGCATCAACATTCAGCTTGAATCCAACATCAGGGGGTTCCCATTTGATGGGGATAAGTCTTGTTAGTGGGGGTGGATTCAGGACAGAGATTAGTCCTCTTTGGATCCATTTGCAATCAGAGGGATTGGCAGAAGCAGGTGGCCTTGCTATGGAGATTAGTCTACTGTTTGCCTTTACTTGATTCCAGGTGTGTAAAGGAGTTTTTTTAACACCCTGGTAAAGTATCTGGCCCCTAGCTTTCCACAATTCCCATAAAATTAAACATGGTAGGGAACAGCACAGGAAAACATGCAGTTTTGAAAGATGTGATATACTCCAGTATGATGTTAATCTATCCCATAGATTAACAAAGTGAATCTGTGGTAGTTCTAAGATAGCATGCATTTGTTTCCATATTAGAGAGACATAAGGGCATGTGTTAAAAAAATGTTGCAATGTATCCTCATGCTGACAGAAAGGACATTTTGATACATTAGTAATCCCAAAATCTTTAAGCATATCATCCATTGGCATCAAATTATTAAGGATTCTCCAAGTAAGGAAGGTAATCTTCACAGGTAAGTTTAGAGATTGTACCTTCGTCAGTGATGCAGATTCTCTATGCCTGTGTCTCAAGCTTTTATATGCACTTTGAATCGAAAACTTACCTTGCGGGTTTGGGGTCCATACCATGATGTCCTTGTCCTCAGTAAAATTGTGCTCCCTTTGCATCTTCTGTATCATATCAGCAGAAATGTATGGTGCCAAGAAAGCTAATATTGGTACCTTATTAGTGTAAAATTCTCTAACTGTCAGGTCAGGGTGCAAAGGCCTGATTCCATCTAACTTATCTATCAGCATTCCATCACCAAGCCAGTTTGAGCCCCAGAAACTGCAGGTACCATTTCCTAGAATGATTCTAGTGTGGGATTCTGCAAATTCAGAAACTGACTTCACTCTCTTCCATACATCAGAAGTTCTTCTGTGGTTTGGAAGAGACCAAAGGAACTTGGTCCAGAGTGCATTGCCCTGCTGCATTTTCCACCAAAGCTTAAGGGAGTATGCATCTATAATGGAGTCTAAGTTTTTAAAACCTATCCCATTTTCTTGTTCTGGAAAGGCCATTCTTTCCCAAGATCTCCAATGCTTATGCTTCCTTCCCTCTGTTTCCCCCCATAGAAAATCTGAGCATAGCATTTCAATTTTCCTAAGAATGAAACTAGTTGGTTGCATCACAGCAAATACATGTTGGGGTATGGAGGAGAGAACATGCTTGATAAGTATTATCCTTCCCCCTCTAGAAATCCATTTAGAGTTCCATGTATTTATTCTAGCACTTATAGATTCTAAAGTTCCAAGAAAATGTGCATTAAGTTTTCTACCCTTATATATGGTACAACCTAGATACTTAAAGGGAAAACTACCCTCCTGCATTCCCAAGATTCTCTTAATTTTACTTTTATGTGCTCTACTGCTTTTATCAACTGTGTAGAAGTTGGATTTTTGCATGTTTACTTTTTGCCCAGTAGCCATTTCAAATGAGGTGATAAATGCAGCAAAATTTTTAAGAGACTTATCAGTTGCTTTAAGAAATATACATGTGTCATCAGCATAGATTAGATGTGTAAGTGGTGTAGTGTGCTGTGGCAAATGAAACCTTGCTAATGTACCAGATTCAAATAAGGTATGGAGCTTCCTGGACATGAGTTCAGTCAAGATGTTAAACAAAAAGGGAGACAGAGGGTCACCCTGTTTGAGACCTCTTGATGGTTTAAAAAAACCATAAGAAACTCCATTTATGATAACAGAGAACCATGCAGATGCTATGTTAGACATAAGTATTCTGACTAAAGTGCCATGGAATCCCAGTTTGAGCAAAAGTGAATTAAGAGCAGGCCAGGAAACCCTATCAAATGCTTTGGTCATGTCTAATTTGAGGATAAGGTTGAGACATTCTTTATCTTTCTGCAAGAATCTAGTAGACTCTTGCATCAGGATAACATTGTCTGCTATTTCCCTCCCTTGAAGGAATGCTGATTGTTCACTTGATATAAGTGAGGGCATCAGTATTTTTATCCTTTCCATCAGTATCTTGGAGCAAACTTTATTGCTAAAGTTTGAGAGGCTGATTGGTCTGAACTCACTAAAGGTTGATGGTTGTTGGTTTTTGGGGATAAGGACTATATTTGTGGAGGCCATTGCCCTTGGGATTGGTGTACCAGCTTGAAAATCCCTTACTGCCTCAGTAAGGTCCTGGCCTATGATGTCCCAACTGTTTCTATAAAACAGCCCATGGAAACCATCGGGTCCACTTGCACTATTTTCTCCAAGACTAAAGACAGCAGCTTTGACCTCGTCAGTTGTGACTGGTTTCAATAGCTCTGAGTTGGTCTGGGGAGTAATCAAGGAGGGAACATCTGTGAGAAAAAAGGCTAGGTTTTCACCATGCATGTCTGTATTCTCATCCTGCAGGAGATTTTTAAAAAATCTTTCCCCTGCATTTCCAATAGCATCCTGATCAGTTAACCAGTTCTGATGCTCATCCTTAATCTTTTGTATGGACAATCTAGAGTGCTTCTCAGACTTGTGAAAGAACTGACTGTTGCAGTCCTCATCTTTCAGCCATCTAACTCTACTCTTTTGTTTCCAGAAAATGTCTCTCTCCTTAATTTTGAATATGAGGTTGGTTCTAGCAGTATTGAGAGCTTCTAGGGTTAAGGGGTTATCTAGATCATCATTCTCAGCTTCCAATCTATCTACCTCCTGTTCTGCTTCTTTTATGTTTTGGAAAACATCTTTGAAAACTTCCCTATTCCACTGTTTAAGAAAAATTTTGAGCCTTTTGAGTTTATTACAGAATTTTAACATGCCATAACATTCTATAGGCTGCTCCCAGTTATTTCTTAGAACCTGTTGGAATCCTTCTCTCATGTACCACATATTTTGGAACCTAAATGGCTTTGGGTAGATTTTAGCCTGATTATTAAAGCTTGCTAAGAGGGGGGAATGGTCAGAAGTGATCCTATTCAGTACATGGATTGAGGTGCTTGGGTAGATTTGCCTAAGTTTCAGGTTGACTAAACCTCTATCTAGCTTTTTAGAGACTTTTTCTTTAACCTTTATTCCTTTCCCTTTTAATCTGTACCCAACCCATGTGTAAATGTTCCCAACTGTGTGAGGTTCCTCCAGTTCCATAGCGTTTATAAAGATATCAAAATCCATTATACTATCAATTCTTGGACTAGAAGAACCATTATATTCAGAAAGAGTTCTAATGACATTGAAATCTCCTACCAGGAAATATGGCAAGGAAGGTAAGTTTAGGATTCTACCATACATCTCTTGTCTTCCTAGCCTAGAGTGTTCAGCATAAACAACAATTAGATACCAGACATTTCCTGGGTTCTGGTTTTCAATCTTAAGAACTATAAAATTTTGGTCATCATGGATTAGTTGGGTGTGTATATTAGTGTTCCACAAAATCCATATCTTCCCTGATTTAGATGCTAAGCTAGAGTGAAATTGTAATTTCTTAGTAAAGCCATCCAGGGTGTTAATTTTCTGTTTAGGCTCAATAATGGCGAAGATATCAGGCTTATGAACTAAACTTAATTCTTTTATTCTTTCCACAGAGGTGGTTAATCCATTTACATTCCATGTTAAGAGTTTACAATTCATGGGAAATGTTTTGTTTGGCAGCTAGTCTAGAACCGATTCTGTTCGGTTGAGAGAAGAAAGTAGGTTTCTTCTTCTCAACCTTGCCAGTATGTGTCTGCTGATCTACATTGGGTGTATTGGGTACAGCATACTCAGAGGGCACAGAGTGAGCAACAGAAATTTGAGCAGGAACTTGTAAAGAAGTGACCATTGGGGTGGCCACATTATTCATGGGCTCCACATCCTCAATGTGCACCACATTAACATCCTAAACATCTATATTAGCAGTTGCATTCTCAAGCTCTATTTCAGGTTTATTGACTACAGTGATGGAGTTTGATACATTCTCTCTCAAATGCGAATCTTCTTCTGTTAGCTCAACAGCATTCCCTATATGCTCTAACACTGTCACATTCACACTATCACTAGCAATCATGTTATCATCCTCGTTCATATCAAGTGAAGATTTGAAAGAAGAATTGTTTGTGTTTCTTTTTGAAGAAGAAGGTGGAGGTGGAACCTGATTGATGAGATTCTTTTCTGTATTGACCAGAGAGACCTCTTTCTGGATGCTTACTTCCATAAGATCCATTTCAAGATCTTCAGCTTGCTCCTCTGCTTGTTCCACATTATCCTGCTCCTTATCCAAAAGTTGAAATCGATTAGTAGTTTGAAATATAAGTTGACCAGAATTACCTGTTCTCAATGGTGGTGTGCAGTCATCCACAGAAACTCCAATATTTGATGGACCCGATTTGGCTGGTGACTGAAAGGGGGAATCATGAATGATCTTTCCCTTTCCTTTATCTAAAGTTGGTTCCTCCATGGTGATGGCATCCAGGAAAATATCTTCCTCCTCCTCCTGGATAGTGTGAGGGTCTATATCTTCTTTCTTTTTCCAGACCTCTAAAAGTTTCTTTCTGATTTCTTGGTGTGGTTGAGGTTTCTTAGGGGCACCACTGATTATGACTTGGCCTCTTGATACTTGCCCCTTTGCTGTGTTCTTAATAGCACCAGAGGTTGATTGTGAAGCTGCTTGTATTGTAGCCGAAGTCATCCCATTCCTCATTCTGCAGTTTGACCCATTATGACCCAGTTTCTTGCAATCCTTGCAATAAAGGGGGGGATCCTCATAGGTGATATTGTAATACTTATGTTTTCTCAGGGTCCCAAGTCTAACCTTGGCCGGAAGTGGGTTCCTAAGATCAAACTCCACGCTCATTCTGACTGTGGAAGGTCTCGATAAGTTCTCTGTTGGGGTATCAGCATATAGAAACTTTCCTAGAGACTCACCAATACCTTCTATGGCGTCAGGGTGGAAGAAGTGCGTCGGCGGTAGCTCAACATTGATCCAAATGGGTGCGAATGGGGGCTCCTCATCGATGTCAAAATCTTTGGTCCACTTTAGGATCCTCATTACAGATCCTCCAAGATTCCATGTGTATCTGCTCCAGCAGCGATGCAGATCTTCATCTAGGTCGAAGGTGATTCTCACATGCCTCGCATCCAGAGCGGTGATTTTGAAATCCCCTTTGAATCCGATTGTCTGGAAATGGTGCCGGAGAAATGGCAATGTTGGCCGGCCTCTGGTAAATTTTCCAACTAGGGCGTCATTGAATGGTTCAGCGATGAGGTCGATTTCTTCCTCCGTGAAGAAGCAGCATGGTTCCCCTTTGTAAGATAGCTGAGGTTTGAGATTCAATTTCTGGAGCTTGGGGTATGGTTTGCCATCAGGGTTCCTCTTTGGTTTGAGGCAGTCGGCGTAGGCCGATAGCGGGCTGCCTCCAGGTGGAGGAGCCGCCATGGAAGCAAGAATCGGGGACAATTGGACCTAATTCGGACTGATGAAAACGATCAGAGGTGAGGGGTGGGGAAGAACAGTGAGTGTTGTGTGTGTTTCGCACTAATTTTCGCACATAGATACAGTAATTCTAACCGTTGTGTGTCGTCCGTAAATGAATAAATGAATAAATTATAATCCCACATTCATCAAATTCACTAAACACCAAAACAAAATCTAAGGAACGTACCAATATTTACGACTTTTCTTTTATATAATTTAAAAAGGAAATTATGAATATACAGTATATGTATTTAAATGTATATTAACAATGAGCAAATAAAATAAGAAAATTAAAACGCATCACTTGTTACAAACTCGCCAAAAGGAGTTACTTTTTTTCAATGAACGGTCTTCAACTTCTTCTCCCATTTGTTGCATACCTGAAACAATAATCCAATTAATGTAAAGAAAATTAGTATTCTAGTTTGAAATAACAACATATACTGTATTAAACATACATACATACAATTGAATAAATTATAAGCTAGATTCATCAAAATTTACTCAACACCAAACTAAACTCTAATGAACGTAAGAATACTTACTACTTTTCTCATATACAATTTATAAGAAAATTATAAATATTTTTTTAAACGTACTGATAGAGTAGGCCCAAGAAAGTCATTGTGCCGTAGGTATGGCAGCTCGGTTAGGGGAATATTTAATACCCTAACTTAATTACCACATTTGTGGGTAATTAACGGCGATAATTAAGGAGTACGCTATTTAGGACACGGTGTATAAATACAAGGTACACATTACTTATAATTCATTCTGTCTTAATGATATAAAACGCTTGGACTAACTTAAGCATCAGAGTGCTAACCCCTAGAACCGCAGGGATAGTTTGATTGCAGGTTAATTTGAGAAGAACCCAAGCCCACGTACCGGTCGGTGGCCGAAAATGCATCAAGTGGCACCGCCTATGGGGATGACTAAGATGGATCAAGGGTTTGGAGAGTTTATGTCCACGGTAGTTGGAAGGAGTGAAAGATTGAGGTCAACAGGTACAGGGGATGGATCTCCACCAAGGTTAACATCGGAGAATCCAGAAGGAGGAAACGATGCTCGCATCGAGGACATCGACATGGCTAATACTCAAACGACGAGAGCAGAGTTGCGAGTAGAACTTAGTACGGGCATAGGTCACGAGGGGGGACAAACCTCAGTGGCGATTGGTGAAAACACCCTGGTACCAATACAACATGATGTGTCGGGGCCTTCGAGGACCCTGGAAGTAATGGGAGAGCAAAGACAGGGAAATACTGATTCCCTGCTTGAGAGGGTGGTCGATTCGAGGGATTTAAGGTTTACGGAGGTTTCGGGAGACTTGTATATGGAAGTCTATGGCCAACATAGCAAGGAAATCAGAATGCGGAGAGGGTAATGCCAAGTTAAGAGGTGGAACGAGTAGCTCGGGTCCTGGCTACGGCCGGTTACCGGATCACCCATCCTCTGAGGGATGATAGAGTCACGATGGGGGCAGTACCGCCCTCTCCTTTGGGAATAACTACAGGTTGGGCCTCTCAACCCCAACCCCCAATAGTTATCCTTATCAAGGATATGTTGGAGAGCCGTTACAGGCTAGGCCCCAGCCTTCCATTCCTGGTTATTCCCAAGGTCTTGTATATGCGCTACCTCCTACATACAGTGGTGAAACTGACCCTCGAGAGTTCATACAGACATTCCTGGGCTTGATGAGTTCGAGGGACTTTGATGAGAAATTGACATGCAAGCTGGTAGGCAGCTACTTGCGGGGAAAATCACAAGAGTGGTTTAATAAGTTGCCAAGGGGCCTGCTCCATTCGTATTGGGACTTCAGCGAAGCATTGTTGAGCCAGTACGTGCAGAAGAAGAAGTTTACCAAAACTTTGTTAGAACTCTACCAGATGAAGCAAAAGCTAGGGGAAAGCACGGAAACCTTCTATCACCGATATGTGGATAAGAGTTTGGGGGTGATAGAAACGACGAAGAATGAGGTAATCCATGGGTACCTGTTGGGGATGCAGGACCTGGAACTATACGAGAAGCTAAGTACTAATATTCCTAAGACACTACAAAAACTTCAGGAGGTCGTGGATAAATATTTGAGAGTAGAAGAGGCAACCAGAAGGAAAAAAGATAGCCTTGCTGAGAAAGCAAGAAGAAATGTAGATCATAGAAGGAAGAGGCCGGTCGAACCCATAAGGACACCATTCGAGAGGTATATTCCACTACCCCGAATGCTCGAAGAAAGAACCCTTGCATAGATTTTAAGCATACATAGAGGTTTGTTCGAACACCTCCACCCTTACAGAGTTCGCAAAACTTGGTTGCAGCCCGAAGATCAACGAATCGGTACTGTGAACATCACATGGATTACAGTCATAACACAAACGATTGCATGCAGTTAAGGATGAAGATTGATAGGTGTGAGTGGGAAGGACAATTTTGAGGACAAGGATACAGGAACCAAGCTGCCCCATCAAGGCCTCGGGTGAATCAATGGCAGCCTTACAGAAGGAACAATCAAAACAATAGAGGTAGAGGAGATAGAAGGCCTCGAGAACAAGTGGTTCATGACAGGGGGCAGGTAGGAAGGCAGGATAGACCCCAGGAACAACATGGGGGAAATCAGGGAAACCAAAATGGAGAAAACCCACCCGTCCAAAGGGTAATTAACATTATCAATGGCATGGTGGGAGAGAGATCCTCAAACATTGTTTTAAAGGCTAAAGCTCGAAGGGTCCCCACGGAAGAGCCTAGTCATAAGAGGTTTCAGCCAGATGAGACCGTCACTTTCTCGAAAGCGGATGTTGTGCCAGACCAAATGCCCTATGCAGACCCTATGGTAATTTCAGCCATTATTAGAACATCATTGATCAGAAGGGTGTTTGTTAATGATGGAAGTGGGGTAGAAGTGATGTTTGCTGAGTGTTTTGACCAGTTAGACATAGGGCGTGAGAACTTGAAAAAATCTGCTTCCTCTGTATCGAGATTCACGAGAAACCCGTTGTTTCCTATAGGAGAAATAGCATTGCCTGTTCGAGGGGTGGATGGCGAAAAGGGAGTTACTATCAAGTGTAGTTTCACTGTTGTGGATGCACCTTCCTCTTATTATGTGATCTTAAAAAGGCTGTAGATGTGCCAGGCTCAGCCGGTTTGGTCACCTTACCACCTGATGATGAAGTTCCCAACTGAAAAGGGGGTGGCATCCATTCGAGGGCATCAGATTGTGGCACAAAAATGTAACTTAGCGGCAGTGCAAGAGGCAAGGAAATAGAGAGATGTAGTGGGAGTACACACAGAAACAGGACTAGTTGATACAGTACAAATGCCCATTCGGGATAAATGGTCAGTAGCTGTTGGGAAACTGATTCCTGAAGATGTGAAAAAAGGATTTCAAGACTTGTTAGGAAGGTATGGAGATGTGTTCTCATGGGATACATCTGACCTGACGAGGGTCCATTCGAGTCTCGCATTGCATAGGCTAAACATCAACCCTTAGATTAAGCCAGTGAAGCAGAATAGAAGAGTGTTCGCTCCCGAACGAGTTGAGGCAATTAAAGAGAAGGTGGAAAAATTATTGAAGGCAGATGTTATCGAGGAGGTATTCTATATCGATTCGATTGCTAACCCAGTTATGGTTCCAAAGCACGATGGAGCATGGAGGATGTGTATAGATTTTACGGACTTGAATAAATGTTACCTCAAAGATAGTCACCCATCGCCACTGATCGATAAGTTGGTGGAAGCTAACACTGGAAACCAAATTTTGGCATTCTTTGACGCACATAAAGGGTATCACCAAATTCTCGTGGCAAAGGAATATAGGGAAAAACATCGTTCATCACAGATGTGGGTACGTACTACTATGAGAATATGCCCTTTGGGTTGAAGAATGCTGGGGCTACTTATCAGAGGTCGCTCGATAGGCTGTTCAGGGAATAGATAGGGAAAAACATGGAGATATATATGGATGACATGGTGGTCAAAAGCAAGAGTTATGAATATTTTTTGAAAGACCTGGAAGAAACATTCGGGAAGCTTCGGGAAGCTAATTTGAAGTTGAACCCGTCTAAGTGTGTCATTGGTGTAGTACCAGGGAAGTTTCTCGGATTCATGGTCTCAGAGAGGGGGATCGAAGTAAACCCAGAAAACTCAAAGCTCTAAGGACAATGAAAACCCTGCAATCAATAATGGATGTGCAGAAGCTTACAAGATCTTTGGCATCATTAAGCAGGTTCTTATCGAAAGAGGCAGAGAAGCACTTGCCTTTCTTTGATGTTCTTCGAAGGGTAAAGAAGTTCGAGTGGAATGTACAAAGAGGAATTTGAGCAGTTGAAAGAGCATTTGAGGACATTGCCTACTTTGATGAAACCAGACAAGGATGAGATGTTGTACTTATATATTTCCACGTCGCCGCTAGCAATTAGTGCGACTTTGGTTAAAGAAAAAGAAAAGGTTCAGCTCCCAATCTACTTTGTTAGTCGTGCCTTACAGGGATTGGAAACGAGGTATACAATTCTTGAAAGGTTGATTCTAGCTCTCGTGCATGCAGCCCGGAGATTGAGACCCTATTTCCATAGACATAAAATAGTGGTGCTCATGAACCACCCAATTCGTCAGATCCTGCTAAAGCCAGAGATTTCTAGAAGAATGATGAAGTGGGCGGTAGAGTTGGGAAAGCGTGATCTCCAGTATCATCCTCGAGATGCGATTAAGGGGAAGGCACTGGCAGATTTTATAGTGGAAACTACAGAACCCCTTGAAGTGTGTTTAGAGCCCATCCAGAATGAAGACATAAGGCGAAGAAACATATGAATGTTGTATGTGGATGGTTTGTCACATTCAGGAGAAAGTGGAGCATGGGTCCTTCTTACTAGCCCCGAGGGCAGAGATTATCCTTATGCATTGAACTTTGCATTTAAAGCAACTAACAATGAAGCTGAATATAAGGCATTGATCACGGGATTGCGCATCGCGAAGGAGCTGCAAGTAGAGGAACTGTAGGTTTTTAGTGATTCTCAAATTGTGGTTCAACGGGTGAATGGAGAATACTAGGCCAGAGAGCATAATCTGCAGAGATACCTCAAGGTAGTAAAGATCTTGATAAAAATATTCAAACTTTATACATTGATGCAGGTTCTGAGGGAAAGCAATCATAAAGCGGACGCTCTGAGTAAGCTTGCTTCTTCAGATTTGGGAACCCAATCCTAGCAGTAACTTCTCATGGAAACTTTGAGAAAGAAGAGTTTTGAAGAGCCTGTAGTGATGTCGGTTGAAGTGGCAGACTCTTGGATGACATCGTTCGTAGCATATCTTCAAGAGGGAGTCTTGCCAGAAAATGAAGTAGATGCCAGAAAGATAAGGTTGAAGGCTCTATTGTATGTGTTGCAAGAGAATGGGTTATATAGAAGAGGCCATTTGCAGTCATTACTTCGATGCATTGACTCTCACGTGGCGGATTACCTTGTAAGGAAGGCTCATGAAGGGGTATGCGGCAACCATCAGGGAGCTAGATTCGTGGCGAGGAGGCTTATTCGAGTAGGATTTTACTAGCTGATAATGTTCGAGGATATGAACTGGTATATTCAAGCTTGCCATCAATGTCAGAAACATGCACCTATAAAACATATTCCATTGGAAGAAATGAGAAGCATCTATAGTTTATGGCCATTTGACACATGGGGACTCGATTTGGTGGGCCCTTTTCTGGAAGTGACATGCAAATTCAGATATCTAATAGTGGCTATTGATTATTTCACCAAGTGGGTAGAGGCTGAGCCATTGACAAGCATAAGGGGAAAATGGTCATTTCCTTTTGCTGGAAGAACATTGTGTGCCGTTTTAGAATCCCAAGGACAATTATTACAGATAATGGAACACAGTTTACCCAGGGTCCCTTCAAGAAATGGTGCGAGGAGTATAAAATCAAGCATAAGCTGACATCTGTTTACCACCCCTAAGCCAACGGGCAAGTGGAAGTGACCAACAGAACAATAGTAAATGGAATACGAGCGCGCCTCGAGAGGGCAGAAGGTAACTGGATATGTGAACTACCAAATGTGTTATGGGCATATCTGACAGCTGAGTCTTTCGCTACTGGAGAAATGCCTTATAGTCTGGTATATGGTTCAGAAGCAGTAATTCCTGTGGAAATGGGAGTTCCTAGCCCAAGGATAATGGCTGCTGTAGATGAGATGATGAATCAGCAAAAAAGATGTCTGGATCTGGATATGATGGAGGAAAAGAGAGAGCTATCTTCCCTACACAAGGCTAAGGTCAAGGAATGGGTTAGAAGACATCACGATAGAAGGGTAAAGAATGTGTTCTTCAACCCGGGAGACTTGGAAATGAGGAAAATGAGAAAAGCATAAAGGAGTCCGAGGGGAACTTAGCTGCGAATTGGGAAGGACCTTATAAAGTGATCGAATTGCATCCAAGAGGAAGTTATGTTCTCAAACAGATTAATGAGATTCGAGTACCAAGAAGGTGGAACATTACCAACTTGAGAAAATACTACCAGCTATGATGTTCGAGTGGTTTGCTCTAAAGCGGAACTCTAGTTGGTATTTGAGTGGGTTGCTTTAAAGCGATGCTCTAGATGATGTTTCCAGCTACGGATGATGTTTGAGTGGTTTTCTCTAAATCGGCACTCTAGTTTGTATTCGAGCGGGCGGCTTTAAAGCGGCGCTCCAGATATGTTCGAGTGGGTTTCTCTAAAGCGGCACTCTAGTTGGTATTTGAGCGGGTTGCTTGAAAGTGGCGCTCTAGATATGTTTGATTAGTTGGCTCTAAAGCGGCACTCTGGTTGATGTTCGAGTGGTTGGCTCTAAAGCGGCATTCTAGGTAATGTTCGAGTGGTTGGCTCTAAAGCGGCATTCTAGGTGATGTTCGAGTGGTTGACTCTAAAGCGGCACTCAAGATGATGTTCGAGTGGTTGGCTCTAAAGCGGCACTCGAAAGCCAACCTGTATTCTTGAAATGATAAGCTAGTAGGTGACATTAGCAAGATGTAGGTGGAAACACCAAACCTGGGTAAAATGTTTGTCTCCAAATGGCTTAATTTCTATTTAACAACATACATAGGGTGCCCCTGTTCGAGGGGTAAAATATCAGAGACGGAAATAATATTAATCATTCATTCAAATTTCAACAAATACTAAGGATACAATATTTACACTAACAATTATCCAAGTTAATCTATCTACATATATTCATTCACTGGGAGGAAATACCATTTGAAACAATTCTTGAGTGGATTTAGGCTTTCCTAGCTTCTTCACAATTGCCTCTATTTCTTCAAGTTCTTCCAACTTTATACCAGCCGTCCTTTGGATATCCTTCATTTGCTCCTCTATAGGATATTCTGAGGGAGTGGCGGTGACGGTCCTAAACCATTTCTTTGTGGAAGGTTTGAATGGGGCCTTTGAGGATGACCCAACGCTTTTGTGGTGTTTTAAAGAAGACCCTTGGTTAGTTTTGCTTGAAAGGACAAGGTTTCATTTAACATCTTTCATGGAAGACTTCTATGACCGAGGGGTAGAGCAAAAACTTGAGGGGGTAAATCCCTTTACCTTCAGTTCCACTAGCCAATGGAGAATGAGGTCAAAAGCCTTCTTCTGCCGTGGAGTCCCATTCTCATGAATGTTAACCTCTTTCATCCAGTACTGGGAAGCTTTTAATAGAAAATTTGGAAGATGATCGTTGCTGATTAAGTAAGAGGAAGGAATGCTGTGAGAAAAAAATGTGGGCATGAAGGCTTACTTCGTGTACGGCAATTTTTTCTTCATACTCAGCGAAATGCTGCTTCATTTCTGTAGCTTGTACCTCCAGGCCTCGATCTCCCCAGTGAGTTTTGCATTTTCTGATAAATGGAATTCCACCCAAAATCTATCTTCAACTTGAGGGCTCTCTCGAGGGGGTTGAGGGGTCGAAATGGGTTCACTTGCTAAAGGGGGGTCCTCGTTAGCTACCATCTTCCAATCGAGTAAGTCATCTTCCAGGCTAGCCACTCTGCGTTGAGCTAACATATGGTGTTGGGAAATTAATTCTCTCTGGGCTACCAATCTGCAATTTTTGTCCAAGCAGCAGATTAGACGCCCTTCCACTACTGAAAGCCTAGTTGCAGCGGCAAGGCAAGACTTCAGAGAACCAAACTTCAAATAAATTTGCCGCATCATTTGTTCTAGTTCTTTATCAGCGGGATCGCGGCCGTTGACCACTTCTAAAGGATAGGTACCATTAAACTCCTTGCTAAGGAAATCCTTGACAAACCCCTTGAACGTAGGAAGATCTTTAAATTGCCACAGCTTCATCTCGGCCTTGAGGTTGTGGAGCTTGTCCTTCAAGGAGTCTTTCTCTTGGTTGCATTTATAAAGATCTCGAAGGGCAATCAGTAACTGTTTATTTTTCTCATTCAGTTCTTTCTGGGCACTCGAAAGCTCCTCACAAGCGCCTTCTAGCACTATTTTCAACGAATTATACTACGAAAAGAAAACAAAGGTAAAATTAATAAGTCGCAGCAAAAAGAAAAATATGTATATTTTCATTGATTCTAAAAAAATAGGGTTACAATTGAGGGGCCCTAAGTAAAAAAGAAAAAGAAAATAGAGAATAGGAAAATTTTACAATCAGGGACAAACTCTAGAATCATCTTCCTTTGATGTGAAAGCAATCATTTCTTCCATATGATTGACGGGGGAATCTTGCCCAGGATAGGCGCCTGTAACCTCTGGAAGGGGGATCGCTCGAATCCCCTCGGCAGTAAAGAACTCCCCTTTGGCCTTAATGAAATCCAATAGGGAAAAGCAAAGGCTGTTGTATTTTATAGCCTCATCCCATTTTGCGTCCATGGTGGCTTCGAGATTTGGATGAACCAGTTCGTCCACCTGTTTGGCCAAATTTTCAGAAAGAGAGGCGGACACTTGTGGCTTTAAAAATTCCTTGGCTAATTCGCTGCAGTCAATTTCCTTGGCCACCCTTAGAAGATCCAAGAAAAATTTAGCAAGCTCCGGGCTATTCAATAGCTTTTGTTTGAAGGCCTCAAGCAGTCACACCTGCGCGGCCGGATCTTCTACAGCTTGAACCTTCTCTTCTGCAGTTTGAACCCTCTTAGTGAGGACCTGCTAGCCGCAAAATCTCAGCATCTTTTTTGCTGAGCTCCTAGCTAAAGTTATCCTCACCAGCGAAGCCAAGGGAATAGAGGGCCACAATTCTTGCGGTGGCCTCGTGATATATTTCAGAAGCCTGATCAAACAATTCAGCTCAGATTGACGTTAACAAAAAAAAGAAGGAGAAGAAAGAGAAAAGAGAATGGAAAAGAACCTCAGGATTAGAGCCAATCTTTGAAAGGTGATGCTCGAACCCGAATGCAGGCACCGCGTCATTCGAATGAGGCGGTGATTGTTTTTGAACATCTCCATCGCCATGTGTTCCCATAAGCGGCCTTTGTGAGGAAAAACTGATAGTCTTGTTGTTCGCCCTTGTCTTCTGGAAAATGCTCCGGGTGTGAGGTGATTGCTTAGCATCACAGGTTGTAATAGGCTTCTCGAGCTGGAGAGGCCTGATTCGAGAGCGGAGACACCGGAGTCGGGGGAATGGAAGCCTAATTCGAGGAATCAATAATCCCCTCAGAGCGAGCTTGACTCTGCTTTGAGGGCTTTTGCTTCTTTAAGCCCTTAGCAAAACCCACTGAAAATGGAAAAATAATGAGTGTCAGTCAATGGTAATGAACATAATAACACAAAAAATAAGAGAAGTAGATTTCTATTAAGGCACATTCGGAAGGTCTCGAATGCCTAGGGTCATTAACAATGACCTCACGGGGAGGGCTATCTCTGGGGCCCTCATGTTCTCTTCGCCTTTTTCTTGTATCTTTCTGAAGTGTGTTATACATATATTCTTCGTAGATTCTGGATGGGAACGCAAAGTTGCCAATTCGGGGGTTAGGGTTGTTGAAGAGGCTGTAGTCTAGGGAACTGGACAACAGTTTTTGTCTGTCCCTCTCGAGGGCATCTGGGTAGATGTATTCCCCAGGTTTCGGAGATTCAATTTGCACGGCCCAATTCCATGGAGGGACTTGATACCTCCTGTATCGAATGCGATACTTTTTTCTAGCTTTTCCAATCACCCGAACTGCCAGGAATGCCAAAAAATTTACGATGTACTTCTCGATGGGTAAATGTGATGATTATATTGGTTGACCGCCCACTATAGGACACAGAGTATAGTGAGTGAAGCAGCTTATAACTAGGTGTAATACCAAATTTGTCACATATGGTCAAGAACATCATCATGATCACCAGAATGTTGGGGTGGACTTGCGCAGGGCTCACCTGAAATTGCCTAAGGAGTTTGGAAAGAAGGGGTGGAAAGGGAAAGGTGAGCCCGCAACGAAGATGTCAGGAAGAGATAGAAGATATTCCTTCAGAAAGGTTATGGGGGGAGTCACCTTCTCGAAAGGGTTGAAAATCGGCATCTGGAGCTACTCATTGTCCAGGAGGGATCGAGTCCAAAATTTTGGAAATAGCGGTTCCCGCTACCAACTCTGGGGGCTCTCTCCCCGTGTCCTTTAGCCTTAATCTTCGGTGAGTCCCCCTCGAGGATTGCCGTCTCCCTCAAAGGAAGTACTTCTTCCTCCTCCCCTATGGCTTTGAGCTCTGAATTTGTGGGGGGGGGGGGGGTAAAAACCAATCTTGCCACTCGTGAGGGACCTTCTTATGTAGGGTTTCCCCATGCGCGGCGGCCAATTTTCAACAAATTCTTGATAAGGCATATCACTTATGGGAAATATCCTCTCTTCCCTAGGACTATTAGATATGCCCTCTCCAGCATCAGCATCGTGCTGAAGTTCTTAAGAGGGGGTACATTCTGAGTCGCTAATGTTTCTCTCCGACGTACAAACCCCTGACTCGCTTACCCTGATTTCACTAGAAAGTTTTTCAGAGGCGGAACCCTCATTAGAGCGGGCCATGATGAAAAAGGGGGAAACGAGAAGATTAGAAAGAGAATAGGGATGAAAGAACTTACTGATTCCTGGAAAAAGTGATGGAGGTTGGATCGCTCGTGAGAGAAATATAGAAAAAAAATCTTGTAAGAAGATGCCTGCAAACGAGAAAAGTAAATAAGGAAGCGCAGATGAGGGGTAAATATGGGGGTTGAAGTGATAGGTAATTATTTTTTCATTGGAAATATAAAAAGTTATAGAAAGACGTGATCGCCTCTTCCTCTTCTGACGGCGCAGTGTTTAGGGGGCAGTGACACGCGCAATTTTATAGCACGCATGCGCCCTTTCGGAATCTTAAACGACAAAGTTGATTAGAAAACCAGGTTCTCATCCTCGAAGGCAGGAATGCAATGTGCAAGGTTCATTTTGACCCTTCCAAGTTCTCGAATTGTCCCATGCATTCAAGACCTCGAAGACCTTCGTGACATTCCAGCTTTCTAAGGTTGAGAACCTGCTTTTCTGGGGGCTTTTGATAGAGGTTAGGCTCAAGAAGGCCATTGGGCTGCAGGTATGGCAGCCCGGTTAGAGGAATATTTAACACCCTAACTTAATTACCGCATTCGTGGGTAATTAAGAGCGATAATTAAGGAGTACGTTATTTATGACATAGAGTATAAATGCAAGGTACACATTTACTTATCATTAATTCTGTCTTAATGATATAAAATGCTTGGACTAACTTAAGCATCAGAGTGCTGACCCCTGGAATCCTATGGATAGTTTGTTTGCAAGTTAATTCGAGAAGAACCCAATCCCATGAATCGGTCGGTGGGTGAAGACGCATCACGTACATTAAAAATAAGAAAATCACAACAACAGTGATGGTGCATCGTTAATGATCTGCGAACCTCAGCATCATCAACAACAAACATAACTCTTTTGCTGCAGTGGTTGTCAAGGACCAGCAACAAGATATGCATAGAATCACTTGGGCTAGCTCAAGTAGCAAGGGCTTTGTGCCCGCCCAGGTGCAACCAAGATTTAATCCCCCCTTCCCCCATGGGTTGCATTATTATGGGTAAAAAAAATTTATATGAAAAACCTATGAGAAACACCATCTATCTCAACAGTAGCTTGAAATGCTGGTGGATTTGATGGAGCTGGGCTGGTGAATGTTGTTGCGAATGCGAATGCGAATGCGAATGCTAATCCTAATTCTTTTTATGAATGGGGCGGTTATATCGCCTTATCTGGATTTAAGATCTTATGAAGGAGTGGCGTGCCATGAGATTTATCCTTCACAACAACCATAACATTTCCAGATCACCGGTTCCAGCTTCAGTAACAATTCACAAAGGATGCTTCAGTGCGAATACTGCATCAATTAGCATTTCAAATCACAACAAAAAAACACACTATTTGCACCATTTCTGCACTATTTTTGCACATATCCATTACAAATTCTGCGCTATTTCCACCAACAGCTGCACAAAAACAATTTTATCTTAAAAACTAAGATAACATTTTTAAATCATTCATAATTTTCTTCAAAGATCTAATTGCTACTCTAAAGAATGAAATTCTTATTCCATAAAAGTTTTAACTAGAAAATCATATATAAGCTTACAGAACCTCCATTTTCCATTTAAAGACTACAACTGCCCAATTTACCCTAAAATGACGATGACCAAATAGAAGTTAAGAAAATTACAAGCTCACAATTTATTAAAAGATCGCCAAAAGGAGCAACATTTTTCCATGAATGGTCTTCAATTTTTTTCCCCATCTGTTGCATATTGTTAGAATAAATCAAGTTGCTGATTAGATTTGATTATGTTATAAGTAGAGTGGTTGATTAAACTAGAGTTATACTAGTACTGGCCTTCTTTTGTACCCTATTTATTCTCATCAGTAATACAATATTCATTACGGGAAATCATTCTTTCATGGTATCACAGCAAGATCTAATCCTATCCTAAACCTTTTTTTTTCTACCGCCTCCCCTTCTCTTCTTTACGGCGGCAGAACCACCACCGATTCCGGCAACTTCCGGTCCAAATCTGGCCAACTTCCGGCGGCTTCCGACAGTCTTTCCGTCCACTAATTTGGCGGTGTTTCTTCTTCTCCGGCGGCATTTTCTCTCTGTCAACATCGAAGCATATTCATTACAGTAACTTCTTCTTCTGCGGACCTCGACAGCAATTTATTCGACGAGTTTCAAACCGCCGGCCAATCTTCCTTCTCTCCAGCGTCCGATCCATCTTATTCGTAGTCCGATTCTCCAACCGGTGTCAACAGGCTCTCTCCCTACTCGGCAGAAAATCTCTCGGCAGCAAAAATTCCCATCGTCTATCTCTCGGTCAGCTTCTCCAGTAGCCACACGTTGACCAGCAATGAAGGTCTCCTCTGTCAGGTCTTCTTCTTCAGCGTCCTTCGTCCGACGTTCGTTTCAGCAGGTCAGCCTCTTTGTCCATCGTTCATTTCAGCAGATCGGCCTCTTTATCCGTCGAGATCCATGCACTATTAGACAGCACCCGCGCGTCTCTCCACTCGTGCGTGATATACACGCGCTCAAACACCAGCGCGTGGTATACATGGGCCCACCTTTTCCTACGCCTCTGACAGGTTTTTGGGCAATTGTTTTGTCTTTTTGTGATTATTTATTTGCCCTAAGTGATATGGCTCATTTTGGGTGGGTGATATTTTGAGTTATAGTGGCTTTTCACATCATTGGTGATATAATGGCTCAAAGTGGATTGTAGATTTTGGCGCCATAAAATACATGGCATCGTCCACTACAATACCATATAATGATTCTACATGCGTCTATGTTGATAATGGTTCTTAACTCCCTATTACTCATGTTAGTGATTCTCAGATATCAAAATCCTTATCTCTTTATGATGTGTTTATTGTGCTTGATATCACTAAAAGTTTTCTTTCGATTAGCAAATTAACTTGGAATTTAAATGTTGTTGTCTGCTTCAATGATCGCTTATTTATTATTTGGAATAAAATCACTAGTGAAACCTTGGCTCATGGTCATAGTGAAAATGGCCTTTATGTTTTAGATTAGGGTGCATCTGCTTTGTTGTCTACAATGGATAAAATAGGTCGCGTGCATTTGTTGAAATTTGGCATGCTAGACTTGGTCATGTTTCGCATTCTGTTAATTCTAGTTTGTGTGTTTCTGGATCTTTTTCCGTCTCATCGATTTTTCCAAAACCTACCCTCTGTGATGCATGTGAAAAGGCTAAAGGGAAATATTTATCTTTTTATTCAAATGATAAACGTGATGCTAGGGTACTTGATCTTGTTCAATGTGACCTCCTATTTTATCTGCGGATGGTTTCTCCTACTATGCTATTTTCCTTGATGATCATTCTCGACTCTCGTGGTTCTACCCACTTCATCGTAAATTTGATTTTTGGGATGTCTATCTCCAGTATAAGGCTTTTGTTGAGAACCAGTTTCCTTCCACCATTAAAGTGTTTCAAAGTGATGGGGGGACTGAGTTCGTAAATGGCCGCTTACGCTCTCACTTTCAGACAAAGGGCATTTATCATCAGATTCCGTGCCTGTAAACTCCTGAGTAGAATGGTTGGGCTGAGCACAAGCAATGCCACATTGCTCAGATGGGCTTGTCTATGTTGTACCAATCTCATGTTCCTCTCTCCCACTGGCCTCACGCCTTTGCTGCAGCCGCTTATACCATAAATTGACTGCCCACTCCGGTTCTTGGCGGACGATCACCATATGAAGTTGTTAATGGCTGGGTTCCCATATACATGAACTTTCAGGTATTTGGCTGTCGTTTGTACCCTTATCTTCATCCATATGCAGCTCACAAACTCGCTCCTTGCAGTTTGCCTTATATCTTTCTTGGGTATGACTCTCAGTACAAGGGATATCGATGTTTGGATCCTACGTCTAGAAGGATATATGTCACCAGACATGCTCGGTTTGACGATACTTTCTTCCCCTATGCCGATGGTTCTACTTCAGTATTTCCGTTCTCTCTAGATATCTCTACTTTTTTTGGATCCCGATGATACATCTGCTGAGATTTCTGCTTCTTCCACGGTGATATCTCCTCCTGCTCAGCTTGTCACTTTGGTTGCTAGCCATCCTGGCTCATCGATCCTATCAGCCTTACTGACTACAACACCATGTTATATCCGCTCTGCCGATTTAGACCATCAAGTGGTCGTTCAGATGCATCCGGCACCGCCCATCTTGCCATCGACCAACAGACCTGGTTTACCGATCAGCACATCTGATTTGTTGGCCACCTCACCGGTCCCCTTTGTTGGCTACGACTGCTCTTTCGGTCTCTCCACCTCGGTCTCAAACTCATCGTATAACTACTCGATTGGCGACTGGGGCTATTCAGTGTAGAGATTATTCTAATATTATTTCTCATGGTCTTACTGCTACATTACTTGCTCAGTTGGAACCCACGGATTACCGCATTACTCTTCAGGATCTGGCTTGGCTTTCTGCCATAGATGACGAGATAGCAGCCCTTTATTGACAGCGCATTTGGGATTTGGTGTCTCACCCATCGGACGTCAACATTGTTGGCTCCAAATGGGTTTACCGACTGAAGTATCGACCAGATGGCACTATTGAGCATTATATAGCTAGGCTTGTGGTGCAAGGTTTCTCACAGATTCCGGGGTTTGACTCTGAGCATACCTTCAGTCCAGTGGTCAAAGCATCTACATTTTTTTACTGTTCTAGCTATTGTTAGATGCACTCTTGGTCTTTTCATCAGCTAGATGTGAAGAATGCTTTTCTTAGTGGCATTCTTGATGCTCTAGTCCATATGGCACAACCTGTTGGTTACAAGGATTTGTTTCACCTAGAGTATGTGTGTCGCTTGCGGAAGGTCATTTCTGGTCTTAAGAAAGCTCTACGGACATGGTTTCGGCATTTTAGTACTTTTCTAGTTTAGCTTGGTTTTGTCTGCAGTTCTACTAATTCTTCACTTTTGTCTTGTCTTGGGGATTATCATTGTTGTATCTGTTGGTCTACGTCGATGGCATCATCCTTACAGGCAACGACCAGACTTTACTCTAAAATTTTATTAATCGGATGCATCAAGAGTTTTCTATCAAGGACTTGGACACTCTTAACTACTTTCATGGCTTGAAAGTTACACCTTCAGCCTCGAGTTTACTTCTTGGGAAAGCTAAGTATGCCAGAGATATTCTTACTCAGGCCGGGATGTCAGATGCTACACCAGTATCTACTCTATTTGTGTCGGGATCATAGTTACACAGCTCCACAAGTCCTACTTTTTTTTTGAATCCGACACTTTATCGCTCTCTTGCTGGGGCTCTGCAGTATCTGAAGATTACTCATCCTGATTTAGCCCTTGCAGACAACACAGTCAGCTAGTATCTTTAGGATCCTCATGGCGATCACTTTGCAGTAGTTTCTCAGATTCTTTGATATGTTCTAGGAACTCTTCATTGGCCTTGCATTTTGATCAGCAAGTTCTCCTGAGCTTTTGAGTTACTCTGATGCTGATTGGGCTCGTTGTTTGGAGACCCGATGATCCACTTATAAGTATGTTGTCTTTCTTGGTGGAAACCTTTTTTCCTGGAGTGCCAAGAAACAACCCACTATGTTTCGTTTGAGTACAGAATCCGAGTATGCCCTTGCCAACACTATTTTTAAGGTTGTTTGGCTGACTCATTTACTTCGTGATCTTCGTGTCCCACTTGCTGGATCTCCGCTACTATTATGTGACAACAGTAGCGCCATCTTCTTGGATAAGAATTCAGTTGCTCACCAGCAGGAGAAGCACATCGACATCGAATATCACTTTGTTCGAGAGTTGGTTGCTTCTGGTAAGCTGCGTGTTGCTCATGTTCCTACTGCTCTTTAGATTGCAGACATCTTCACCAAAAGGCTTTCTCATCCATTTTTTGAGTTTTTCATATCCAAGCTTTACGTTGATGAGTATGGTGCATATACGGTTCAACAAACAATGCTAGCAGCTGCTAGGCCCAGCTCAACAAAGTTAAGCAGCAAAGTCGAAGTAGGTTCAGCCTAAACTATTAAGAAGTTAGGGGCACACAAAGAATGTGGGCCGATGAATAAAGAACGAACGCAGACCATAAAGGCCAAAAACTCAAAAAGTGGGATCATGATGTACCCCACGATATTTGTCCCTAAAAATAATGAAGCGTGATTAGGTCAGTCTATAAATACATCAAATGGAGAAGAAGTTGAGGTAAGCGCTACTATTCAGAGAAATCCTATTTCTTAAAGAGAGGACTAGCTTGATCGTTGGAGGGATTCTCCCGGAGTCATTCTGGGATTGTCTTTACATGTGGAGGAACTTACATAGGTGATAAGCGAAGAAGCTACCTGAACAAGCTACCACTTACAGAGGTGATAGAGACGGCTATGGGGAAATTAATTTTTTTTCATTTTCAGGTTGCTCAGGTAAGTAATGGTGTTCACCAGGAGTGAAAAAAGCCACAATAATCAGTCACAAGAACAAATGCTTGGACGTAATGGGGCACACACCATCAACAACAACATACCCCAAGTAAGGAAAAAAGCTCAGCAATGAAGAAACAGAAGAGGAAGAGGAAGAAGCGGAATCTTTGAACAATAATTGTGACAAAGAAAAATGGGCGTTCACGGCATTCTTAAAAGCGAACAAAGAAGACCTATACGAACAATTTTTTAAGACTCTGAAGCAAAGACCCCAAAAACTAGAGAAAGGAGTGAATCAAGAACGCGGGCATTTTCACTATAAAGAAGAGCTACACTACATTGTCGCAGAAGATGACGCAGACAGGTCGCCCCTGGCACCATATTTATGAGGATCTAAGATGCCTAAAGATTTCAAGCTCCCCCTACACGTTAAAGTCTACGATGGTATCACAAACCCAAAAGAGTTCTTACATTCATATAGAACATCATGAGATTCCAAGATGCGAACATAGAATAAGTATGCAAGGCGTTTCCTATATTTCTATCTGGCACGACAATCACGTAGTACGAAGACCTTCCGAATGGAAGTATCAAGTCTTGGGCGCAGCTGTCAGATATATTTTTGGGATGTTTCTAACAAAAATAGAAGTTTTCCAGAACAATTGCTTACCTCAACAATATAGCGCAGTGAAGCGATGAAAGCCTCGTGGAGTATCATAACCGATTTGTCACAGAGAGCTTACAATTCCATGATTTGTCATTTCAATCGTCATTGGGTGCTTTTAAAGGAGGCATGAGGTCTGGTGAATTTTACCAAGAGTTTACAAAGAACATGCTGGAAAACCTAAGAGAGCTACAGAAGATTATTGAACAAAATGTACGAATGAAAGAAGGGAACAACCAAAAATGGAAAAGGAACGAGGTGAGAAACGAACATTGGAGGATTCGTAGATAGCTGGCCTAAAAAAGGAAAAGGAAACATCGGTTTCAGAATAGAAGAATCGGGATTGCAGGGTTCATCGTTTCAAGACACGTCTCTAACGAAGACAAGAAAGGAGATATGGCTAGAAAATAAGGATCTATTTTGGGAGCCAGCACCAATGATGCTCCACCAGAGAAAAGATCTAGGGAGTTTTACTGTGCTTTCCACAAAGATCATGGCCATGACATAGAGTATTGTAGGGACCTAAGAAGGCAGATTGAAAAAAACATGAGGAATGGTAACTTGGGAAAATATAGGAAAGACGCGACAAGTCAATACGGGGACCCAAGCAAGACATCAAACCGCCTTCCAAGAAACCAAGGTACTGCGACCACAGTGGAAAAAATATTTTTAAAAAATGACTGCGGCTATAGAATACGATGACAACGTGGATGGTGAAGCAACAAAGACAGTTATCTTCTCCATACACGGGTCCACAGAGTCATTGTCCAACAATGTGTGGAAGGCCAAAGCAAGATATTCTCCCCCGCAAGAACCAATGGACAAAATATTTTGACCAAGCGAAGCAATTACCTTCAGTGAAGATAATGTGGTACCCAACACTTTGCCACACAATGACCCAATGGTCATCATAGCTAAAATTGGAAACACAAAGTTCACAGGATATTCATAGACGACGGTAGCGCAGTTGAAATACTATTCATGGATTGCTTTGACAGGTTGGGGTTCAGAAGAACAT
Source organism: Rubia yunnanensis (assembly GCA_037428765.1). Classification (NCBI taxonomy): domain Eukaryota; kingdom Viridiplantae; phylum Streptophyta; class Magnoliopsida; order Gentianales; family Rubiaceae; genus Rubia; species Rubia yunnanensis. The sequence goes on from CM075068.1 coordinate 77,055,454, forward strand.
ACCTAAAAAAGTACACAACTTTTTTGGTTGGATTCATAGGGCGAGCAGAAACACCTCTAGGAAATATACAACTTCCGATCATGATCGGAGATAATGGGAAAATTTTCACCATTATGTGCAACTTTGTGGTTATGGGCGCCCTAAGTACATTTAACGCCATAATTGGAAGACCGTGGATGAACAGAGCTAAGGAAATTTGGTCCCCTTATAACCTGGTAATGAAATTCCCCCAAATGGAATCGAAACCATTATGGGAAACCAACAAGAAGTAAGGCAGTGCATGGTAATAGCGATGAAGGTAGGAAAGATAGGGGAAAAGGCGAAGCTGGTTAACACCATTTTGGGAGGTAACTTGCTAGAACAATTAGCCACATCAGTAGACTTAGGGGAAGAAACAAAGTTGGTAAGCCTAGATACCAAGGATGGTTCCAAATGAGTAAACATTGGGAAAAACCTTCCAAGCAAAGAGAAGGCAAAGGTTACTCAATTTTTTCAAAGACACAAGGACACGTTCGTATGAGACGTACAGAACATGGGAGGAATGGGCCCAGACATTACTACCCATTCGTTGAACATTAGTAGCTCGGTCAAACCAATTAAACAAAAATAATGTTTCACGCTAATGATATGTAAAAGGTGATTGAGGAGGAGGTTGCATCGTTGTTGCAAGTCGGTATAATAAAAGAAGTTATATACCAAAAGTGGTTAGCCTGCATGGAGAATGTGTATTAATTTCATGGATTTGAACAAAGCATGTCCAAAAGATTCCTACCCTTTGCCAAAGATAGATCAACTGGTGGAAGCAATGTCAAGATACGAAGCCTTGGCTTTCTTGGATGCATACAAATGTTATCACCAGATACTGATGAAACCAGATGATGCAGAGAAAATTGTTTTTATAACGAACTTCGGAACATTTTGTTATGTGAAGATGTCATTTGGACTCAAAAATACTGGAGCAACATACCAAAGAGTGATCGATAAGATGTTGAAGCCAAATAGGGGGAAATGTATAAGCTTATGTTGATGATATGGTGGTCAAGAGTGAAGCAGTAGGAAGATTCGTTGTAGACTTAAAAGAAACCTTGGACATGTTGAAGGCCACATGGATGAATCTTAAACCCAAGAATTATGTAATTGGAGTGGGGGTTGGAAATTCTTGGGATACATTCTTCAAAGGGTATCGAAGCCAACCCAGGAAAAATTCAAGCCATAGTCAATCTTCACCATCCGCGAACAGTTAAAGAGGTGCAAATCTTGATGGGATCACTGGCAATGCTTAGCCGCTTCGTATCAAAGGTAGCAAAGAATCACTTTTCACTTTTCTAAGTGTTAAGAAACACAATAAATTTCAGTTGGAGTGAAGATTGCCAAAAAGCATATGATGGGTTAAAGGACCAGCTTCAAGTGTTACCAACGTTAAAATTGCCCGCACTCAGAGAGACAGTGTACTTGTACTTAGCGATCTCACAGAATGCTATCAGCTCAGACTTGGTTTGCCTGGAAGGACAAAAATAAGTCCTAGTTTATTTATTATTTTTTATGTAAGCTTTTTCATTAACATGAAGATCAAAACAAATACAAAGTTTAGACTATCTCTCATATCTACTACAAAAACTATTCCTTCAAAATGAATTTTCTATACATTCCATATCCTATTCAAAACCAGCACTCCAAACTCTTTGATTTACAGACCACCTGCAGTTGTCACCAGCTCTGCAGTTGTCTCTAAACTCTTCTGAACAACTCTGTATCAGTCACCATCTAATCACAGCAAACTCTGATCACAGCACTACTGCCATCTGCTCTCTACTTTTGTTCCCACCAGCTCTGCAGTTGTCTCCAAACTCTTCTAAACAACTCTGTATCAGTCACCATCTGATCACAGCAAACTCTGATCACAGCACTACTTCCATCTGCTCTCTACTTCTGTTCTCACCTAGTATCCCAGCACTGCTGCCTTCATTTCCAGCTTCTTAAATACTCTATTGTTCCTTTCTTGCCAAACATAATACATAACAGTCGCCATCAGCATCATTTCCTTCCTATTTTTGAATCTGGCCACCATCCAGAGCTTTTTCTTCAGCAATCTCATTGTCTTGACTTGCTTTAGACCTGTTTCTTGCAATATCTCCAATGTATATTCACATTCCACCATCAGATACTGTAAAGTTTCTTGCACCTTGCCACACAATGCACATACATTTATTCCATCCAGCACTCCAAACTCCTACACCCTATCAGTAGTTGCCAGTTTACCATTCAAGACTAGCCATAGAAAGAATATTTTCTTAGGCAGAATCCCTTTATGCCAAATCACTGAGCATTTGAATCTAGTCTCCTTCCCTCCCATTATCATATCATAAATAGCTGCTACTTTCGATCTTCCTTTCTGATTTACAAATTTCAATATCTAAGGATAAATTCCACCTCTAAGCTTCAGTAGCACTCTCCAAGGCCAACTATGTGTCTCAGAATACTAACATCTTTCAATTCCAGTCCCCTTCATATAATACTCATGTACCCATTTTATCCATAAGGTGTCTTTCTTCTGAGTTAGATCCCACAAATATTTTCTTAGGGATTCCTTGTTCCAAGGTGAGGAATCCCTTAATCTAATTCCTCTTTTTTTTCCTGCTTCTACACAAAGAAGTCCAAGCTGCAGCTGTGAAACCTCTTTTCCCTCATCTCTTCCCCATAGAAAACTAGTACAAATCCGCACCATTTTTTTATGTATTTCTTCTGGTAGTTTCATCACTGTAGCCCAATACCCTGATATACTTAACAGTATACCATTGATCAACTGCAATTTACCAGCATGGGATAGGCTTTTAGACTCCTATCTTTTTATCTTCCCCCTGACCTTGCTCAACAATTCTTCATAGTTTTTCCCCCCACGTTACTGTTGATAAAGGCAGTCTAAAGTACTTCATGGGCATAGTTCCTTTCTGTATCTTCAGAATCCCAACTAGCATTGTTTTTTTTACCTTCTGTCATCTTTGAGAAAACAAAATCTTGATTTTCCCTCATTAATGACCATACCAGTCTCTTCTTTAAACTTCATCAAAGTATTTGCCACTCCTTCTAATGACTTCCTGTTTGCAGCACAAAACAACAGGAGGTCATCAACAAAAATCAAAGTGTGAACTTCAACTTTTTTAAACATTTGATGAAAGTCTATTTTCCCAGCTCTGAAGTCCCTGATCATACTTGTGGTTAGATACTCCATATTGATTACAAAAAGCAAGGGAGAGATAGGATCTCCCTGCTTAACTCCTTTTTTATTTGTGAAACTCCTTGCATACTGTCCATTAACATTTAAGCATATATCAAAATCCATTGTGCTTGCTGTTATCCACTTCACCATTTTCCCTGGAAACTTCAATTCTCTCAACCAATTTATCAGGAATTGCCAACTTAAGCTGTAAAATTCCTTTGAGATGTCTATCTGTGCTACACAGCTGGACTTCATTTTCTCCACCCCATACCTTTGAAGCAAATCCTGAACTAACATCATGTTCTGAGCAATAGACCTGTCCCTTACAAAAGCACTCTGATTAAAATTGATTATGTCTGGGAGCACATCCTTCAATCTGTTACTCAACACTTTTCTTACAGTTTTGTAAATAACTAAACAACATGCTATTGGCCTGTAATCTGCTGGTTTCTGAGCTTTGCTGTGTTTTGGTATTAGTGTTAAGACCACATTTTAAAAAATGTCTGGAATTTCCTCTCCCTAAAAGAAGTTTGTCACTGCATTTATAACATCTTCCCCAATATATGACCAGCAGTCCTTAAAGAACTTACTGGAATATCCATCTAGTCCTGGGCTTTGCTTTGACTGGATACTCCTTATGGCTTTAACAATCTCCTCTCTAGCTATAAGCTTTATCATCTTCATCTGCTGATCAATGCTTAATACTTCACCATATTTCACCACTCCTTTGTCTAGTTCTGAAACCTCCGATACCTCTCCCAGCTGCTTCTGAAAATGAGCTATCAGCTCAGATTCTATACCCTTGTGATCTGGTATCAATGTCTCCCCTTTCATGATTGCCAAAATATTGTTTTGGTATTTCCTGCTTCTGATTGAAAAGTAGAAAATTCTTATTGGCCTGTTTCCGTCGTCCATCCACCTCAGCTTTGACTTTTGCTTCAAAAAACTGTATTATGCACTTTTCAGGTTTTTAGCTTTCTGCCTTGCCTTCGATTCAAGTTCCTGCAATTTTTGTGAAGCTGGCTCTCTATTCAAATCTTCTTGTGCTGATTTCCATTCTTCTCAAGCAAGTTCAGATTGTTCACCAATGTTTCTGACTTCCTTTCTGTTCAGCCTACTCAGTGGTCTCTCCAGGATCCTCAATCTATTCCCCAATTCTCTCATACTGGCAACTTTTTTCTGTTCCCATACACCTTGTACCGATCTATGAAACATTTTAGCCTTTGACCACATATTAAAATATCTAAAAGGTCTCTTCCTCTTTTTGGCTTTCCTATTTAGTCTGATTAATAGATGAAGGTGATCAGGCATTACTTCATTCTTAATTCACATACCCTTTCTGTCATATGCTTCAGCTAATGATCATTTACCAAACCCATGTTCAGTTTGCTTATCACTTTATCTTTACCAGCCCTTCTGTTTGACCAGGTAAACTTTGCCCCCACGGTTTTTATTTCTTCAAGTTCCAATAGCCTAACAGCTTCTTGGAAATCAGTTCGCTCTTTCTCCTCCACTTGATTCCCTCCTATTCTGTCATCAAAGTCAAGTGGAGAGTTAAAATCTCCACATATCAACCAAGGTTTATCTCTTTTCCCCTGCTTCTACAGATACTTCCACATCACCTCTCTTTGTTCTATGGTATTAGATCCATATATTACTGTAAAGAAGAATGTCTCCTTCACCTCCTTTATCTCACATTGTACATCCATACACTGTGTTCCAACATCAATCATAGTCATTTCATATAGTTCCTCCCTCCAAGCCAGTCATATCTCCCTCCTTTGATCACATCTCTATTTGTTAATAGTTTCCATCCTAGACCTATTCTTTCCCACACCTCTATTTCCTTCTCTTTTTGTATTTTTGTTTCAAGCATGGCCAAAAGTCCAGTTTGATTCCTGAGACAAAATCCTCTAATCACCCCGTGCTTTTCACCATTATTAATTCATCTCACATTTCACGCTATTAAATTATGATTCATCTAGGGGCTTATTCTTATGATACTCTAAGTCCCTCTGGCCCTGTGACCTCACATTCACACCTTTTTTATAACCAGCTCCCCATTCCTGTCTCCTCTCCTTATTCTTCATTGATCTCTCTAGTACCTCATTATGCTTCTTCAATTTCTCATGTTTCTCTGTTTCCTGACCCATCCCATCATTCCTTATCCTCACAGGCACATATATCTATTTCTGATTAACGGGTTGTTTCACTGCAACTGTTTTCCTCCTATACTGTTTCTCCTCATGCCCATACATTTCACAATATCAATATTTTACAGGAGCCCATTCATAAATCAGTTTCTGTTGTTCAACTACCTTCCTCTCATTTATATAGTTAATCTTTTCAGGCACATATTTAACTATTTCTACATCCACCTTCACCCTAGAAAAAGCTAGCCTATCCTTCTATGATGTTGCTCTGTCCAGACAAATAGGTTTCTCCAATAAACTTATTATCTTGCTAATTATCCTAGGCTCCCAATAGACTAAAGGTAAATTAGGCAATCTAATCCATACTGGTATACGACTAGGTTCCTCAAAGTCATAGTCATTAGGCCAAGCTTGATAACCAGTGGTTTACCATCAAACATTAGAAGATCACTGTCTACCAGCTCATTTTTGTAAGTAACAGTTGCGAGTTTAGCCAAGAACATACCTCTTTGCATTTGCCACATTTTGACCAAGTTTAATCCCCATAGTCGTTTCAGAAAACCTTCCAGCACCTTGTTCGGGGGATTGCTTCCAAGGACTTTTCATATGACACAAGTGTCCCATTTCTTAGCACTCATTTCTACATCATCCACTGTGATTTCTCCAATTTCAAGCCCTTCTAAGTTCACAGTCTGATACTGTTGAACCTCTGGCTGTGAAAACAAAGAGCTCCAACTTATCTCGTTCTCCACCTTATCACCCCAGGATAGTTTTTTCCTCACTGTTTCAGAGATCTCCTCCATAACTGGATTTTTGCCATTGCTGTTTAGACTTATCTCACCATCTTCCATCACTTTGCTGCATTCTCCACGTTCTTCACGATTATCCCTATCCCCTTTTCCCAGATTTGATCCTCTAACACCATTGTTTGGTTGAATCACATCCTTGCCCTCCTTTTGTTTACCCTTTTGTTCCACCTCTCTTGCCTTCGCTACTATTTTCCGCATCGCTCTCTTCTTGCCTGACTTTCCCATGGCGGAGCCGCTCCTTGAGCTCACCAGATATTACCAGAAATGGGCACGGAAATTTTGCACATAGTGAGGTGTAATCGCATGCAGTGAATGAACAGTTTGGAGGTTGTTTTTATTACATTAGTAGAATCCTACAGAAAGCTTACATGCCAGTAGAAAAGCTAACCTTGGCTCTAGTCTACTCAGCATGAAGATTGAGAACTTATTTTCATAGTCACTGCATAGTTGTTTACATAAGGTTTCCAATCAAGAACATCCTCACAAAGTCTTCAGGAATACTAGCGAAGTGGGCCCTGGAACTTGGTCAATTTAAAATACAATTTCAACCTAAAATAGCAAGGCTCAGGCGCTAGCAGAATTCATCACAAAGATGACTAGCGAAGAGATACGAAGGGCGAGTGTATGTCAAAGTTTGAAGATTGACAAAGGAAAGACAAAATGAGAAGAGGTTGCTTGGACGTTGTTTGTTGACGGCGCATCTAGCAAGGAAGGTTACGGAGCAGGATTGCTTCTGGTTGACCCAAATGGGGGCAAACATAGACACTCGTTACGATTCAATTGTTTTCCTCACTAACAATGAAGCATAATATGAGGCTCTAATTTGTGGACTAGATCTCACTATCATAATGGAAGTCAAGAGTGTTCGAGTGTCCTGTAATTCGTTGATTGTAGTTCAACAAGTGCGAGGTGATTATGACGTGCGAGAAGATCAGTTGATGAAGTATTTAGGTAAAGTGCAATAACTCATATCCCAGCTTGAATATTTTGATATACAACACGTACCGCAAAGCAAAAATACAAAGGCGGACACATTAAGCAAGCTAGCAATAGCAGGATTCGATTCTCTTAGCAAGCAGGGAGACGTTATTATGGAAGTCATCCCAGTCAAAAGAACTATGTCAACGACTGTGTTAATAATCCAAAAAGATGAAGTAAGTTGGATGACTCCGCTGAAGGATTTCCTCACAAAAGCGACATTACCAGAAGATATGATGGAGGCCAGAATATTGGAGTTGTGTTATACTAATTACGCCTACGTAGATGAGACCTTGTACAAAAAAGGCTTCTTTTCCCCATGGATAAAATGTGTAGGACCAACTAAAGCGAACGATATTTTAAAAGAAGTACATGGAGGCCAATGTGGAATGCATCAGGGAGCTAGAATGATAGCTAAAAAGATAATCAGAGCAGGAGACTACTGGCCAACCATGTCCAACGATGCACACAACTTTGTTCTCAGATGTAGGACTTACTAAATCAATGTTTCGCTGTCACATAAACCGCAGTCAACTTTGACAGGAGTCTATGAAGCCTGGCCATTTGATAAGTGGGGGATATACTTAGTTGGACCATTTCCAAGGGGAGAAAGCAACACCAAGTTCCTGATCGTAGCAATTGACTACTTCACAAAATGGGTCGAAGATAAACCTTAGGTCGTGTCACAACCGAATCTGCTAGGAAATTTGTATATAAAAACATAGTGTGTCTCTTTGGGGTGCCACATACCATTGTCACGGATAACAGTACTTAATTCACAAGCGCGGTGTTCACCGATTGGTGCTCAAAGCTCTGGATTCTTCAGAAGTTTACCTCTGTAGCACACCCTCAAGCTAATGGCAAAGTGGAAGTGACAAATAGGACCATAGTTCAGGGATAAAAAAGGAACTGGAAGGAAAGCAAATGGGATGGGTAGACAAGTTACCAAAAACTATGGTCGTGTAGAAAAATGATGCAAGATCCAATGGGGAAGATGCAATACAATTTGGTGTACGGTCACGAAGCAGTCATACCCATAGAGATTGGTAACTCAAGCCTTAGGATAAGCAGCTATAAGGAGATAGACAACCTAGATGTGATGAGGTTCGAACTAGAGGAACTTGAGGAAAAAATAAATCTAGCAACGATCACAGAGCTAAATACAAAGCAAGAATGGCAAGAGCGTACAATCACAGGGGGAAAGAAATACAATTTCAGGTCGGTGACCTAGTGTTGAGGAAGAATGAAGCTAGCCTGGAAGAAGATTGAGGAAGGCTATTCCCAAAGTGGGAGGGACCATACAAGGTCACAAAGGCCCACAAGTCTAACAACTACGAATTGGAAAGAATGGATGGAAACGCAGTCCCAAACACATGGCATGTAGCCAGCTTGAAAAAGTATTATGTCTAGAAGGAAAATAGCGATCATTAACCTGTATAGATACCATGATATTTTATCCTTGGTTTTTTACAACGTGATATAATCACGATCGTACATATTCAATGCAAAACCACTTTCCTGGAACAATATCAAGTTTCTCATTCTTTAATTACACTTGTTACATGATGATCGGATCGTAGCATGTTAACATCGCATTACCTAGACTTTACTGAGTAAACGACAAATCGAAAGCTATAGATCTTGTACAACCATCGATGCCTACAAGCTTTAGATTTTGCAGTTTTGCTAGTTAAACAAATGCAAGCATTAGATCTTGCACAACTATTGATGCTTGCAAGCTTTGGATCTTGTAACTTTGCAAATCAAGGTAGCGCAAGCTACGAAACTAACATGGAAAGCTTTAGATCTTGCACATTTATCAATGATTGCAAGATTTGGATCTTGCAACTTTGCAAATCAAACAAGTGCAAGCCATAGATCTTGCAAAGACTACCAAACATTGCAAGCTTTAGACCTTGCTCACTCATAGCAAACGCAAGCTATAAACCTTGCTCAGGAGCATATTTACTCATAAATACAACATACGTAATGGAAATCATACTACCCAATAGGTTACACTGTAATAAGTCCTACGAACAGCTTCATACTTAGCCAGTTAGAACAAAACAATAAAAACAAGCTATCATTGAGACCAGCAAGATAGGATAGCAATGTGAAAGGATGACCATCACCAGAGATGCTCTTCACAAAGCTATCTTTGAGAATTTTGGTCTGTTCTGCCAAGATCTTCTCTGACTTGGCCATCTTGAGCAACTTATCAAGCTTCGCGGTTGGATTTAACTTCCTCAGCTCCATCAAAGCCTCGCAATAGCTAACGTCATAAGCGTTAGCTGAGACTTCCTCGAACAAAGAGTAAAAAGAATTAGTTTTCAATGGTCGGTTGACTAGTAGCTGAGGGTATACAGGCGAAGCCAGGCTATTCGTCCTCATCTCCTCCAACTGAAATTGCATTTTCTCCATTCCTCTTTCAGCTCTCACACCGTGCTCCTCGGCCTTACGTACTCGATCCTCGACATCCACATCAATTTTACTCAAAGCGCCGCACTCTGCTTTACTGGTCGGTGGCTCCACCAATATAACTCCTTCCCTTTTACCAAAGCTAGCAACTTATTCGCTGACAATGCAAGCTCTCACCAACCTTAATTTAAAAACACACCAATGGTGGCAATGGTTACACAACAAAACAAAGCACTCAAATTACGATAAAAGCTTCAACATAACAAAAACATACCACAATCATGATTTTTAAAAGGGATAGCTTGGCGAGCGTAGCAGGAACAATCCCATCTACAAAAAAAAAAGTCATGGCTTAGCATGAGCGAATGCGCAGGAAGTTGGCTAACTCACCCCTTCTTCTCTGTAGGTCCCAAATAAGTACAAGTATTTTTGGTTCGCTCCTTGCGCCTTCTCTGCTGGACCTTATATTTGGCCTTTTGCTTACAATCACCCTCGACCTCTTTAGTATGAGAGCCAAATGCATTCTGTTGAGTACATTTGTCATTAGTAATCGATTGATAAGAAACAATGTCAGTGTTTTGTTCGCCCTAAGGAGTCAGGGTCTCTACTTCTTATCATCATCTTTAAAAATGAACTTCCTCTCATGGGTACAGTGTGTGAGGTCAATGTCTGCAATGAAAGAAAGTAGAACCAGTTAAATAAGAACACAGACATGAGAGGCAAGTAGACACACATAGTGGGAACAAGCAAACCAGAAATAGTTAAGTGATCAATGAGTTCAACACCTTTGATTAAAGTACTAGCATAGCGATGCGACATGGAATGGTGACTAAGAGGTATTACAACCTCGGATTCGGTAGTCAAGCGAGCCTCTTCCCTAGGTAGCTTTGCTTTTGGAGCGCCGCAGTTCCAAAATGGAAAATCTAAACTACAATTGGGATCAAGTTTTATGAAGAAGAACTTTTCTTGCCACACCCCACAATTACTGGTGGACCCGCTAACGAACTCAACATTAGGAATTATGGGGTAACGAGTGAATTTGTCAGGGGATTTTTTTATTTTTGCGAAGATGAAAAAGGCAAAGGAATAGATCTATAGAATAATCAACACCAGCCACTTCGTAAACATGATAAAAAAAAATGAAAATAGAGAATGCTTTTGGATGTAGCTGACATAATCCTAATTTATAGTAACAGAGAAGGTCTACCATATGTACGGGCAGAGGAAAAGAGAGTCCAAATTTCAAGTAGTCTATATAGAAAGAAAAATAACCAAAGGGAGGAGTGCGAACGCCCTCAGAGGCCTCGTGTGCCTTAAGCTCATGCGAATGCAGAAAAGGGAATGTATATTTTAAATCCTCAACATAGGAATCTGTGAGGAGACTACTAACGATGGAAGATCTAACATAGTGGTCGGAATCTTCATTGAAATCAACATTAAGCCCATGGACGTTGGGAGAAAACATCATGAGGTTGTTAGAATCAGACATTGACGAATTCAAAATCCCTAAAATTAAGACGGAGGGCTGCATCAATTAAAGGACAGAAACTAAGAAGAAGAAACCCGGCCAGAATCTAGAATAGAGTGGCGGGAAGGGTAGCACAAAATTTCTTGAATCAAAATAAACTTATGCTACAAGATGCACAAGTACACAAATCAAAAGCTAAAAGCTTAAGGAAGAGCAGGAAGGAAGGCCGCAGAAAAACTTACTATTATAGCACGGAATTTGAGAAGAGATAGGGATAAATATAGATGAAGGAAGAAGATGAATAGGCTTGGGTTTTCCTAAGAATTTAAATACAATGAGGAATGCTAAAAGATAAATAAGAAGAATAATGCACAATCATGGCAAAGCTGACCTAAAGTGCATTACCTTTGTGGATTCTCGAGGAGACGGCAGAGAAAATACTCTAAATGGGGGCTTTTTTTGAGACTCTAAATCCAAGGTAAATATAAGACACAACCGTCAAAATAGCAACCGAGCAAATTGCGGACCTAACAAACGAATACGAAGGAGTGAATCTCGATCACAATATTACAATAGATATACCTCACGGAGATAAGATGAGCCTAGAGGTTTCAAATTTTAAATGGAAGCGTGATTCTAGGAAGTCGCAACATACAGCCAAGAAGCAATCAACACTCAGCAAAAAATGGTTTGCATCGCAGCTCACACGAACATATTACAATGCGTTACGCACAAAGAGAGGAAATAAGTTCGCTACGTAGATTAGGAAACCAATCATTTCTTCATGTGGCATTGGTTTCATGGCTGGGGGACCTTATGGTGTATACATGGTCCAGCAAGCAAAGCTAGCAGCTGCTAGGCCCAGCCCAACAAAGTTCAGCAGCGAAGTAGAATTCGGTTCAGCCCAAACTATTGAGAACATAGGGGCACGCAAAGAACGTGGGTCAATGAATAAGGAATGAACGCGGACCATGAAGGCCACAAACTCAGAAAGTGGGATTGTGATGTACCTCACGATCCCTGTCCCTAAAAACAAGGAAACACAATCGGGTCAGTCTATAAATACATCAAATGGAGAAGAAGTTGAGGTAAGCGCTACTATTCAGAGAAATCCTATTTCTTAAAGAGATGACTGACTTGATCGTCCGAGGGATTCTCCCGGAGTCATTTCCGAGATTGTCTTTGTAGGTGGAGGAACTTACAGAGGTGAGCAGCGAAGAAGCTACCTGAACAAGCTACCACATCAATGAGCATTCGACGCTTCGCTTGAGGGGGGAGGGGAGGGTGTTATAATTAGTCAAGTTGTTGATTAGATTTGATTATGATATAGATAGAGTTGTTGACTAGACTAGAGTTATACTCGTACTAGCCTTCTTTTGTACTCTTTTTATTCTCATCAGTAATACGATATTCATTATGGAAAATTATTCTTTCACATACCTGAAACAATCACCCAATGATATGTAAGGGAAATTAGTATGCCAATTTAAAATAAGATTAAACATATAAATTTAACTGAACAAATTATAAACCGCATTCATCAAAATTCACACAACACCAAGCAAAAGTCTAACAAACATAATAAATTTACTACTTTTCTTTTAAAATTTTGAAAAAAAAATGCATAAATATAATATTTTATAAAAATATATTAACGACAACCAAATAGAAATAAGCAAATTACAAACTCACCATATGTTACAAACTCGCCAAAAGGAGCCACTTTTTTCATTGAACGGTCTTCAACTTCTTTTCCTTTGCTGCATACCTGAAAAAGATCATCTGTTTGTTCGTAAGGAAAATTAGTATGCCAATTTCAAAGAAGAATATATACTAAACACCCCACCCCACCCCCTCCACACACACACGCACACATATAGTTCTTGATACATATATTTAAAAATATACATCAACGATGACCAAATAGAAATAAGAAAATTACAAACTCACCATTTATTACAAACTCGCCAAAAGTGACCACTTTTTTCGATGAACACTCTTCAACTTATTTTCTCAAATTTTGCATACCTGAAACAGTCACTCGATTATATGTAAGGATAATTAATATTCCATTTTGAAATAAACATATTTACATGTAATTGAGTAAATTATAAGTTGTATTCATCAAAATCCACTCAACGTAACCAAAGTCTAAGGGATGTAAAAAATAATCATTAATTTTTTCTTATGAAATTTTATAAGAAGATCATGAATATAATATTTTAGAAAATAAAGTACATAAATGATGACCAAATAGAAAGACAAAATTACAAAGCCACTAGTAATACTTTTATAATGTTTCTGATAGCTCGATTGACCAGCAAATCTTCTTATTTTTTAGTCATTTATTGCGTTTTGAATGCTATTATCTTCATATTTGCTTGCATTATGTTTCGTAATAAAAAATTGGTCTTCATCGGTAGCATCTTCATTTACCTTATGTGTAAAGCTCTTAACTCCCACTTTTTCAAAAGTATTATGTCCCGGAATTATCACATAAAACATGTGACCCCGACATACTCAAATACCATTGATATCCTGATTCCACGTCACTTTGTTCGGTGAATGTAGTCCAACCGTGACAGAAACAAAGTTGATCCTCAAAATTTCCAAGCTTTACTAGAAATAATTCTCCACGTCGATCTATTAGTACTATGTGTTCTAAAATCTCCTCTCCTAGAATTGTGGTGTAAGAAGTACCTGTAATCACTCCAATTAATTAGAAATAATATAATTATTAAAATTTGAAAATGAAATTAGTTCCTTATAATTCAATCAACAAATCTAAGTAAATGGGTGGGGGAAGGGGGAGTTCGGGAAAGAGAAAAAGACAATTTTGAGTGTAGGGGATTGTTTTCTTCTTCTTTCTTAAGAAAGGATTTAGTGAAACAGATTCCTGTTGACCTAGTCATGACATTATCTAAACTTAATTAAAAAGGGTGAAAGAAAATTAAAACTTAATATTCCTATTTTTTTTTACCTCTGTGTTACTTGAGTACAACTAAAGAATAGGATTAAACACACATGTACCCCTTAGCTCTTTTGCATGTGCTAATAAGGGAACTAGTTTTCAAAGGAACTAATATAACCTTTGACTGGTAAAAAAGTTTATGAATTAACCCCCTATCATTGTAATATGACTTGAATTCAAAATTCTTGTAAAAAACAAAGTAAGAAGACCTAATTACAACCCATTATGATTGACTTATAACTTGGAACAAGAAAAAAGTACATGTATGCCCCCGGCTCTTGATTTTAGGCCAATAAGGCCCTACTTTTTTCAAAAGTATCCAAATTGCCTTGGACTCGTCACAATGATGACCAACTGTAGCGAAAAAGAGAAACGAAAATTTTCCCTCCTTCAAATTTGTAAGAAAAAACCCCGAAAACCCCATATTTAACCAACCAATTCTTTTTTTCATTTTTTAATTCTTTCCCCCCAAGCGATCCTCAAATTCATTCACCAATTGAGTCATATTGAATTTTGGTTGTGTTAACAGCAACTATGGTATATACCCGGAGCTCCATATTTATGTCCACCGCCTCATGATCAAACTCTTCCATTGTCATTATCATTTTAGGCAGGTATCTAGGTAATTAAGAGGATATTTCCCCCGGACAAATCAGATTTGAAAGTTAGGGCTTAAGTATGGCAGATAAGAAGAGTGATAGGAGCTCTAGCGGTAGCGTTGAGCTGTAACGGTATCTGAAACTTGGTTCATTTTGAGAGCTGATGGTTGTCACAAAGGTAATAGTGAGGATGGGATGGTGGTGGGGTGAGAAAAGTAATTTGAGGTTTAGGGTAGTTGTGTAGTCAATTGAGGTGATACAGAATTGAAGTAAGGATGATCAAGAAGTTGGTGTGACTATCCTTGGTGGTTGTTGGTTATGGTTTTTACCACATTTTTGGTTTTTGATTGAAAGGTTAGTATGAGGTAGAAGTGCTTGGAAGTGTGAGAAAGTTACTTTGTGCAACTATCGTGTGACTGTGGATCTACAATATTGTGTATGTAGGTAGTAATTAAGGTGCTCTAGTAGTGCTGATGAGAAAACATGTGTGATAATGGTATTTTGTGGCTAGGTATGGGAAGCAAAATGATGTAGTGAAGGTATGGTGACGAAAAAGAAATAGGAGTCATTATGTTAGGGATATATTTGTTCTAATTTATAAACCCAATGGTAATGGGAGCAATTTCATCAATTACTTTAATATTCTACCAAAAAATTGAATTTAGGCTAGATTAGAATGAAATGAATTAAGTCATACTCCTTCCATCTCGGAATAATATGTACACTTTATATCTTAGGTAACCCCACCTTAAATGTACACCTTCCATTCTTGGAAATAATCGCAATAAAAAGTATAGTTAAAAGATAAAATAACCCCTAATAAAAACTCATGGAAAAATCACTTTGTGCATTCTCCCGTTTAATAACCCATATTCTCACTCCCCACTCTGAAATACCCTCTTCTCTCTCCTAATACCCCTTTAAAAGTTTGCAATAGATACTATTCAACCACAGACCACTGCTCTTTAACTAGGCACACGAGGACACTAGATGGCTAAGAGGACATCTGTGGTTCAACTATGTTCCAAGAGGAAAAATGAACCATGTACGTCTAGGGACAACCACTGAAGAATGCAACTTCATTAGAAAATATTAACGATGATTAAAAAACAAGAAAATATAACTCATTATCAATTGATAAAACTCAGCTTGTTGATAGCCGATAGTTTTAATTCATTTGAGTGTTTATGCTAAGATTCTACCTTAATTTTGTCTGATTAATTGATCTTGCCTCAGATTTGTGTGGGTGTCAATTGATTGTTATACATGTGTGTCAAATAAATAAGAAGATGGTGGTGGCGCAATTGATTTTGCGAGAGGAAGTTTTTACCATTCTGTCATTGTCGCTTGTGTTTACCTTAGATAAGGACCAAAAGTTTCATAGCCGTCAAAGATTCTGGCTGGTTAGAAGACTAGAAATTATCTTCTTTTTGGTGGAATTCTTTTACTATGTTTGACCTCTGCCAGAAAGGTATAATTTCACAACTGTGCTGCTTTCGTGACTAGTAATGGTGCCAGATGGATAGTGGTGGTTACGGTGGCGTAAGTTGTCAGAACTAGCAAAGTTTCTGCAAATTCCAATTAGGATATAATATTTCATTCTTATTTCTCTCTTTGTATATTTGTTGGGGACATAAGGAGTAAACATTTTTGCTAGTAAAAGGTCATATTAGCACTTTTAAAAATGTTTGACCCTTATTAGCACATGCCTAAAAATTGTGGCATACATTCGTGTTTAATCCAATTTTCTATGGATATTAAATCATAGATATATTTACATGTACCTTTTCTCCAGGGTTGAACATCATTTCCAAAAATTCAAGGGGTATTTGATACATTAAAAAAATGAGACCATTATTCATACAAACCCAATAAATAAGGGACATAATTGTACCTTTTTCCCCCAAAAAAATAACTTTTAGTGGGGCTTACTAGATAAGTAATTAATTGCCATTTTAGTAGAGATTTCCATGACTCACCGTCACCTACTCCTAAGTAGTTTCTATTAACCTAGCAACAAGGATGGTAACTAGCTGAACAAAACAAGATCCAAGTATATCAAAATTAAGATATGTTTTGTACCTTGATCTACATCCATTGATCAAATTATTATTTTCTTGTTCACAAAATCATTTAGTGAAATGATGTCTTTTGTCTATAAGAATAGAGATATTTTCCTCCTAACCAGAAAAGGTAAAAGAAAAATAAATAAATTTCACCATAGGTTCAGAGGCGGAGGCAGCCCTGGGCAACACAGAGCAGTTGCCCCTCCCCCCCCCTAAAATTATATATATATATATATATATATATATATAATATATATATATATATATATATATATAATATATATATATATATATATATATATTATTTTTTAGTTAGTTAAAATATATATTTTTTTCTATGTCCTATCATATTTTTAATTTTGAACCAACAATATTTTCATTTCACCTTACCATATTTATTCATTTTTTTTTAAAAAAATCTAAATTTCAACAATATTTTCTTAATACTATGTGACCCACCAAAGTATTTTTTTTCCCCTAGATCTATCAACCTCTTTTTCAGTATATATTTATATGACTCGTTCCTATTAAGTCCAGCTAGTTACATTTAGTCTACCAATACATATGGAAACCGGTTGAGCTGGACACGGTATTTGAATTTAGATTTTTGTTTTTACCTAGAAACATACTAAATTAATAATATTTAGATTCATCATGTCTACCTATTACCCTAAAAAAATTGGAAGAGTCTTTCAACTGTTTTTGAAATAAAATTAAAAATGTTTATATCAAGTCTAACATTACAATGTTTTAAACATTTTTGTTAAAATTGGCATGCTAGTATTCACATTCGTTAAAAACAATAAATTTTCTTACAATTCAGTTAAAATATTTGTAGGTTAGATTCATGTTGTATCTCTTAATCATAATTCATATCCAAATAAAATATTCTATACCATGAAACAAGATTCACTCTTGAACCCCACTAATCAAAATATTAAGAATTAGATCACTAAATCCATCTAGATCCAACGGATCTCGAATTTTTCTTAATCCATTCACCATCTATCCATAAATCATTACGAGTGCATAAGAATTTTTAAAAATTATCACAAGAAAAGGATAGAGTCATTTACCAATCCACGCTTGATAATAACAGGAGTGTAGACTCTGTAGAGCACATGAAAGTTCATTCCTGCCTTATTTTCCTACACCTTAGAATCATCTACCCTTTTTGTCTAGTCCATTAATGAGCCAATTAGAAATGATAGTCCTTCTACCATAGTTTAAGCTACAGAGAGAAAGAAATAGTACTAAAAATCTGTAAAGTAAAAATTCGTCGTTGAATTTACTTGTGGCTCAAATTATTTTCTTAGTCGACTTGATCAATAATAAAAATTAACACAAAATATCTTATCCCAAAATTAATCTTCTATCTACTACTTTTTGTAAGCCCTGGTAACCACCAATCACCACCATTTTGTCTATTTTTGTTAACCCATATACAAGAGAAATAAATATCTTAAACAACTACATATGAGTCTCAATTCATTCGATCATTAGAGAATTTACATTTACAAAACTAGATATCATGCAAAGCACACTAAAATATTAAATGACAAAAAAATTGAGGATCAAAACATGCAAAACATACATCACATAAGAATTTATCATAAATATAAAATTAATGAAGAATCAAGGAAACTGTGGCCGGACAAACTAACCGTCTTTTATCCAAAAGATCTCACTAACCCAGGTAGCTTTTTAGTTGGTTTGGGATCCACAAGCACAACCTCTCTTCATTGACGAGTGCTTCCTCATTCCAAAAGCTTTATGAAACTAAAAATAATGACATGAAACCCATAAAAAATCAACATCTACACTAAAAAAATCATAATATTTGAGGAAAATGAGCAAATTGGAGACACCAAAAAATAAACCTAGGCGTAGAAGATACCAACTCTAAAATAATACCATATCCAAACTAAGAACTTTCAATTTTTTGGAGAAAAGGCCATCCACAAAAGATACCACCTGTAAAAGAATAAAAGATCTGGACCAGGATGAAAGTAAAATGAGAGAGAAACAGAGACAAAGAGAGAGAGGATGAGTGTTGAAAATTTTTTACGGCCGCGAGTGTGCAAGTAGGAGTAAAAAAAGAAGGGTTATGATTAGGACATGTGAAAAGTAGGGTTTGATCCAAATTAATTTAGGCTAATTGGGCTTAAAATCAGCATATGCAAGTGGCATGAGTTGTAAATATATTATGTCTCTAGGGGTTACTCATGAAACAAACAAGGATCAAATGAGCTCAATATAGAAATAATATTAAACGTGCAACTTAAGGTGTGAGGACTAAATGAAGAAAGTGCATGGTTTTATATAGGTAGGAAGGAGTTCCTAATTATAAAGGGAAGTGAATGAAAATTTAAGCTCTGAAACTTAATCTTATAAATCCGAAATGTTCTTCTAAACTCACAAATTGGAAATAATAGGGATGAGTGGACAAAAATGAAAAGAAAATGAAGGAGAGGAGGGGGGAGCATATGCAAACAAGAGGAAGAGAGAAATAAGGGACATACATATAGTACGGAGAAACAGTTGGAGGGTCAAATTTATGAAATAATAGGAGTAGGACAGGAAATATAGAGATAACAGTAGTGGAATATCGAGGTTTTAACAGTGCTTAAAATTGACTAGGGACGGATGTTAAAGGAGATGAGAAAGATAAAGGAAAAACGTCTAGCAAGAATATACTGCACCGTGTTTAAGAACCAATGCGTGTTCTAATTTCACTCTAAAAAAATTTCTTTAACATTATCGCTTATACCTAATGAAAAATATAGAAAATCTAGTTGTAGAATGAATCATACACCAATAAGAACAAATGATATAAAATTACTTCTAACAGAAATGTCGATGTCTTCTACCTCAAATGTGTTGCTAGAATATTCAAGATATTAACTCAACTGCCACAAGGTATTTCATTTATTGGATTTATCAGAAGACCAAAGGGTTAATGATAAGGGTTGAAGACAAAACTCCCCTAAAAAAGAAAGCTATGCAGTCACCCTCTATTTGGGCTTGAGAACACGCAACTAAGTCCTATTGGGCCAAAGCTTAACAACCAAAGGAAAGATGTCCCTATACAATTATGGTATACTAAGTACATTGTAATTCTATTACTGTAAGACACCCATTATACATGGAAAATGCCTATTTATTCCAACCAGATTGAGAGATCTCTTAAGGACCAACCTCTATAAAAGTCAAGGTATTCATCCATTCAATTCATTCAATTCTCAATACTTTGAAATTTTTTTTGTTTGACTTTAGCATCTGAGCTTTTTCCCTCGGCTTCCTCTGTGGAGTTTGTTTTGCAGGATCGGCGCATAGAAGCAAGGTTTAACTATAAGATCGCGTTTCGACACGCATCAATGGCACAATTGATGGAACCTTATTGTCAACAACCGAACACCAAGTTTAATGGCGCCCTCGAAGAGAAATGTACAAAAAGGAAATCGCAGCCCATCTCCAGCCAAGTTGACTAAAGAGATCAGCTTCAGAAGGCTCCAAGTCCGCCAGCAAGGGCTAACCCGCCTACAATGGCTAATCCTCCATTGGCAAATGATTAGTAAATGACAGTTTACCCATTGCCCGGCGGAATTCCGCCAATCATTCTCGTAGCCACCATAGGGGCACTTGCTGATCTTATCATTGCCAGAGATTCAACCATAAAAGTGGTTGAGAAATATGGAGGCATCAGAGATGAAGAAACAACATCATCTGATATATGAGAACATGCCATCAGACATGAGTTCATCCAGTAGCATGGGGCGGACTTCACCAGATTCATCGAGGAAAATTGCATATCTATCTCCACAATAAGACCAATCAAAATCATTGCACGCTCAAAATCAAACCCTAATGCTATATACATTCCATATACACCTATCGATGGGATGCAATTTTCTAATTGGGGGGGGGGTTACCAAGCTTTACACAGATACCCTTGCAGATGCAAGTGGCCATACCTACATAGGTACCATGGACAATGCAGCCACAACCATGGATGTAGATGCAGACACATGCGTTAAAATTACAACATCTGAAACAAACATATAATACAACAATTGCAGCCAACTCCGATCACTACAAGATAGGTTGAACCAAATCTTGGTGCAACTTCTTATTAAATGTTGCAGGACCTTCACTAGTCGGCCATCGTTAACCTACCGGAACCGCTCCACCTCTTGAAACATAAAGACACATTCCAATACAACAATCAATGAGGAATCTAACCACTGGTCTAGCCATACATCTCAATTCTTCTTCAATTCTTCCATATTGTTGCTAAACTTATGTAAATTGTAATGATTTTTGATGTTCTAGGCATTATTTAGTCTTGGGAACAATAGGTAAGCACTTTTAGCATCAAGTTAAAAGATTTTATCTATTATACTTTTTCCATTGATTATCAACTGTATTTGTGCTTTCATTGTGTGATTGATGCATAATAAGACTGTGATGTACAGCTAGTTTACGTTTATGGGTTGTTTAACTGTTATATTCTTAGGGTGAAATTGAATTGTTTCCTTTTTTGTCAATTGTAGCCAATTAGAAGCATCTATTTGTTGGCCGATCCTCATAATGTTCTTAGATTATATGATCGTATAATTTTAACGTTTCTTGCGTGTAGGACATTGAGAAGTTGTATTGGTTTCACGTGTTTATTGATATTTTTGGGCTATTCTATGGCATTGATCATCTAGATTAACACAGGGGTAAGGGCTATTGTATTGCGTCATCTCGCTCACTTTAACTATAATTAAGGGAAGGGGGGGTATCTCTACGCGAAATGGGAGATAACTCTCCACAATATGTAGTCAGTGCAATAGAGTAGAATAACATGTCAATGATCAATGGATAGTCTAGAAGTGTTAAACAATAGTGCCCAATGCTCGTTATATTCATATTTACACCCTTTGTGTTATTTGCTTGCTAGTGTAATATCTTAATATTTTATTCAATTGGTAATCGTAGTGTTTTCTCAAAATCAAACCCCCTCCCCCCTTTATACTACATACATTGAGTGATATTAATGTATGGGCCTTTAGCGTGCAACACTAGATCAAGTCTCGTTTCTTCGTGGAACGAATAATGTTTTCAACTATCTACTCCCCTTTAGTTAGAGACATTAGGTGTTAAAATTTGTATCTTTCAGAGGCACGAAGAATGTCTCCCAATCCCCTTCAAATTCCGTAGTAAATGTACCACTATTTACGTCAATCTTTGTGTATGCAGTTTTAATGAAAGGTCTCCTAAGAGCAAGTCCAACAAATTCTCAAAACTTCTTCTAAATGGAGATTCAAAACTCATATTCTCTAACTTTTTCGTTCCTACTGCGACAAACTCTCTATTTTGCAGGTTTTGACATTTATTACACAATAATGATTTGCTTTGTAATTTAAATCAAACACTTAGTTTAAATGACTCTACAAAGATATATACTTGAAGAAAAGTTAGAGAAATTACTAACTTTATTGCTTCATTTTAAAGATAATTACATATCTTAAACTATTTATTTATTTTAACAAATTTAAAATAATGACTATTAAATTAATAAAACTCATCAGACTAATACAAAGTTTTCAGAAGGTTATAGAAAAACAAAGACACCTTTTGAATCAAAAAAATTAAATAAGTCAAATTTCAAAACATATCGTTTTTGATATTTCACTATTTCTCATCGAGTGAATAAAGAAATCAATAACTGATTTCTTAATGTCATATTCATGTCATGATTCATGTTAATTATTACTTGAGAATCATAAGTTTAAAATAACATAAAAGATTTTTTAAAATTGATCACCCAAATGAATAACTAAAAAACGAGAAAAGATATAACTGGATGTTTCAATGGGTCAATGGGAGGCCGTCGTCGTACCTCTCAAAGCTAATATTTATAAGCCCTAAATGCTTACTATCTACAACTAAGTAGATAGCGGCAAGTCGGGGTCGTCCACGAAGAAGAGGGATCTTCCTAAGCGTTTAGGCACAAAAGGTTGATATTACGCTAGGAGTAGATATACATACATACATATAAAGGCATGTAAATGGGGGGGTTGGTTGTTTGGTGGCCCTAAGTTATGAACTTAAAAACACAAGATAACTAGCAAAGCCAAGCAACTAGGTTAATCATCAAACAAAACTAAGAAAAGGGGTTTTAAAACTACAAAGATAAAGCCTTGGGGGCAATTGATATCCACTTCCAAACCTAATGTAGATCATTGAATCATTCACTCAATCACATTCATTACTTGACTTAACATTAACATACTTATCTAGCAAGAATCACAACACATTATGCACAAGAAGTTATAAGTTCATGTTCATAGATTTTCACGCAAAGGAGCTAAGGAATTCGTCACTTTCCTAACACCCGAACACTTCAATCATAAAAACACTTCCTATTCTTAAACAACCCATGGCATAAATGAAGTGAAACATAGCATCAAGAATACATAAATGATAAATAATAAAGGCTTCAAGAACGAGTGAAACAATCTATTCATACTTCAACTACATGTTGTGAAGATAAATCTTCCATCCTTCTTAGATAGAGTTTGCAAGAGTGAATTCGACATCTCTTGTCAAACCACACTAATGACTCCCTTAGTACTAAGAGTATCCAATTGATGGCATTTAGCACGAAGAATCAACAAGCTTGACAACACTTATAAACACTACACCGTGTCTAAGCATTTAACAAATTCATGCATTTACACAAGATTAGTCAAGAACGATCGACATTCATAGACCTCTCTCATATGCTACCTAAAACAAACATGACAACGAGTTCGACATCATCACATTCATCTAGCAATTATCAACACACCAACATCATTTAAGAAACTCTAACTCATGCTCTTGGATTCCACATTAAAAGAGGGGAGAATTAGCTACTTTCTCCCAACTTTAACAAGTAATCATACACGCAATTCGTATACTCAAGCTTCCAACAACATCAATGCAATTAACAGTTCACATTCAAAGCTCAATAAATGCACAATAGAAAAAGCACCAAATAGATGGATATAATGGTTCTTACTACATAGAAATGGAAGCTTCAATCCTTTGCTCCCAAGATAAAACTAAGATAGAGAACTAAAAGACATAATTAATCTACAAAAACTAAGAAAAGAAAGAAGAGAAAACCTAGGGTTTTAACACCTAAAAACGCAAGAAAGAAATGGGCAGAAGCTACTGAAGAGGAGAGGATAAGGGGAGTATTTATAGCACAAAAATCAAGAAGAAATTCAGACCACTCGTCCGTCGCGAGTCGCGACGTGCTCGCGATGAACCATCGCGTGTCGCGACGGTCTCGCGACGGACACAAATTCCAGCATGATTTCTTCTTTCTCTTTTATATCTCATATCCTTCTCTTCTCTTAACTTCTTCAATTCTTCATATCTTCAAAAAGCTCAAATCAAAGTCTTCAAATCTTCAAAGATATTCTTCAAAGTCTTCAAAGTTTTCAAAGTCTTCAAACAAATTACCTTGTCACACAAAATTCTCTAAAAAGTGATAAAAATGTAAAAGTCTCTTTTAACACTCCTTAGATAGTTTCAAGGGAAAATGTCACATTTAGAGCACAAAAGTGTACAAAAGTTAATTTCAAAAGTCCTAATATAACCGTTTAAAATGGGCACATCAGTCAATTTTATGTGTTTATTCAACAAAAAATAAATGTTAAAAAATAAATTAAGTAGTCAAACAAAATCCTTAATATAATATTTATGCTACTATCCATAAAATTTTGGTTATAGCATATGGATAAGAAAACTAAAATATCACTAAGAGGGAGGAAATAAAAGGAAAAAAATTAATGTAATTCTATTTGTTAGTCTAATGGTTTGTACAATGAGATTTGAATATTAATCTCTCCAAACTTTTTCAAATTCCACATGTATTTTTTGAGAGTCAAATTTATTAACTTTGACTCAAATTTCATTGATATATCAATGAATTACTCCCTCCATCCCAGAATAAAGTTCCTAGTTTTTTGTTAACTTTCTCAAGTCAAGTTTGACAACCTTACGTGTACTACCAGTGTATAAAAAATTGACCTTTAGAAAATATATGTTACAAGGAATCTAAAAATATATCACATAATGATATTGTAACCTATATACACTACCGCAGAAACCCATCCTCTGACACCGGTTTTTAGCACTGATTTTTGAAAACCGGAGCCCAAAATGTAATAACACCGGTTTTTTAAAATTTGAACACCAGTTTTTTAAAAATCGATGGTAAAATTAAAAAATCGGTGTCAAATTAACACCAGTTTCCTAAAAACCGGTGTTGGAAAAAAATAGCTCCGGTTTTAAAAAATTGGTGCTAAAATTTTTTAAAATTCAATCTTCCCGCCAAAAAATTTGTCTAAACTTTTAAAAATTTAATCTTCCCCTCAAAAAATTCAAAACAAAATTCGGCAAAAATTCTCCAATAATTTCAAAAAATGTTGCCAGAAATTTCATAGGCTGAGAGCAGCTGCACGCAGGTGCTCTAAGCTAAATTCTTTTTTTTTCTTTAACTTTCAAAATCGTTCACTTCTTCTGTTGACTTTAACTAATAACTAAGTTGACTTAAATTAATCAATGATCAACCTTTATTGACCAAATATATATTAATATGAATAAAAATGTTTGATGTTAAATAATTAACGTTCAACCCTTAATTGATTTAGCATATATAAATACAATTTTAACTAGGCAACTGTTAATCCTTATTTGTCTTTCTACATGTAAACACTAAAAACTAAGTTGACTTTAACTAAACAACGGTAAACTCTTACTTGACTTTCTGTATGTAAATACTAATAATTAAGTTGACTTTAACTAATCAACGATCAACTCATGTTTGACTTAATTTGTATATATACTAATAAAATATTTGACTATAACTAATCTACGTTGAAATTTTAGTTTACTTTCTATATATAAACACTAATAACTAAGTTGGCTTTAACTAATCAATGATCAACTCTTATTTTACTTAATTTGTATATGCTAATAAAATGTTTGACTATAACTAATCTACGTTTAACCTTTATTTGACTTTTTATATATAAATACTAATGCGAATAAAAATGATTAACTTTGAATAATCAAAGTTCAACCCTTAATTAACTAGGTATATATAAAAACGATAAATAGGTTTGAGTTCAACTAATAAAAGGTCAAACTTTACTTGACTTTTAATATATAAACACTAATAAATAGGTTGACTTTCACTAATCAATGGTCAAACCTTACTTGACTTTCTATATATAAATACTAATAATTATGTTAACTTTGACTAATCAACAGTCAAACCTTACTTGATTTTCAATATATAAACTTTAATAACTAAGGTTTTAACTAATCAATGGTCAAACTTTACTTGACTTTCAATATATAAACACTAATAACTAGGTTGACTTTAACCAATCAATGGTTAAACTTTACTTGACTTTCAATATATAAACACTAATAACTAGGTTGACTTTGACTAATCAAAGGTCAAACCTTACTTGATTTTCAATATATAAACACTAATAACTAAGTTGACTTTAACTAATCAACGGTAAACCCTTGCTTGACTTTGTATATATAAACATTAATAACTAATTTAACTTTAACTAATCACGGTGAATCATTATTTGAATTAGTATATATAAATACGAATAAAAATGTTTGACTTTGCCTAAACAATGCTCAACCATATTTGACTTTCTATATACAAATAGTAATAACAAAGTTGACTTTAACTAATCAACGGGAAACCCTTATTTGACTTTTTATATATAAACAATAATTACAAATTTGAGTTTAACTAATCAAAAGTCACCTCTTAATTATCTTAGTATATGCAAACACTAATAACTAATTTGACTTTAACTAATCAACGGCCAACAGTTGCTTGACTTTATATATTTAAACACTGATAACTATGTAGACTATAACTAATCAACAATCAGTCCCTACTTGACTTTTCATAAATAAACAATAATAAACCTTTCATATAACTCAGTTGACTTTATTAGACTAACAGCCAACCCTTGTTTGACTTACTATATGTAAATACTAAAAACTAAGTAGAGTTTGACCAATCAACGGTAACCCTTACTTGACTTTCTATATGTAAACAATAATAACTTAGTTGACTTTAACTAATGAACAATTAACTGTTATTTGACTTCATTTGTATGTACTAATAAAATGTTTGACTATAACTAATCCACGTTCAACCTTTACTTGAATTTCTATACACAAACAGTAATCGCTAAGTTGACTTTAATTATTCTACGGTCAAATATTACTTGACTTCTATAGATAAACACTAATAACTAAATTGATTTTAACTAATCAACGATTAAACCTTACTTGGGTTTCAAAATATAAACACTAATAGCTAGTTTAACTTTAACTAATGAACAGTCAACCCCTATTTGACTTTCTATGTATAAACACTAATAACTAAGTTGACTTTAACTAATTAACGGTCAACACTTACTTGACTTTCTATGCATAAACACTAATAACTAAGTTGACTTCAACTAATTAACGGTCAACTTTTACTTGACTTTCCATGTATACATACTAATAACTAAGTTGACCTTAACTAATCAACGATAAACCTTACTTGACTTTCTATACATAAACAATAATAACTAAGTTGACTTCAACTAATCAACAATCAACTTTTACTTGACTTTCCATGTATACACATTAATAACTAAGTTGACCTTAACTAATCAACGGTAAACCTTATTTCACATTCTATATATTAAATACTAATAACTAAGTTGACTTCAACTAATCAGAGGTCAACTCTCACTTGACTTTCTATATAAACACTAATAACTAAATTGACTTTAACTAATCAACTATCAACACTTACTTGACTTTCTATGCATAAACACTAATAAATAAGTTGACTTCAACTAATCAACAATCAACTTTTACTTGACTTTCAATGTATACACACTAATAACTAAGTTGACCTTAACTAATCAACAGTAAACCTTACTTGACATTCTATATATAAATGCTGATAACTAAGTTGACTTCAATTAATCAGTGGTGCACTCTCACTTGATATTCTATATAAACACTAATAACTAAATTGACTTTAACTAATAAGCGAACAACCCTTACTTACTTAGTATATAAATATAAATATAAATGTTTGACCTTAACTAATTAACGTTGACTTTAGTTACTAATGGATATGAAAATTAAGAACTATATAAAACTAGTCAAACCTCAGTTAATCCTTCTTCCTCACCTTTCCTCCAGCTCGTTACCCTCCCCCACAATCCCGTCGCTCGCAAACCCACCCTCACTTTCCCTCTAGCTCGCAACCCTCCAGCTTGCCGCCAACCTGAGAGGAGACATGAGGACATTACCGGAGATTGAGGGTGACGCCGGGAACAAGAGAGCGACACCGGAGATCTGAATGAGTCGCCAAAGAGGTCGAGGCTAGGGTTTGGGATTGGAAAGGGCTGTTAAGGACATGAGCTCAGCGGTGCGGAGTTGGTGTATGAGCTCAGAAATCCGAGTGCTTCGCACCTGACCGCCGCCGCGACCGCGAGGTATTGGGTTGTGAGAGAATTTGATGGGCAAATTACGAAGAAGTTGTCCAGGGCTGTTAAGGACATGCCACGCCGGAAATATGTCCAGGTAAACAATCATCAAATTCTCCGCTTATTCTCTTCTCTAGCGCTAGAAATGCGATGGTTTCCGGTTGATTTTAAGATGCTCTTCATACTCGTACCTTCGTGTTTTTGTTACTGCCGCTCCGATGTATTTGTTCGGGTCAGTTTTATACTTGTTTAGCTTCCTTTATAACTTATCGGAGCTCGCACATGCTATTTTGCTCTGGAGCTGTTAGGCTTAATGTGCTTAAGAATTTTAATGGAACACTCATGTTATATATTGCTTTTATATGACATCTGTGCACCCAAATTGGAACACATTAGAAAAACAACTCTCAATCAATCTGTCTGTTTCCTTACTAAATACAAGAACTGATTGTATTTGTCTTTTAGTTGGAATTGCATTAACTCTGGGTTTCTCTATTCTTGTTGGATGTTTATAAAACTAGCCTCGCCTCCATTTATAATTACTGCTTATGTTTGATTCCATGTATTAATGCATTCTAGGTGCTTGATGTTCTGTGTAAGTTAAATTCTATATTGATATATTAATGCATTCTTGATGTGTTAGCTACATGAGGACAAATTGGAGCAGAAGAATGCATCAGTAAACAAGATTGATCAATAAATAGGAGAGAATGGGGCAGAAAAGGGTTATGGAGAGCAGTAGTAGCTAGAAGGAGAGAGTGAAAGGGGAGATGAGGGGTTCTAGTAGGCAATTGAAGGCTATGCTCTGCAAGAATTGGCTGTTGAAACTTCGTCACCCTTTAGTCACTCTTATGGAGATCAGTTCTTTGAGTTTAAGTGCTATCCTTTTGTTGGAAGTTTGTAACTTTGATTTACTACATGAGTAATTTCCTTTTTAATCATGTGAATTCTGTGCTAGCCGACTAATTATAGCTGTGTGTTGATAGGTAAAATTAAGGAATTATGACTTGCTGGGTATATTTATTATTGGCCAAAAACATGAATATTATTTGGAGGGAGAGGGAGTATAGTTTATGTTTGTGTACTCTGTTTCTGTAACACCTAGTCTCAAGGGTTTAATTTTGTTTCTGCTTTCATGATGAGCTATATATGTCCTCATTACTGGTCTTACCAAAGCAGCACAACGCCTGGATGGAATTTATGCATTAATATGTGTAGTTCTGGTGGCTATTGATTTTAAAGCATGTTCTCTCTCTTTTTGCATATTTTGACACTACCACATAGACCCCCCTCTAGCACCGGTTTTTTAGCACCGGTTTTGAAAACCGGTGCCCAAATTGTAATAGCACCGGTTTTTTTTGTTTTGTAGTAGTGTCAAGTAGAAGAAGAGATTTGCGAAGAGAGTGCTAAGGATGAAAATTTTGATGTAGAAGAAGGGGAGTTACTGAAAGAGGAGAATGAGCAAGTAGAGGAAGTCATTGATCAGGTTTGAGCTATTCCTTACACTTTAAAGTTTGGTTCTGGTCTAATATCATGACTGAAATTTAACATTATGCATCATGTTGGTGAAATATTGAAAAATCTGATCAAGACATTCAAGGGTGCTTTCTTGCCATTCTTTGCCGAGCTGTCCTCTTATTTGATGCCTATATGGGTAAGTATTTTTTATGACATCTTATGATACAAATTATTATTGAACTTGAACAGTTATGTGTTGGAGGATGATTTAGTATCAAAGTGTTTTTATTTGTGAGGCGAATGATTGTTAGAGTTCATACTTTAGGTGTTATGTTGACTTGCCTGGGTATTTATACAGAGAAAAGATAAAACTCATGAGGAGAGAAGAATTGCTATTTACATCTTTGATGATGTTGCTGAATGGTGCCGGGATGCAGCTTTAAAGTAAAGTTTCCACTTGGTCAGCTCAACGAGATTTGGTATTTGCTTTGGTATATTCATGGTGGATGGAGAAAAATTGCGCCATCGAAGAAAAAAGATGTCGAGCCCGATAAGTTTGTAGCTGATTTTAGGTAGATTTAGTGGAACCCAATAAGCTTATAGCATATATTTTGGAGTTAGAACATAATTTTTTGTTAATTCACATAATTTGAACTATTTGTTTCACTATTATTATGATTGTTAAATTAATACCCTACTAAATTATTAATGTTGGACCTTTTTCCCTTCCTTTGAAAGCAGCTGCCCGCAGCTACTTATAGAGGGTTTCCTTTCTCTGAAAGCAGTTGCGCGCAGCTGCTTACAGCGGACAGGGATTTTTTTTAATACCCTTGAAAATTTTAGCACCGGTTTTTTAAAACTCGGTGCCAAATAAAATTGGTGCTAATGGGTCACACAATTAACATCGATTTTTTTTTAAAACTAGTGCCAAATTAAACCTGTGCTAACAGGGTATATATTAATACCGGTTTTTCAAACTGATGCTAAAAAAAACTGGTGATAAATTAGCATCGATTTTTTAAAAATCGGTGAAGACGTTTCACCAGCCACTTAGCCATCGGTTTTTTAACGAAAAAATCGGTTCTAGAGCAAGAAAAAGTCCGTGTTAGAGGGGAGTTCATGTGATAGTGATACTAGTTGAAATTTATGGTCAAACATGACTTGAGAAAGTTGATAAAAAATTAGAAACTTTATTCTGGGACGGAGGCATATTATTGTGCATAATTTGGTTAGATTGGCTATAAAGTATATTATTATTAATTATTTGTTTTTACAATATTTAATTTTATGTAATTTAAAATATTAATGATTAAATATGTGCACTAAACTTCGTGAGAAATGTGACATTTTTAGTAGGATGTGGGATTATAAGAGTTTAAATTTATTTATTATTATTTTTTAATTCAAAACATCCATCAATGATGGATGTGAGATATTTATTAGGCTCCCCCGACCCTTTAAAATACGAAATCAAAAGATAAAAGAATAAATATTCATAGTGCCCTAAAATTTATTCGATGATGAGTAAAAAGTAGTTAAACACACTGTGAATTGCGAAAAACAAATCCTCTAGGTGCGAAAAACACACTGTGAAGGTGCGATTGCGCCCTAACGGCTCTGCGCCACCTGTTTGCTCAGTCTCCGGCGACGCCGCCATGGCGGAGCCACCGCCTGCGATCTCCTACGCTCAGGCCGTAACCCAGGAGCTACGTGAGGCTCTGAACATCGCTCCAATGTCCAATCTCGCAGACCATGAGTTCACCCCAAAAGCCAAAATTGATCATTTGGGTGAACCGGGGCTCCACTTCTCCGACGAGGAGTGCCTTCGACTGGAAGCTCCTCTCAGGTGGACGTTGATTGGTAAGTTCTCCCGTAGCCGCCCCCAGCTCGAAAAACTCCGGAAAGATTTCCATACGGCTGGCTTCAAAGGGAGCTGTAATATCACTCTACTCGATAATCGTCAGGTTCTGATCTCTTTCTCCCTTTCTGATGACTATTATCGATGTTGGTTACATAAGGTTTGGAATTTTGGAGCTTACTCCATCAGAATGTCTAAATGGGTGCCTACTTTTAATCCCAATGCTGAATCCCCCATTGTACCAATCTGGATATCCTTATATGGCTTACCCCAGCAGTTTTTCGATTATAGTGTTCTCATGTCAATTGGCAATTTAATTGGAACCCCAATTAGGGTAGACAGAGCATCCATTAACAGAACTAGGCCACATGTTGCTAGGGTTTGTGTTGAGCTTGATGTTACTAAGCCTAGACTGGATAGAGTTTGGCTCAGTTTCAGGGAATGTGGGTTCTGGCAGTATATCGAATATGAAGGAATCCCTTCTTATTGCTCAAATTGCCTTAAGTTAGGGCATACTGACTCTGTCTGTAGGTTTGACAAAAATACTGCCAAGTTTATACCCTGGAAACCACAGAGTAAAGCCACAGGGGAAGGTAATAAAGCCATTCCCAGGGACGAACAGGGAAGAACTCAAGGTAAAGGAAATGGAAATGTTTTTACTGGTCTATCTGTCCCCAAAACTAACCATGTTTACAGGCCAAAAGATGACCACTCGGGAAAACAATACTTTCAAGCCCCTAAAGCTGCCAGGAACCCAAAGATGAACACAGGGACAAGTACTGAAGCATTGAGCCCTTCTCAGGGCTCTCAGGTACCACTAACTCCTGCTCCAACTATTGTTAATGCTGCAGCTTTACCAAAACAGCATGTTCCCACTGGTTCACCCACACAAAATGCTGTAATGAATGAAACAAACCACCTCTCCCAAAATGAAATAACCAAAACCTCTACAGCCTCCCCCCTTGCAGTCACACTCAGGAACACAACAAGCCCCACTAACAAAACAGCTCAATCCCCTTCCAATGATACACAAGCTGATTGCTGCCCAGAAAAGCAAAACCTGATGCAACAACAATCCAACCAATCTGTTTCTGTCAGCCTTGATGTTTCTGCTGTTGAGGATCAGCAGAACATAAAAAATCAGAAAATCCCTCATTTTTTTTCTGAAACTTTCGAGCACAACTTGACTGACTCAAGCCTCATCAGAAACCCTTACAAGCCACTCGACTGGATAAACACTGAAACACCTACTAGAAAACCGGAAAACACCTTAGAATTTGACCAATTTAATTTTGAGGAAATTAAAAATATATTACTTAAAGATCAGATAAGAATTAACAAAATTCTCCATGCTAACCCTAACCAAACCAATATTAATCAGAGGAAACATACGAAGAAAGATTACTCCTCAATACCAAAAACGGTTCACACCCGTTCCTCACTGAAACTTTCCAAAACCTTTCCATGAATAGTATCCACATTTGTGCATGGAATGTTAGAGGAATAGGAAATAACCCAACCAAAATTCGTCTTAAACACATCAAAAGACACAATAGGATAAAAATCTGTGCCCTAATGGAACCTCTGCTTAGCCCTGACCAAGTACAAACAGTCTCCAGAGAGCTTGGTTTTATTAACTGCTTTGCCACTCCCATCAACAAAATATGGATAATGTGGGATACTGATATCTCCATAGATTTAGTAAAAGTAGAAGAACAGATGACTATTGTCAAAATCAAATCTGCTTTGCTATCATCAGACTGTCAGGTTGGATTCATTTATGCTAAACACACTATTCGGGAAAGGAATGAACTGTGGCAAGCCTTAGCACCTTTTAAGAATGAATCCCTTAGTCTGATAGGAGATTTCAATGTCATCAGGACAAATGAGGAATATCTGGGGAACTCCATACCCAACCAAAACAGCCTAAAAAACTTTAACTCCTTTCTAAATGATCAGAACTACACAGAAATCCCAACCTTTGGCAGTTTATTCACATGGACTGGCATGAGAACCAAAGGGAGGGTCTGGAAACTCCTCGACAGAGGAATTTCCAACCATGAATGGTGGCACAGATTTCCTACCTCAAAAATTAACACACTCCCCCGTGAAGGCTCTGATCATACACCACTAATCTTAACTGTCTCAGACACACCTCCCTTGAACTCCCCAAAGCCTTTCAAATTTCAGGAGTGCTGGGTAAATCATCCAACATTCATGAACCTGGTAGAAAAATCGTGGAATACACCAACTCATCTTAATGGAATGAGTAAATTGGTCTTCAAACTTAAGACCTTAAAAGCATCGTTGAAAATCTGGAACAAGGAGGTTTTCGGAAACATCTTCGATGCTGTCCATGAATGTGAGGAACGCTTGATGCAAGCTGAAAGAGATGTCCAGCGAGGGGAATCCATTATAACCATCCAAGCTTTAAGCCAAGCACGGGCTAACTTAAGAATAGCCCTCAAAAACCAGGAAACCTTTCTCAGGCAAAAATCAAGACTTAAATGGATGAAGGAAGGTGACGCCAACTCAAAGTTCTTTCATCAATCTATCTCAAACAAGCATAAAAGGCAAACAATATCCATGATAAGGAATAAAGATGGTAACTGGTTGCATAAAACGGAAGATATTGAAAGGGAAGCAATCAATTTCTTTACAAATCTCCTCACTGAGGAGACACTTGATCCCTCAGGTATCAACTCAGCATGGATTCTGGATAATATACCAAAAAGTGTAACACAAGAAATGAACAACCACCTCCTCAGACCAGTTAACATGGAAGAGTTAACTAACATGGTCGCTTCCATGGATAGCCACTCTGCTCCGGGGCCAGACGGTTTCTCTGGCTTTTTCTTCCAACAATGCTGGGAATTTATTAAGCAGGATGTCTTGGAAGCAGTGAAAGATTTTTTCACCGGAACAGCAATCCCAAAAGCAATCTCATCGACACTCATCATACTAATTCCTAAAAAAGAGATATGCTCATCTTTCGGAGATTACAGGCCCATAAGCCTAAGCAACTTCACGAATAAAATCCTTTCCAAAATAATCTCATCCAGACTTAAAGCCTACCTTGATATCATAATCACCCCAGAACAGTCAGCCTTTGTATCGGGTAGAGAGATAGCTGACAATGTCCTCCTCATGCAGGAATTCACAAATCATCTCCATTCCAAAGCTAGGGGACACAACATAATCCTCAAGCTTGACATGATGAAAGCATTTGACAGAGTATCGTGGACATTTCTAAAAAACACCCTATCTAAATTGGGTTTCTCCTCCATCTTGGTCAATCTCATCATGGGAAACATACAAGCCGCACACTTCTCAATCCTGATCAACGGTAAATCTGCTGGATTCTTCCCGGCCTCCAGAGGTTTAAAACAAGGGGACCCCCTCTCCCCCATGTTATTCATTTTAATGGCCGAAGCATTCTCCCATAACCTGAATTTCCTATACCAGTACGGGAACATCCACCCGTATAAGCTTCCCAGAGGCATGAAACCTTGCTCACACCTCTCATATGCTGATGACACAGCAATCTTTATGAAATATACGAAGCAAGGACTTCAAACAGTTATGAAATTTCTGAAATCATATGAATTAGCCTCTGGACAGAAAGTCAACTTTGAAAAATCGACCTTCTTCATCTCAAAACACACACCCCACAGAATCACTCATCTCATTAAAAGTGAAACAAAAATGATGGAAGGATCCACACCCTTCAATTACCTGGGAAGCCCCATTTTTGTTGGCAGAACCAAAAATGCCTATTTCCATAACATGTTACTCTCAATCCAGAACAAAATCAACCACTGGAATAATAAACTCCTATCTCTGGCCGGAAAAGCAACACTTATTAGGCATGTGTTGGCATCGATGCCAATACATCTCCTAACTGTTTTAAAGCCAACCTCACACATCATAACCCTCACTCACAAGGCTTTAGCAAAGTTTTTTTGGAACAACAACCTTGATAAAACCAAAAAACATAGGACCTGGAGATCCTACTCTAAACTTTGCTTCCCTCTGTTGGAAAATGGCCTTAATTTTAAAAACCTTTACACACTAACTGAATCTTTCTCAATCAAACTTTGGTGGAAACTCCAGAGTAGGAAATCCTTATGGGCTTCAGTACTGTGGTCGATGAGTGACAACCAGAAAACCTCTAGAACCTGGAAAAGAATCAAGGAGGTAAACCAGATTGCAGTAGACAACACAAAAGTCATACTCGGGAATGGAGCTGTCTCCTTCTGGCATTCCAACTGGACATCTATGGGTCCACTGTCTGACTCTCTGATCAATCCCCAAGTTTTTCCCCACCAAGCACTCACAGTAGCTGAATACTTCAACAATAAAGCCACATTCTCTGACCAGATCAAACGAGCAATACCTGAACATCTTTTCCAATGCCTGGATTTTGAATATCACATTACTCCCGGCTATGATGATACTCTCGTCTGGAAACCAACCCAATCAGGTAACTTCACAGTTAAGTCGGCCTATGAACTAATCAGGGAAAAGAAAAACAAAATCCCATCCTACAGCCACCTCTGGTCACAACTGTTACAAAAAAAATCTCTTTATTTAACTGGAAACTTTTGAACAGGCTAGTTGCTTTCCCTGATGTCTTGGTGGATTTCAATTTCCATCTCCCCTCCAGGTGCAGTCTATGCTTGTGTAAATCAGAATCTATACACCACTGCTTTAATTCTTGTGAGAAAGTACGGCAACTCTGGAAAATGGTGAACTCTACTTTCAATATGCCTGACAACACTTTTCAACTCTTATGGGATAGGTTTTACTTCTACTGGAATTTCCAGTCTCTTGACAGACCCATCACCAAGCTAATTCGTATTTTACCATGCATCGTGAATTGGCACCTGTGGTGTGCTAGATGTTCATATACATTTGAGGGCACAAAACCGGATGTTATGATCATATATAGGCGTATTCTGTATCATTACAATGACATCCTTTTGGCCTTCAAATTGGATTTCACATGGGTTATGTCAAACGTCCCTAAGTTGTTGTCCCCGAATTCAGCCAAACAAAAGCCACCTAAAATTCTGAAATGGTTACTGCCTTCGGCATTTAAATTGAATACGGATGGATCTTATCTTAGCAAAGATTGTGCGGGAGTTGGGTGTATCATTAGAGACCATATAGGCCAAGTAGTAGCAGCTCTCTCTAGAACTGTTGTGGCAGACAATATCTTGCAGGTTGAAGCTCTGGCTTTGCAGCACGGACTCCAGCTTACTAGGGACAAGGGCATATCAAGCGTTGACATAGAAGTGGATTCAAAAGTACTGATAAGCATGATTAGACGCCAGTTCAAGATTCCATGGACACTCCTGCACACGATCAGGCGGATCTGGGAACTTCTTCAAGGACTCAAATTCACTCTCAACCACACCTTCCGTGAAGCAAATGGAGCAGCAGACATTTTAGCTAAAATGGCCAGCCGGAGTCAGGTTAGTAACTTATATAATTGTGCAGGTTTACCTCCACTGCTGGCAGCCAAAGTGAAGCTCGATGCGCAAGGCATTCCGTATGTTAGAGCAGGTTAATCTCAGCCAAAATGTATCATTATGTATCAAACTGATCTATGAGAGCCCATAGACTAGATATAGCATTTTTGTATTAGGTTTAAGGGCTCATCAGGTGAATCAGTCGAGGTCAGGTATTAAGCCCCCCTCTTTCTTTGTACTTTTCTTTTAATTTTAATAAACGGGTAGGGGTCTGCCAAACCCCCCACCAACACAGGTGGATTTTCCAAAAAAAAAAAAAAAAAAAGATGAGTAAAAAGTAGGGTTAGTGATCTATTTGGATATGTTTCGTGCGAATTGGTCCCCCACGTGTAAACCAAATCCATGCCAGATATCCAATGAGATCTAATAGAAGGGAACTAAATTTTTACAAGCTGTACATCAATCTCAAAATTAGATTTTTGGGTAAAGTGCTCCATTGTGTTTGTGGTGGCCTGAAGTTAGAAAGCTTCTTCCATTATATATCTGTGTTTGTGGTGGCCTGATGGTTCCTTATTTCTTCGATACGAGTTCCTCCATTTTTTATCCAAAAAGACTGATGTTTTAGCGCTCACTGAATGATGCCTCTGCCTTTGGATCTGCATGGAAAAAGAGAAGTAGCAGTCTGTTTGTGGTGGCATGAAGTTAGAAAACTTCTTCCACAATCCAAAATTAATTATCTGTACATAGAATTTGATAACAACTAAGAGACAAAACTCATGGAAAATAAGCCAATAACCTACATCTTTGGATTCTTTGCAAACAAAACAACCAACATATAAGCAAGGAATACTGAACATCAAAACAACCATCCAACAGTCTAAGCAAATTTTTTCAAACAATCTGTCCAGAAAAAAATTATCACAAGCAATGGATTATCTCAGAATCTAATGCCTGGAATGTATATCTTATCAAGGAGTTTGATTCCCTTTAATTTTTATGGCAAATCATTCTGTTCCAGGACTTGGTAAACTGAATTCATTGTGTGTCTGGATAAAAAATAGGTGAATATCGAGGTTGCTAGTGAATTCCTTAGTATTTTGTTTATGTAGCAGCACGGGGAATATAGCAACCATGGTGCTTTTTGAGGGTTTTTTTTATAGCATTTATAGAAAACATGCAATCACTTTCAATTTGAACTGGGAAGGAGTAATTTTTATGAAATATTGGTATTAATTTAAGTTTGAAAGGACGTTAAATGCATGTATTTTTCAAAGCATTTAACAGCCCCTTTGTTATCTTTTTGTTAGAATATTGCTACATTTATGTTGGTTTACATCATAAGAGGTTTAGATGATCGCTCTCGATTTTCATATCTAAATCCTTCATTTTGTAACCTATTTATAGTCTAATGGATTTTTGGTCCTTACGAGCTTCTAGATTCATTTTTGTAAGCTTAATTTGTAGATTGCTCGTAAGAACTTCAGATTGATTTAGTGAAGGTCATTCGCAAGGATGGTAGAAGATTGAAGGCCACGAGCCATATGTGGTAGAAAAAAATCGGATTGGAAGAACGAAGGCCAACCGAC
This sequence comes from Rubia yunnanensis, assembly GCA_037428765.1. Lineage (NCBI taxonomy): Eukaryota > Viridiplantae > Streptophyta > Magnoliopsida > Gentianales > Rubiaceae > Rubia > Rubia yunnanensis. The sequence continues at coordinate 77,094,082 of CM075068.1, forward strand.
CGACTGACCGGCTGGGTGATGAAGACCGGGCGCGCGGGCAGCACATTTAACCGCCCGCCCGCACGGTGGAAATAACCCATGGAGTGCAGCCCCAAAATCAGAGTGCGCGGCCACACGTGGCAACCTGACCGTGCTTAGAAACCGTGCGCCCTGCGCGGTTGATCGCGGACCAGCGCGCCTTGAAAAAAGTCGTAGTGCAAGTCCTTTAGTCCTCCAACGCGCGCTCTGAGCACCTCAGCCTCGCTCAACGCCTGGCATGTGCACTTGCTGCGGGCCTTGACTTTCTTTAGACCATTTTGTACTATAAATACTCCGAACCTTATCTTCTTCTTCCTCATTTTTTTCTCCATCTAAAAATAGTCTCCAAAATCCTAGTTTGCATTTATTTCTCTTCTTTTCTTCTATGCTTACCATGGATTCTTGCTATTTTGTTATGGGTTTTCATAATGTAGGCTAAATATACTTTTGGGAGCAATTGGTAAGCATTTCTAGTATGAATTGTGAGATTTGATTATCCTATTTTGTGCTTTGATTATCAAGTATGTTTGGTGCTTTCTTGTGTGATTAATGCATGATTAATGCTAGGATGATCAACTAGTTGATTATGGGTTGATTCTTTGCTTGATTTTTGGTTAAACCCAAAAAACTTTGACTTTTTGTCAATGTAATTGTTATTGGTTAATGCTAGGTTATAATTAGGAGTGACAACTAGCTATAATTGTTGATTGATGAAATTGCTTAGACTTAGAATGAATTTAAATGGGTTCGACTAATTATCAATGTTGCCCACTAATAACGACTAACATGAAGGCCTATCCTCATATTCGTTATTAGTAGATATACTTGTGCTATCTATGTGTTTCTTGCTTGTAGGACATTGTGGTAGTTGTGTATATTGCTATCCTCGGAGAAGTCTATGACGCGATCGTCTAGAGTGATCCGAGGGTAAGGGTTATTGTGTGGCGCCGAGCGCTCACTCTAACTATAACCGAGGAGAGGTGAGAAATATCAACACTCGAAAGGTGTGGATAATTTTTCCACAATATGTGATTAATGCATAAAAATTGGACAGTAAATCTATGATTAAAGGATGACTAGAAATGTAAACCAATTGCGCCTAAGACTCGTCATAATCTTAGTTAAGTTATTTGTGCCATTTGTAATCGTTTTTACATTGCTCTTTCTACTTGATTATTAATTTAGTAGTTTAAAGTAGTCGTAGTGTTTTTCAAAACCAAACCCCCCCAACTTGGTTAGCACGCACGTAGAGTGACATCTTCGTGTGCTTTTTTATACTCATTTTCCTCGTGGACGACCCTGTCTTACCACTAGCTACTATTTAGTAGTTAGCCATAATTTGGGCTTATAAATACTATCTTTGAGAGGCACGACGACGTCCTCTCAAATTTTGGTGCCGCTGCCGGGGAAAAGACGTATTTTATTAAAGTGTTAGTGTAGTTTTGTGTGTTTTTGTTTAGTTGTTTGTTTTTGACATTTTGCTTTCTTTTGTGATTGTTATTTGAGATAAGGTTGTATTGCTTTGGTTCTTGGTTTATGGTCGATACTCGGACTAATAGACAAGAACCCTTGCACTACGACCCTGATCTTTTGGGAACACTCCGGAGAGCAAAGAGAGTAGCCCATTTTGCTAACCAAACCACCCAATCATCACCCGAAGTAGTTACACCAACTATGGCGGATGATAATAGAACCTTAAGAGAGCTCCTAACTTAGAAAGCCAACCCCTTTGCATCACATTCCCTCCTCTTCCGAAAAATATCACTTGTGAGTTTAGGTCCGGGATGATCCATTGTCTACCATCTTTCCATGGGGTAATCAGGGGGGGACGCAAACAAACATTTGTACGAGTTCCATTATGTGACCATCAACTTGATGCCATCCGAAATTTAGAAGGACAATTTCAATCTAAGGGTGTTTCCTTTCTCTTTGAAGGATGCGGCCAAAGATTGGTTGTACTACCTCCCACCGAGAAGTATAACATTATGGAAGGAGATGAAAAGCAAGATTTTGGACAAGTTCTATCTGGCATCCAAGTCGGTGAGGCTAAAGAAGGAGCTAAGCAACATCTCACAATATTCGGGTGAATCTTTATGCGAATATTGGGAGAGGTTCAAGAGGTTGCTATCAAGTTGCCCATACCACCCATACAAGTGATGTGCCCCAATTTTACCACCGTCACTGCATTGCCGTGGATGATCGGAATCTGCAAGACAAAGCCCCCAGAGGTTTTTTTTTGGGGGGGGGGAAAGCTCTGAAGGCCAAGTCAGCAAACATATTACAAGAGTGTAATTAGGGATAAATAGTTTTTTTTTGAATAATAATCATGCTATTATATTATCGAGAATGCCTGAATACAAGTTGTGCTAGACTATGCGCATTTAGAACTACAGATCTATGCACTTTCATGAAGTGCACATTATGAAAAACCATAGCTAGCATTCTAATATTCCTAATCAAAGCTTTGAGATCCGGTGGGACCAAGGGGAATTTACTGGTATGTGTAAGGACCAATTCACAGTCCGTACGGATACAGATGCGAGGGATACCCAGAAAGCTAGCATATGACATTGCTTCGAATATGGCTCTAAGCTCCGCTTGGGTTGGTGATGTCGCCTGTAGTGAACGAAAACCAGTGAAGGTGGTAGTAGTTGAATCCTAGACCGCACACCAAGCCGCAACTGCCTTGCCATCCTGTTTCTGAAAAGCCGCATCTGTGTTGATACAAAACCAGTCTTGATAAACCGGATTGATATGATTATCCACTGTATACCATATGAGTGTAATGTCCCCCACTTGTTCCTCCCTTGGTCTGTCTGGTTGGGGCAGGGTCGATAAATGTTCTAGCGCCAATTGGGAAGAGTTGGGATTTGCTAGAACTGTGAGAGCTGTTTGATTTTCGACCATGGCCCCTTCAAAAGTTTCATTTATAGTTGCCAGAATGAAGTCCACCGAAGGTGCTTGATTTTCAATTGTAGCCTTATTCCTTGCACACCAAATCGACCATATGATGATACATGATAGATTTAAATCCTCATCTGTGGGCGCCGATTTGAACCATTGTCGAAGCCACGATTCCAGATTCAAAGGGGATCCTTGATGAAAATCGAACCCGAGTCTGGAAGCCCTCCAGACCATTCTTGCGATGTCACATTCGAGAATGATGTGAGACGTTGTTTCCATATGTTTATGGCACATTTGGCAAAACGATGACACCTCCATATTTCTCTTTCTTAGAGCCGGTCCTGTTGGTGCTGCATTCCGTACCAATCTCCAGACAAGGAACTTGACCTTCTCCGGTATATTCAAATGCCATAGTGTCTTCCACAGTTGTTGATAATCCACCGAGTATGATTGATAGTTGGAAGATGATGGGCTGTGATTGTTGGCTAAGTTGCATGCTTCATGATAGCCACTCTTAACTGTATAATTTCCTAGCCAATCCTTATCCCAAAATTGGAAATCCTTCAAACCAACGGGGTCAGATGGAATATATATTCCGGCAATATGATTGACTATAGATGGGTTGAAAAAGAGTCTCAAAAGTGGCTTTCTCCACTGCTTGTTACTGTCAATCATATCACTGACTTTGAAGTGCAGTTGTGGTAGAATTTGTGATTCAAACCTGATTGGATTTCTGAGATTAGGAATCCACTCGTCTTGGATATCAATATCTTGGCCTGTAACTACTTGCCATTTAACCCCGCTTCGGATCAGATCCCTTCCCCACAATATGCCCCTCCAACCCCACGACGATCCTTGTTTGCTCTTGACATTGAGAAAAGCCTCTTTGCTACAGTATTTACGGAGAAAGAATCTTGAGAAAAAAGATTCTTTGTCTGTAATAAGCTTCCATGCAAGTTTACCTAACAAAGCCTGATTCATGTGACGTGTGGATCTCATTCCCAGACCCCCCCACCACTTTGATTGGCACATTGATTTCCACGACATCCAGTGGATCCCTCGCCCATCAATATCCCCTGCCCAAATAAATCTTGCAAGATGACTATCAATTTTCTTTGCCACCGTAGCTGGAATTCGGAAGGTACTAAGAGTATACTGAGTTGTTGTAGCCAAAACATGTTTGGCGAGGGTAATCCTTCCCATGACTGAGATATCTCCCATTTTCCAAATGGAAGTTTTAGCCTTTACCCTTTGAATTAACTTGCTGAACATACCTACCCTCGATCCGGTGACATCCATGTCATGGCCAAGAAATTTTTCCTTTAATAGATCAGCAAAGATTCTGAAAGTCTGACTGAGTCGATCCTTTGTGCTTGGAAGTGTATTTGGGCTGACTAGAAGGGCAGACTTTTGGAAATTTATTCTTTGTCCCGAGTAAGCTGCAAATAGATTCAGTGTTTGGGCAAGTTTTGTTGAACCTCTTTCCGAAATATTGAAGAAGAGAATACAATCATCCGCAAACATCAAATGTGAAACAGGTAGGACCGATCTTCCAATTTTAACCCCTGGACAGGCACTTTGGAACCCAGGGGATGCTATCATTGAAGAAAACGCTTCCTGACAAAGGATGAATAGAAATGGGGATAGAGGGCAACCTTGTCGGAGACCTTGTATTGGTTGGAAAGTCTGGGAAAACCTTCCATTAAGCTTAATGGTGTAAGAGACGGTAGTAACACAAGCCATAATCCACCCAATCCATTGCCGAGGAAAGCCCATATGTTCCACCATATGCTCTAGAAAAGTCCATGAGACCCGATCATATGCTTTGCTCATATCCAATTTCATTGCCGCCACAGGTTGTTTTCCAGACTTCTTCTTACGTATGAATTCAATGAGTTCATGCGCTAGAAGAGAATTTTCGACAATGGATCTTCCCTGTACAAAAGCTGATTGATTTCCAGAGATGAGGTAACCCATGACCTTTTTGATTCTGTTAGCAAGGATTTTGGCAATAATTTTGTATGTGACATTGCATAGGCTTATTGGTCTTAAGTCAGCAGGTTCGTTTGGACATCTCGTTTTTGGGATAAGGACCAAAGTAGTGTGATTCCACTGTGATGGCATAGAGGAAGAAGAGAAAAACCTCTGAATCGCAGTTGTGACGTCCTCCCCTACCTCAGACCAATAATGTTGATAAAACCCCGGAGGTAGGCCATCTGGCCCTGGTGCTTTCCATTTGGCTATCTGAAAGAGAGCCAATTTTATTTCCTGTGAGGATACTGGTTCCACCAGTGCCAGCTGCTGACTCCGATTCACCCCTTTGGTAATCAGGGTAAGGATATCCTGCATAGTCGATTGGCCGAAAGCATCATCCGGCATGACAGAGTGGGAAAGATAAACCGAGGTGACATGATCATAGACTAGCTGTTGAATATCTTCCTGCTTTGAAATCCATGCTCCTGCTTTATCCTTAAGATGGGTTATGTAATTCCTTCCTTTCCTTTTTTGGACCCATTGATGAAAGACTTTAGTATTCTTATCCCCTTCTTTAAGCCATAGTGATTTCGCTCTCTGCTTCCAGTAATCATTCTGCAATGTGAGGAGACCCTCCAATTCAGACATCTTAGTACGTAAACCATCCGCATTCAACAATCTTTGCATTACACCAAGTTGTTGTTTCACTCTCCTGATTTTGAAGTCCATCTTGCCCACGCTCTCCTTAGCCCAATTGTGTAGTCTAGTTGTTGTTTCTTGCAACTTCCGATTGAAACCAGTTGTAGTGTTGGCCAAGTGAGGATTTGGAACATGTTGGATTCCGGGACGATGAACAGGCAACCATACTTGCTTCACTAATTCCTTTGTGATTGGAAATCTAACCCAGAAAGACTCAAACTTCCTGGCATACTGATTGCCTGAAGATGTATCTGAATGATGTGTGTTGATGGTGAGAGCTCCGTGGTCAGATCTCATAATCGTATGGTTCGTAAGGCAATGATCCTGATAAAGAGCCAACCACTTGTCATTTGCGAAACCTCTGTCTAATCGTTCCAAAATGAGGTCATCCCCTCCTCTTCCATTAGACCATGTATACCATTGCCCTTTATGCAAGAGTTCGCTTAAATTAGCCTCCTTAAGTAGGGCATTGAGATCCTTTGTCTCATGTTTTTTAACTGGGCGGCCACCGTGTTTGTCCTCCCTGTCTATGATTTGATTAAAATCGCCTGTGACTAGAACCGGTAAATGGGTGGCCTGTAGGATGAAATGTAGGGAGTCCCACACGTGTTTCCTTTGTGGTCGATCTGGATGCCCATACACAAGGATCAACATCCATTCCTCGCCATTGGCGGCCGTGATTTTACAACATACAAAATTTGGGCAGCTACTTACTACCGATACAATGATCTCTGGGGACCATGCTACACAGAGACCACCACTTGAACCTATGGAATCTACAACTTCCCAGCTAGTGAAATAAGTACTACCTAGCCACCTCCTAACTTTCTTATACCCACACTTAGTTTCCATTAGAAACACTATATTAGGTTTAAACTGATTGATGGAGTTGTTTAAGAAACGTACTGTCAGAGGATGCGTCAGTCCCCTGCAGTTCCAAGAGAGTAGATTCATGTACCTCTGGGTGGTTGTTTTGGACCAACCACCGAAATACCGCAGTTTTGTTCGCCCTCCCTTGTCAACACTGAATGTGTAACTGAATCAAAGATTCTTGCTGTGACTATAACTTGCTTGCTCTGGTCCTCCCCAAGTGTAGAGTCAAGTTCCGGGAATTGAGCGATCGTTCGAATCAGAAGCTCCTCCTGATGTTCCTCCGTACACCTTCTCTTGGTAAACGTAATATCTCCCAACTCCTCCCGAAGGGCTCTCTTCCGCTTGGCACCCAAAACTTCTGCCAGTGGCATATATTCTGCCATTGCCCATACAATTGCCTTACTCTGTGTATTGATCCAACTCAAATCCACATTGACGTCATGGTCCAAAACAGCCTGCCCTGGGATAGATTTAGGCCAGATCACTGGTGCCCGACTTGAACCCGCTTGGCCTTGTAGCTCGGCATCCATTATAGTCAACCTTTGAACTCCATCCATATTAAAACGGAAAAGGGATCGAAACTTACATTTCCAACAACCATTTTGGAAGAGAGAATTGGACTCATTTGGGCTCTGATTTGTAACTTGTAGATGACCCAAATGAGTAGTATTAATAACACCTCCCAATGACATGTTTTTTCCGTCATTGCCGAAATTAAGAACACCCAGTTGACCAATATGTAGCCTTTCACCCATCGTAGCTCGGCTTTCTTCCTCCCCCTTTCCTTCGCCACCGAGAGAAGTGTGCAAGCCCGTTGATCCTCGAGAATCTTCCTCACCCGCAAGCCGATCCAGAGGGCGATTTAGCAGAGAAACCCGTTCGAGAATGGCAATCGGCGGGATCGGAGGTACGTCCCGATCCGGAATTGGGGCAACAACCTGTCCTCCCCGGAACAGTTCATCGGCACCACCATACTGTACCCCGGAATAGTTGAATGTGTAGGGTTACCTTTATCCTTTATTTAGGTGGGCAAATAAGGCAACTGTTTTATTTTCTTATGGAGCGAGTACTCTCACCTTGGGCCAACTGAAATAACTTTACTCAAAGGGAAACGTTATGGAACGGTTGGTCAGCCGTATAGGCACTTGGGCCCATACAAATTTACACATTATCAATAAGCCCCCGGAAAACTAAGGGTTTGGTCTTCGAATTTATCCTGAGGTCACAGATTTGAATCCGTGCTCGCATCCGTTAGTTCATTGCTATGCCCTACTAATCGGGGATGCTTCGAATTGTCGGCTGAGCGAGGGTTCCTCCTTTGAAGTCCTTAACACTCCAGGGGTACGATCATGGTACTCCTGTGGTGCGTTAAAGGTTTGTTCTAGGTTGAGTCTTCGAACATGTCGTCCGAGCCAACTAATGTGTTAAGGGTTTGACCCTTGGCTTTCTAGTCTGTGTTCGAGCCCAATGCCTCAATCCCGCCTCCTTTATTGCCCAGTTACACCACCGGGTTCATTGACTCAACTCGATGAATCCTTCCAAACCATGTAAGAGAAGATGGCTATTGGATTTGGAATCTTGGAGCAACAGATGGAGAACCTCGAGCATCTTGTCGAGGACACTTAGGAGGGCATAAACGATAACATGGATGAATTTCTTACAATGCTCTCATTGCCTTCCGGAAATGAACCACCACCGGAGTTTGTGGAGAGGCGGAGGAGATGTCAGGAGGAAAGATCAAGGAAATGCGTGAGCCGAGATGGTGGTGCGGGACCTTCAAGGTCTTAATTGTGAGCATTTCATATTCCTCTTCCCTACTTTAACTTTTGATTATTTATATGCATTGGGGACATTGCATATTCTAAGCGTGGGGAGGGAATTTGGATGCTTATGTATATAGTTTTGATTTTTAGTTTAATGAGAAAAAAGGAGGAAAAGGAAAGAAAAGAAAATAAAAAACACCCCACTAAGTTGAAAACCCAAGAGGGAAACTTAGGCAAAATTGGGGGGCCTAGGTTGAAAACCCAAAAGGGAAACCTACACAAAAAATGAGTGGTCAAATGGTGTAGAAAAAGGTGAGGGTGAGCCTTGAAAAAAAGTGTGGACCTAGGATGAAAACCCGAGAGGGATCTTAGGCCAAATGAGAGAAATTGAAAACTTTTATGCTTCTCTTGATTTGTCTATTTGGTGGCTTCTTTGGTAGAGTAAACTAGTTTTACACTTGTATTTTATACCTCACCTTTGATTGGTATGATGGTTGTTTAGATTATCTTAGACTTTGAGATGTAAGAGTGTGAGAGATTTTTATGTCTTGATGGTTAGGGCAGTCTAGGAATACGATGTTGGATGTTTTGGAAAAACTTTTGCATGCTAGTTTTTGCTTAGATCTTTGCTAGTTCTTGTTTTCTCGAGGATGAGTAAAGGTTTAAGTGTGGGGAGGTTTGATAAGATTTCAAAAGCATGTATTTTACAAAGCATTTAAGATCTCTTTTGTCACATTTTAGTTGAAATATTGCTAGATTTAGGTAGGTTTACATCATAAAGGGTTTAGATGATTGTTTTTGATTTTCATATCTAAATCCTTCATTTTGTAACTTATTTATAGTCTAATGGATTTTTGGTCCTTACGAGCATCTAGATTTGTTTTTGATAGCTTAATTTTTAGATTGCTTGTAAGCACTTCAGATTGGTTTAGTGAAAGCCATTCGCATAGATGATAGAAGATTGGTGGCCCCGAACCAAAACGTGGTAGAAGAAAAGTTTGGATTTAAAGAACGAAGGCAAGCTAACCGTTGCGAAGAACGGCTATTTGATGAAGACCGGAGGAGCGGGCAGCACCCTTAACTGCATGCCCACGCGCTAGAAATAACCCCTGGTGCACGCCTTCAGTCCCGTTTTGCATGGCATGTGCATCACACCGAGCGACTGCATGATGAACATCATTTAGCACTTGAGACTGCACGTTCCACGTGCCTCAGATGACAAAGGAAATCAACCTTTATCCCGAGCGCTGGGTGCCTTGCGAGCGCCCAATCAAGCTCCCTAGCCCCGCACGCACCCTGCGTGCTTTGCTACCACATTTGACTTTTCTTCACCTACTCTTGTACTATAAATATCTCATATCTTATCCTTATTCTCATCTTTCTCTTGGCCAAAAATCCCCCATTCCAAACCCTAGGTTCTTTATCTTTTTCATCTTTTCTCTCTTTATTTCTCTATGAATTTGTCTGTGAATGTTAGTATAGTTTGTATCAGCTAAACTTAATCTTGGGAGCAATTGATTAAGGTTTCCAAGCCCATGTTTTGAGAACCATTTATAACCTATTTAATGCTTAGCTATTGTGCATTTATGGGGCTTTGAATGTTGGTTGTTGATATCATTAATGGTTTTGGAAGTTTGAGTATATGAATTGCTTGTATGATTTCTTGTTAGGGTTGGGAGAAAGTAGCTAAGTTTCCCCTCTTTTAATATGAAATCCAAGAGCATGAGTTATAACTTCTGATGATGTTATGTGTTGATAATTACTAGATGAGTGTGATGATGTTGAACTCTTTGTCATGTTTGTTTAATGTAGCAAATATGAGAGGTCTATGAACGTTGACGTTCTTGACCAATCTTGTGTAAATGCATGAATTGGTTCAATGCTTAGGCATGTTGTAGTGTTTATAAGTGTTACCAAACTTGTTGATTCTTTGTACTCAATGCCATTAATGGGATACTTTTAGTCATTTCTCGACTAAATGAGTCATTAATGAGGTTTGACAAGAGATGTCAAATTCGCTCTTGCAATCTACTACCTAAAAAGGATTGAATATTTATTTTCACAACAAGTAGTGAAAGTAGTAAAAAAATTTGTAACCTAAAGGATAGATAAGAGGTTTGGAAGTGGAAATCAATTGCACCCAAGGTCCTGTAATTTGTATTTCATCCTTATTTTACTGTCTCGTTGCATGCTTTGTATCTTTACATAATTTGGCTAGTTGTCTTATTCTTAAATTTGTAACTTAGAAAAACCAACCACCCCCTCCCATTTATGTGATTTTTATATATGTATGTATATCTATATCTAGTATAGTATCCGCCTTATATGTTTAAACCCTTAGAAAGATCCCTGTTCTCGTGGACGACCCCGACTTGCTATTATCTACTTAGCTATAGATAGGAGACATTTAGGGATTAAAAATAGTACCTTTGAGAGGTACGCCGATGACCTCCCAATCCTCTAGCGACATCTCCTGATATTGATTATGAGGTATCATATTTAAATTTCATCTTGATTGTTGTTGGAATGCATTCAAAGCATTCGGCGGATATCCGCACCTAGGTTGGGATGATTCCTCCACCTGTGATGGTACGTATTCGAGTATTGATCATATATTTTGACCTTGAGCTGGTCTGAAAAGAACATTGACCTCGACAATGGGTTCTTGAACTAGAGGTTATGTTTCTATAGGGTGAATTTACGGCCAAAATTTTTGAACGGATTTTTGATTCACTGATTGTTTCACAGTCTCTTTCAATTTTGTGAAATTTGAGTGTGATATTGATGGTCCGATCAAGGTAACATTTCTGCCTCATGCGTTAGCCATCCTACCGAATTGTTTGGGCCCTTATGCCAATTTTGAGAACATCTTATACGCTTCTTTTAGCGTCTTGCTCAGAATATTACCTCTACGCGTGGGCTTCACAAAATTACGTTCATCATCCAGTAGATCACCATGCAAGAAGAGAAGTAGATATTTCTCTGAGTAGCCATGGTAGACGCTGCTCGTGCTGAGCCTCTTAAAATGCTCAAAGTAATTGTAGATATCCTCTCCTGGTTGTTTCTCAATGTTGTTAATGCTCTTCTTCATGCTATTTAGCGTTTGTGCATAGAAGCACTTCTCATGGAAGACTTGGTTGATCTTTGCTATTCCTGGTGTTAGATAATAAAACCATTCCTTTGCTCTATTCTTCAGTGAAAAGGGGAAGGCTCATAGATTGATTTGATCTTCTATGACTCCTTTTGGGGTCATGCTTGTGCAAGCGACATGAAACTCGTCCCAATGCTTGTTTGGATCTTTCCTTGTCAAACCATGGAAGCTTGGCAGAAAGTCAATACAACCAAATCTAAAACAAAATCTTGGCATTCACGTGCCTCTAGTAGTGCAATTGCATGGGGTTATTGCTAAAATTTGGGGCTACCTCAATATTCGATCTCCCATCTTAACCGGTTGAATCTTTTCAAAAAAATTTTTCATTAATTTTGAAACCTTTTCAATTGCTGGATCACAATTATAAAAAAAATTGATTAGTAGATTGAATGTGAGCCCTAAAGGGTTCGCAGTAAAGAAACTGGTAAAATAATAAAATAAATGTTCCCATCAACGATGCTAAATTTGGCATAGGGTATAAGACGCCACTCTCTATCTTTTATCAAAGTAAAATTTATAAACCTTAACTACCTACGTTATTTAGTAATATAACAAGCAAGTAAGGGTCAAACCCAAGGGAATAGAGTTATTTAACACTCAATATATATATTAATTTTGGTCAACTCTTCTAATAAGGATTTAAGGGTTTTGAAAGATTTTTTTATTCAAAATTAAATTTAAACATAGTAAATAAAGGATTTATATCAGAGAATAAAGATAGTTCATCCAACAATTTAGATGAATCAACTACATACAATGATCACAGATTCTTTGAGTTCATTAAATTCCTAATATTATTCTGAATCCCAACAGATAGTATATAAGTCAAACATACACCACAAGAAACTTGATCTTTTACCTCAGTTATTCAGGGATTTTTACAAAAGTACCTGAATAACCAAGGTAAAAGATACAATTTCTTGTAGTGATACCCTATTGTACACTTATTGATTAATCGAAATCTTCAAGAAATTCATTAATCAAGACCAATTAACAATATCTTTGTGACTAGGAATTTTATGAGATACACGATGTAGTGATCATTCATCTGTATTTATATAGCTGAATCATCTATCAATCTATACAATAAAAGGCCGTCAATCAATTATGCGATCATGACTCACTACACATAGCAGTATGAAAAATGAGATAAACCTAGATGATCAGGCTAGATGAATCAGCGCAATCCAATGAATTCAAGAACAAGATAATTCAATACAATACATAAAGGAATGAATAAAACCTGATTAATTCGAACCTCACATGTATTCGGCGTAGGTTTCAATCGTCAGATGAAACTATGAATTTAGCTCTCCATATAATGAATCTCGAGTACAAAATATACACTAGATTTTCCAGTGAGAAATCTCGAGAGGATTCTCGAACTGAGCTATGTCTCTTGTCTTGAAAATCAATGTCGCATATATAATAATAAACTACTAATTAGAAAAAAATGGTTCTCCTAATCTAAATATAATTAATCTAAGAATAAGAAATGAAATACTCCCTCCGTTCCACTAATAGTGACACACTTTCTAATTTCAGATGTTTTTTTTATATTAATACTTTCTAGTTATGGAAAGTTTAAAGTTATTATATCTACTTATTTTAATTTTCCTTCTTTTAATTCAATTTCATCCACTCATTTAGCATCACCTAAATTCCAACATTAAAAGTGATGTGCCACTAATAGAGAAACAATGGGAGTATATTCTTGCAAGTACGAGAACTCTACCTTAAATAGAAAAGGAAACTAAGAATTCTCCTGAAGCAGAAATAGGTAACAAATTATTATCCTAATGAGAAAAGGAAATATAATTTGAACATGAATGGAATTCATGAACATACTCAAAAATTATCAAAAACCAAAGGACCAAATCCTAGTCAGATGAAACTAAGAATTTAGCTCTCCGTATAATGAATCTCGAGTACAAAATATACACGAGATTTTCAAGTGAGAAATCTCGAGAAGATTCTTGACTAAGTCGTGTCTCTTGTCTTGAAAATCAATGTCCCATATATACTAAAAAACAACTAATTAGAAAAAGAAGAAGAGAGTTCTCCTAATCTAAATCTAATTATTCTAAAAATAACAAACGGAATAACGCCCCCCTTCCATTCCACTATTAGTGACACACTTTCTAATTTGAATTTTTTTTCTATTGATACTTTCTAGTTACAGCAAGTTTAAGGTTATTACATTCACTAATTTTAATTTTCCTTGTTTTAGATCAACTTCATCCACTCATTTACCATCTTATCAATTCTATCACTAAAAGTGATGTGCCACAAATAGTGAAACAGTGTGAGTATATTCTTGCAAATATGAGAACTCTACCGTAAATAGAAAAGGAGACTAAGAATTCCCTTGAAGCAGAATTAGGAAACAAATTGTTATCCTAATGAGAAAAGGAAATATAATTTGAACACGAATGGAATTCATGAATATACCCAAAAATTACCAAAAGAAAGAATTCAGCCCACGGAATTCAATGGACCAAATCCTAGTAGTGATAAAAAACTACCGCTCCGCCCTTACCGCCCTCAAGCGCTTGCACGCTCTGCCGAATGTCATCAACACACAACCGCGATCGCAGCTTGTGGGTTTAGGGTTAGGGTTTCCCTGTTATCCCCGTCTATCATCGTTCATCTACTTTTGGTCTTTTATCTTCATTCTGGGTCTAACAATGGACCTTCAAGTTTTCAAACACCTCATAATTCTCTTAAATCATTTCAAATTTTCAATTTTTTGCAGTGTCTTTGAATTTAAAAAATTTACATCATACGTGGACAATTAATTATTCTAAAATATATTAATAATTACTAGATGTGGTATAGAAAATATAAATTATTAGTCACCAAGAAAAACTTTCATATTCCTATAATGGAGGACTGGGGACCCTATACAAACCTCACCATCACATGGTTCATAACTAAAAGAGAAAAATTAATGTGAGACCGTCTCATCATAATTTATGATAAAACAAGTAATTAAGTAAAGTTTTAAAAATTATAAAAAATACCTCATATCATTTCTCGTATTCAAATAATTGTATTTAAATACTTCATCTCACCAGTAACACTCAAGTCTTTTTATAACTTAAAAACATGCAATTGAAAACATTAACACACCCATCAAAGAAATTTATCATATTGGAGATACTCTCCTTGAAAATTAATATCACTAGTAGATGTTATTATTAATACAAGGGATAAGTGTCAATATAACCCTATCTACTTGACTAAGTGCCAATATAACCCTATGATAATTTTTAGTGCAAATATAACCCTAACTAGTTAATGAAAGTGCCAATATAACCCTCAGACCCCATTTCCGGCATTGACCTCAATTTTCTAGCGTTGACTCTATGTAAATTGACCAAAATACCATTTTGGGCTAACTCTGAAATTATGTGGACAATTTTACCCTTATAGTTCGCCGGACCGCCATAGTTCGCTGAAATTATGTAGGGTTATATCAGCACATTATGCAATCTTATTGGGTTATACCAGCACATTCCTAATGTTGGTAGGGTTATATCAGCACATTTCTAATGTTTGTAGGGTTATATCAGCACATCCTTAAAGCTTATAGGGTTCTATTGGCACTTTCACTAACTACATAGGGTTATATTAACACATTCGAGTATTGAAAGGTTATATTGACACTTATATCAACTAGATAGGATTCAAAAGCACTTTTTTCTTAATACAATACTTCAATGGAAAATCGATGTTATTGATTTTCTCTAGTGACCAGGACATGCAGATTGGCATTTGACAATGATGACAAAAACTTTGTTTGAAATTTATACATTCAAATATTTCATTGGACATAATTCATATATTCAGGAATTAAAAACAAGAATTAAGTGTTTCAAATTAATATTCAAGGTGAAACTTAATTTTAGGCAACACTGTAATTAATAAAAATGTAGTACTTGTTATGTATGATCAGTTTTGAGGTTGTTCCATCCACCCAATTAAGTCATAATCGTATAGTTATGATCACACAATATTCAATTGCACTATTGAATTACCAATTTTATGTTCCGACAATTTCAAGATTCTTGGAGGGAACTAAGTGCAAAAAACAAAAACTTCACTCGAACCTTCAAATTCAATTCTGCTCGGGTGCGATCCTACATTATTGAACCCAAAAGGGAATTCCTAGAACGAATCAGTAAAATATCCAATATTTGATGTCAATAAATAACAAAGAAAACTTCCCTTTAGGATTTCCTAAATTCTAGGTAATCTATAGTCAGATACTTTAGCACATAAACTAGCGCATTACCAATTTCTAATAAAACATGACATTCTTTTCTAAAATATATATTAACCAAAGAATACACAATGTGGTGTTATCTGGCCACCAATAAGGAGTTGAATTTAAGTTTTGGGCAACAATGTTATTTTAACAAAGTTTGGATCAGAGGATTTGCGGGTATCCATTGGACACTATTGTGAAACACGAGCTCTATTGAGTGTTGAATTGAATAAGACTCCCCCTTGATAGGGACTTCAAATAAATATTTAGAAATAGTTGTACAAAAATCAGAACCGGTTAGGAGTGTTGATTAACTGGTGCTAAGTTATTTTGTAGCTGATTTAACCATATTGTAGCATCGGTCTACAGATATAGCACCGGTCTGAAAACCAGTGCTCCACTGTTAGAAAAAAACTTATATGTCTGCTCTCGAGTTGTAAAAAAAATTAATACCCATGCAGCATCAAGCAGTTGTTTTAACCATATTTCAGCACTGATTTTCAGTTCTAGCACAAGTTTGACAACTAGTGCTCCATAGCTAGAAAAAAGTTATATCTCTGCTCTCGGGTTGTAAAAAACATTAATACCCACGCAACATCAAGCACCTGCTTTAACAATTTTTTAGCACTGATTTTCCGCTCTAGCACCAGACTGACAACCGGTGCTCCACAGTTAGAAAAAAAGTTACATGTCTGCTCTTGCATTGTAAAAAAATTTAATTGCAAAGCAGCATCAGGCAGCTGCATTAATCTGAAGTCAGCACAGATTTAGGTAATCATAGCACTGGTCCCCGTCATTAATGAAGATCTCAACTAGGTATAATCTGAACCCTTGATTTCTAAAAGTTGATTTAATCTGAACCCTTAAAAAATTGCCTATATAAAGAAAACTTGAAACCCTAAAGCTACTCACTCCCTCATTTGCCTCTCATCCTCCTACTCCACCACCTCTCTATTACCGCCACCGCCTCCTCCAAAACATCTAGCCATTACCGCCACTGCCTCTCATCTCCTCCCTCCATAACCGCCTTCTTTCTCCTCCCACTTCTCCATTCATGTTTTTATGATTTGTTTTTTTTGCTGTGTTATATATTTTTTTTCTAGTTCATTCTTTTTTTATAGGTCATTCTTTTTTTTTGCTGGGCGTGTTGGATTTTTGATCATGTTGTCTTTAAAGGGGCGTGTGACATTTTCCCATTTTCGTAATTTTTGTGACATTTTTTTTCCATTTTTGGGCTGTGCGAGATTTTCTGCATTTTGTGATGAAATTGAAAGTGTATTACACACACACACACACATATATGGTCCCTTGTGTATGGTTTGATGTATATGTATTTTTGTGTGAAATAATTTTTGGAGCACCTGTGATATATAGATGATTGTGTCATGTTTAGGGATTTGTCATAATTAGAATTTGTATCACGTTGAACGTTTTTGTACACTATGATATAAACTGTTCTATAAGCAGTAGAATTTGTACCCCGTGATATAAATTCTAGAATTTGTACCATGTGATGTAAACTGTGATTTACTTTTTTAACTATGTACGACTTTGAAGGTTTTTTCTGTAATTTATGTGATATAGTTTATTCCTGGATGTTGATGTGTTTATGTTTTAGTTTTAAATGCGTCGAACAACTGCAATGTTTTGAATGAATGACATACTAGATTAAGGTTTACATGTCTTTTTCTGTGTTTAGATGATTTCTAGTTGATGTTTAAACGGTTGGGATATTGCAGTCAACCAGCGCCAAGGAAATGTGGAGTGTTTGACATGGTTTGTTTATACACTCCATGTTTCCTTGGTCCTGTAAAACAGATTCATTTCGACATTTTAAACGAATAGGCATTAGTTAAAGGGCACTACATTGGTTTCCTTCGATTCATGTATTTCCCTCTAACTATGTAATGATTCTTCCATTACGAAAAGTGTTGTAATATTTGTACAACACGAAAATTCAAATTGTGGAGAATTTGTAGTGTATGAGCACCAAGGAATTGGTGTGTTTATCTGTTTAAACAATATGTATACACACCAAAAGCCTTGGTACTTAAATGCTGCAGTATTTCAACATTTTAAATATTTTCCAAATTCATGTCTGTGGAGATGTTATAATCTATCAGCGCTAGGAAGCATGACGTGTTTGACATGGTTTGTTTATACACACCCTGTTTCCTTAGTGCTGTAAAACTGCCTCATTTCAACATTTTAAATGGTTTTCAATGCCAAATCGTGTTGTGCACAAACTTAACGGAAGTGGCATTAGCACCGATTTACATGTCTTTTTGCTTGTTATGATGATTTTAATTTGATGTTTAAACCGTGGAGATGTTGCAGTCTATCAACACCAAGTAAACATGACGGTCTTCACATGGTTTATTTATTCATGTCATGTTTCGTTGGTGCTGTAAAATTGCTTCATTTCAACATTTTAAATGGTTTTCCATGCTAACAGTTATTGCAAACAAGCTTAACAGAAGAAGAATTAGTAAAAGGACACTGCATTGCTTGCTTTTTATTCATGTAGTGCCCTTTAACTAAATAGTGTTTCTTCCGTTATGAAAAGGTGCTATAACATTTGTAGAACTCCACAATTTCATATGTGGAGATTTTGTAGTGTATGAGCACCAAGTAGACATGGTGTGTTTATCATTAACTGTTTAACATTGTGTGTTTAACATTAAATTAATGTTAATGTTAAATACATTGTTAAAACACAGTTATACACACCATGTTTCCTTGGTGCTTAAATGCTACATGATTTCGACATTTTAAATTGTTTTCTTTGACAAATCATAGTTATTTTTGTGCACAATAGATAATCTCCCGAAAGAGGAGCATACAATGGCAAGGAGATAAACGTCACGGACACAAGGTGCAAAGTTTGGGTGAACGTGTCTTCCTAACAAACCAAGACTTCAGTAGACCTAGTGTATTTTCAACGTGTATTTTATTGGGACATAGTTTCACCTTTTGTCTTAAGTTATATCATGTTAATGGATTACTTTTTTTTTCCACTTAAGATTCTTACATTTCCAAATGTTCTTGCTTACAATCAATTTAATTTTCCCCGGGTTTCAATTTCGGGAGGGCTGAAAATAATTTAAAAAGGATATTGCATATTTTAAAAAAATAAGCACCGGTTGTACAAATAACAAGACCGGTGCTTAGACATCCATCTCCAAAGCAACTGGACCGGAAAATAAAAAACAACCCGGTGCTGGTTTTTATATTCTGTCATGTTCAAGGCACTGATTTATGTTCGTAACGGTACTGTGTAAGAAACAGTGATCATTAACGAGTACTCAACATTCAACACCGATCTATTTAAACCGTGGAGGTGTTACGGTCTATCAACACCAAGTAATATTGAACTTTCAGCACCGATTTTTTTCAATATCAATGTTATAGCAACTACATTTTAGTACACCTTACTTAGGCACCAGCCAACATAAGACATGAACGACTGATGCCATAGCTCCTAACGCCGGTGCCATGGGGCGGTGCTTGCAGCAGCGACGGTAGAATAATATTGTATAATTACGTAGAGTACAATGTAATTCCAAATGATAAAGACAATGCGATGATAAAATACAAACCATTTGGGACAAAACCACCCTTTTCATAAACTTTGAACCAATTAATTATGAACTTATTCATGACTACGTACCAGAATTAAAATATTCAATGACCGCATAGTAATAGAAGTTTAGAATTGTCTAGATCTTGTGATAAAAACAGATAGATATTATCAAATCTGAAATGACTGGACCAAGTATTGTTAGCTCTACTGCTTGAGTCCAACGACTTGTTCTTTGGTCAGTTCGTCCAGAAATTTTTTAAAAAAACGAAAACAATGCCAATCTTGTTTTAGTATTGACGACTCTGATTAAATTCTGAACTTTAAAATCCCAAGTTGGGATTCCGAACCTTCATTATTACCGTAAAGAACCATAGTTGGTGTTGGGGTAGATGCTGTAATATTATATTTGATTGGAATGGTAAAATTATGCTTGGATAATTATGGTGAAACTTTTCTTGGATATCGATGTGAGTTGCGTTTAGTACGCTTTCCTTAAAGAGTAATTCAATCCTATTACAGCCTTGAATTACACGAATTACCTTCGAGGATAAAACAATCGATAATCTCTCCTGTTCTAGGTTTGAATCAGGAGAATACTTTTGATTACATGTGTTTTTGGTTATATATATGTCTGAAAAAATTTTTAGTTTTTCCGTGTGTATACTGTGTTCTTCTACTTCTATATTGTGTGTATTATAACCATCCATGCGAATGCATGTATTTATAGGAAACAAATTTCGTAAAAAGACATAATACTTCATCATTCCACACTAAACCATGTACCTATCGGAATTATAAATTCTGAAATGGTGCAATTTTTCACACGATACATCTTTCCACATTGCACTACAACATTCAATGTATCATATTTAATCTAATATCATCCTTATCATTTCCATCAAAGAGAAGTTAGACAATATAAACCACCGTATCAGAGTTATAATAAATTCTGAAATGATATATCTTTCCACAGTTTAGGACAAGCCATGTTAGTTATCACCAACACAATTAATCCTTATCCTATGAACCTGTAAACTCATAGATAGTTTATACAAGTGTGCACTACACACCACCAAACTTGTTTTAATGTCCCAAGTTTACAATTACTCGAATCCAATTATACTTAAATAAATTTGTGTTTCATAAAACACCAACAATCCTCCCCCATTTAAGTACTATCCTTGATTAGGAAAATCCAACCAAACCAAACAAGTGCATAAATGAAAATGTCTTGACGATTGAATTTTCACCTTAGTGAACAACACTTTCCAAATATTCGAGAATCAGGGTGTCTCTTAAAATGAACCCTTCAATCCATTTGAACACGTGAAGATAATCCACACACAAGTTCAGATACAACTCAAAAGCTTAAACTGACACTATACAAGCCACGCGTCTCTATCCATTCATGAGTGCATACAAAGCCAACCGTGGGCTTATTGAAGCGGCTACACTTCACATTTCATACAGGTGAATCTCTTTAAATTACACCTACATATGTACTTTGTCAAAGAATCCATTAAGAAGTTTAAACTTCAACCTAACTTCCATGCAGGTCCAAACATATTACCTTCAGGATATGAAATCTTATGTTTCAATCTCAAACAATAGGCCTTCCACATTGAATTTTACTCTAACATCGTATCGGAGAAAAATTGGGTATCCCATTATCAAAGATTTAAATAGGCTTTGAACTCATCCTGGTCACTGACTTGTTTATCAAGTCCCTAACTAGTCACTTCGTCAAGTGTTATGCTAGATTGCGTTGATATCTTACAAAATCAACTAAAATCAAATCATGAGTTATTAACTCATAAATCGGCGTTATGCCTAATTGGATTTTGGCCACCACAAAATTTATATACCAAATTTTGTACCATCTTGCCTCTATACCAACATTTTTTTTACCATTCCGCTCCTTACCAGCAATTGAGGTTTCCACTAATTTCCGTTTCACCCCTTTTTGCTAATTTTCATTTCAATTCTTCCTTCCTGAGTAAGGAATGGTTACATGAACACTCTAGTTTCCTTCCATTTTTCTAGAGCCAATACAACCGTATTACACAATTCTTGAATAATGTGTTCTGATTCATTTTTCAAGAGTCAACACATCCATATTAAAAATTATGGAATAATGTGTTTTGAATCATGGACATATAAATAAAATTTTAAAAATATATATTCTTGTCAGTTCATTTATTTGAAAATAAAATTTTTAGCATTTCAGTGAATACGTAGAACATTCATCTTTATCCTTTACTCTTTACAGTGATAAACAAATACTGCATTTCATTAAAAATTTCATCACCGTCATGATGCCTTTTCAGGAATACACTGCCATGTATTTGTTAAAAAAAATTCATCAAGGTCATATAATGCATAGACTGAGTCGCCCTATCTGTATTATGCATACCTATATCGCATGTTAAAAATAAACATACATGCGAGTGAATATGTACCTATGTTATAGATACGTGTACAACTAATATGTATTACACATCCCATGTGGTTGTATGTCGAAAAATAAATCTATTGTAACAATTATTAATATAAAACATGTTTACTCCACCCTCTTCCTACCGGCCAAACATAGACCAAACATAGAAATTGTAGTAATGAAGTTAACACATTTGAATGGTAAATGCCGTATTAGCAATTTACACAAATCCCTGATTTTCCAACCAAAATCATTTTAACCTTTATTATTACTTTTCTCAACGTGTCTAACTGTTTTTGCATATGCAATTTCTTCCTGTTTCATTTCATGTATACTACAATTATAAACTCAGGAAAATAATATATACGCTAATGTTTCTTCATCTGTTTTTTTTTTAAACAAATAATTACTCCATTCAAAATTGATAGCCAACAACATAGTTCAACTTATAAATTCTCAAAAACTTACAGAGATTATTCTGAAAGTTAAAACTAACCAAGATGATTATGAAAGTTGACAAGAGGAGTTATGCACGAAATCCATTGCAGTCACATCGTCTTTAATCAGATCCATCTATTGCAATCCTTAAGGAATTACACCACACGCTACAAGAAGCATCCCTCGTCCAATATCCATCCATGTATATGCCACATGTACCACCAAACTCATCATCCAATACGTTAAAAAAAATACTCTTTAAGATTGTTGGGGTAGATGTTGTAATATTGCATTCCATTGGAATGGTAAAATCACACTTGAATGATTATGGTAAAAACTTTCTTGGATATCGATGTGAGTCGTGTTAAGTACGCTTTCCTTGAAGAGTAATTCGACCCTATTACAACCTTGAGTTACACAGATTTCCCTTCGAGGATAAAATAATCGAGAATTCCTGCTGTTCTAGGCTTGAATCAGGATAATACTTTTGATTACATGTGTTTTTGGTTGTATATATGTTTGGGAAAATTCTTAGTTTTTTTGTGTGTATACTGTGTTATTCCACTTCTGTTTTGTGTGTATTATAACCATCCATGCAAATGCATGTATTTATAGGAAAAAAATATCGTGAAAAGACATAATACTTCATCATTCCACACTAAACCATGTACCTATCAGAATTATAAATTATGAAATGATGCAATTTTTCACGCGATACATCTTTCCACATTGAACTACAACATTCAGTGTATCATATTTAATCTAATATCATCCTTATCATTTCCATCAAAGAGAAGTAAGACAATACACACCACCATATCAGAATTATAATAAATTCAGAAATGATATATCCTTCCACACTCTAGGACAAGCCATGATAGTTATCACCAACACAATTAATCCTTATCCTATGAACCTGTAAACTCGTAAATAGTTTATACAAGTGTGCACTCCACACCACCAAACTTGTTTTAACGTCCCAAGTTTACAATTACTCGAATCCAATCATACATAAATAACTTTGTGTTTCATAAAACACCAGCAGGTGGATCCAAGAATTTTATTTTGGTGGGATATTATTTAATACTAAAAAAAATTAAATAATACAATCAATGAAAAATAATGTCATACAACTAATTGAATAAACGTGCCAATGTTGACTTTTCATATTTTAAAATTTAGCAACAAAATCATCCACAAAAACATTCAAGAACAAATATTTTCCAAGATAGATAATTACTCAATCATTAAAATTGGGGAAATCGAAGAATACATATGAAAATATGATGGGATAACAGTCAGAATCTTCCATTGACCAAGTTAAAAATAAATAAAATTAAATAGAAAAGATGGGGCAGCTGCCCTGGTTTGCCCAGGGCTAGCTCTGCCACTGGCAAAAACCCCTATAAGCACCAATTTTCAGGGGTTTAGCATCTGTAATATATATAGGACCATAAAAAATGGTACACTTTAATTTTCAACAGTCAATTTAGAAAATATTTGATCTTTAATATCTCTCGTTGAGAATAATTAGAAATTGTAAAAAAATGATTGAAATATGTATACATATTATATATATATGTGTGTGTGTGTGTGTGTGACAAAATCTTGTTTTAGACCGACTAACTGTTAAGTGAGGATATTTTATAATAGTGAGACTAATGAGGTCATTTGATATTTGCTTTTATTAATTGCAATGTGATACACATAATTATGATAACATTTAAAAATGAAATTCAACATATAAATAAGGCAAAGTCTTGGGAAAGACTGTCTTTCCACTGGCTTGTGGAAAGACGGGGTTTAATTAGAATAATAAAAGGTGAAAGGTTTTAGTTGTAATATTAAAAATTTATTATGCTATGTGTAGTAGTCATAAAGTTTATAACCTGAATCATGCAACCCAAAAATGTTATTTTCATTTCTTCTAATTTTCACTTTAAATCTTAGTTTTTCCATGTCTTATGGAAAGATCATCTTTCAAGAGATGGACTCTATAAATAATTACTTTTAAAGTGAATGAAATATTATAAATATAATCAATTTTTATTGTATTCAATATTTAACGTTTTCTTACTAAATTAATTATTTCACTTCATAACTCATATAAGTTTTCTTAGAAGACTAAACTTTAAAATTTTAAATAGAAGAAAAACTTGATCCTAATATTTTAGTTTATAATATCGCGCAATGCGCGATGGTACTCCACTAGTTTCCTTAATACATACTTCCTTCGTCCCAGAATAAAGTTCATATTTTTTTTGTAAATTTTCTCAAGTCATGTTTGACCACCAATAATTTTAATTACATATACTACTCTACAACAAACCACTCTAGTTGCTACCCTACCCTTTTATTAGAATAAAAAGATTAAGTACAAATAAAGAAGAGGGCTTAATACCTGACCTCGAAAAAGTTTTCAGCACCAAATACATTTACTATCCATATCTAGTGGTGTTTCAAAACATAAAGAAGAATAAAAAAAAAAAATGTAATCCAAGTTCAATGTTTACAACTCGTGGAAACGTGGAAAAAAAGAAAAAATTGCATCAACGCATACGAATATAGGAAAATTTCCTACTGTCTAATTCGGCTAAACCTCGAATGTGTCTAGGAAGCGAGGCATGGCTGAACTCATAGTCCTTCTTTGTTTCACTTGCCTGTTTGGCCAAGGCATCTACAAGAGAATTAGCTACACGATAGATATGTAAAAAATAAATGTTAGCAAACTCACCTTGCAAATCCTATATGGCTCTTAATGATGGAATGAGTTTCCATGGAATAACAGTCTCTTTCTTGACTATCCTCAGTAATATCAGTGAATCGACTTCAACTTCTAAACTATCCACCTCCTGGTAGAATACCATTTGTAGACCATATATGGGCTTGGGTTTTGGCTTCTAGGTTGTCGTTGTATTGTAGAAATACTGCTTTATCCTGAGCAACTCGTCCATCTTTGTCCCTAAGCACCAAACTAGCTCCTGCTACATTTCCCCTTGAAATATTAAGCTTAAACCGTTGCAGTGGTAATTTCCAGCAAACTTGAGTAACTGAAGCACTTCTAATCATTGATTGAACTGATGCTAAACTCACAAACTCAGGATTTTAACAGTTAGTATCAGAGCTATTCCATGTTAGGTTATGAGCATTTAGAATTTCCTGAATCAAAGTTACTGTCATCTTCTTCATTGTCTGTACCTTGGGGGTATATTATCATGGATAAAGCTATTTCTAGCACACTATATTACCCAAGTAGTTACAGCAGGAAATAACCTCACACACTGACTCTGCAGTTTAGATTTTAATCTTATGTTCAAGTATAGAAAATCCTATCCCACAGATCTGTGAAATTTTTAGGTGTGAGATCACATAATTTATGCATAAAAGTCCACAAACTCCTCACCACAGAACAATCATGAAACACATGTAGTATATAATCAGTAGAGTTCAAACAGAAACAACATTTAGAAGGCAAATTTAAAGACCATTCTTGCATAGTATCAGCTGTGGGGATCAGTCTATTTAATAGCCTCCAATTGACAATGGCTATCTTTTTAGGAAGATATTTAGACCAGAGATATTTAAAGGAGTTCACTTCCATTTTCTTTGGCCTCAGAATTTCTTAAGCTGATGAAAGACTGAACTAGCCATTAGATTCAGGTTCCCAGATCAGAAGATCTATGTACCCCTCAAAAATAGTAAAGTCCTTGGAAATATTTCATTTATATCTAAGGAAACTCCATGGATAATGCACAGTCTAATTTCTTCCTGGTTATAAAAGAATTCATTAACAGTAAGACTAGGTGTCTCATTTCAAAGTCTGATTCCCAGAATTCCTCTAATGCTCCAATACCTAGCCAATTAGAAAACCAGATAGATATATGTCCCTAGAACCTACCCGAAGTTTGGTATTCCTTGGCTAAGTCATCTACTTCTCTATACTTCTTCCAAGTTTTTGAATTTTTCCTATTCGTAGGTAATGACCACATAAATGAAGCCCAAAGATTACCTCCCTTTTGCAAGTTCCACCATAACTTCAATGAGAAAATTTTTATTATGTTATGAAGATCTTTAACTGCTAGTCCATTTTCATTGTATGGAAAACACATATTGCTCCATAATTTCCATATTTTATTCTTTCCATAATCAGAGTTTCCCCAAAGAAATGTCGCAAAGATAACATGTAATCTCTCTATTACTCCCTTAGTAGGTTTAATAACAGTCAAAATGTTCAAGGGAATAACAGATAGTACATGTTTTGTCAGGATTAATCTTCATGCCTTACTCAACCACTTATTTTTCCATAAGATTAGTTTAGCTGTAATACTATCAAATAGTGGTTGAAAATATGAATGCTTTGTTTTGCCTATGAAGATAGGACATCCAAGGTATCTAAATGGGAAGCTACCTTGAGGAATGTGAGTGGTTTGTGCCAGCATTCTATGATAGGACCGTGGAGCATATTTAGATAAATAGTATGTGGACTTCTCCAAATTAATTTTTTGTTCCGTTACTTGTTCAAATTTTGCCCAAAAACTCATGAAGTTTTTCAGACTTTTCTTATTAGCTCTTAGAAATACAACTGCGTCATCAGCAAAGCTTAAATGTGTGACTGGATGGGCTGGATTAGGTAAATTAAAGTAATCAATTCTTCCATTTTCAAATAGAAATTTCAGGATCCTTTTAAAAGCTTCAGTGAGTAGGATAAAAAAAAGGAATAGTGGACCTCCTTGTTTGATACCCCTAGAATTTTAAAGAAACAAATGGCTTTCCATTTATAAGAACTGAAAAATGTGCAGCTGATAGATTGCCTAATATATTACCAACCACAGTTTCATGAAAGCCATTTTTCAACAGCAATTTCTTTTAAAAAATTCCATGACACTCTATCAAAGGCTTTCATCATGTCTAATTTGAAAAAGACATTAAATCCTTCCCTTTTGTTGTTTAATTAATCAACCAGTTCATGTATCATAAGCACACTATCAGCCAGTTCTCTGCCCTTCACAAAGGCTGATTGCTCTTGTGAAATGAGACAAGGCATTAAGTGTTTAAGTCTTTATGTGTAAACTCTAGAGAATATTTTGTTCAAAATATTTGTAAGACTTATAGGTCTAAAATTTGAGAATATAGAGTTTACTTGCTTCATGGGGATTAAAGTGATAAAGGATGCTGCTATATCTACTGGAATTGTAGTTATTGCTAAGAAATCGTTAACAACTTCTACAAGATCATTAGCTATAATATCCCAGCAATGAGTATAGAATACTCCTGTTTATCTATCAGGACTAGGAGCAGAATCCTTATCCATTTGAAAACCGTATAGTTTAAGATCAGTCAGCTGTACTTGTGACTTAAGCATCAGATTAGTTGAATCTTCAATCAGTGTTGGAATGTTGTCCAGCATTTGTGTCTTAAAATTTTCATCATAAGCCAGCTGTTCATCAGTTAACAAGTTAGTGAAAAATCTCACTGCTTCATTTCCAATAATTTCAAGATCAGTTAACCACTCATTTTTAGAGTTTTCAATTGCAGCAATTTTCTGCTTCGAGTGTTTAGCTTTTACTGAAGAATGAAATTTTTTTGTATTGGAATAACCTTCCTTTAGCCATTTAATTCTTGATTTCTGTTTTCAGAATATTTCTTCTCTTTTAAGTGCTAATGTATGTTCAGCCTAGGCTAAATGAAGTGCATCTCTGCTCTATTCTGTGTTATTATCTTGGTGTTCCCTTTCTTTTCCTTAGTTAGTTTAACACTGTCATGTATATTTCCAAAGGTTAATTTGTTCCATTCTTTTAATTTAAGCTTCAGTCTTCTCAGTTTCACTGAGAATTTCAGCATCCCTTTGGAGTTAATTTCTTCTGACTAGCTTTCATTATCAATGTTTAAAAATTGCTCATGTGTTGTCCACCAATGCCGGAACTTAAAAGATTTGAAACTCAAGTAAGTATTTTGGTTATAAAATTTAAACAAGAGTGGTGAGGGATCTGATGGCTATATAAATTTAACATGTATGGTTATGTTTGGAAAAATATTTAAAAACTCTTTAGTAGCTAAGCCTCTATCCAACCTTTCCCATACATTTCCTCTATGCCTAACATCAACCCATGCATAGTTATTCCCAGATGCTGGTATTTCAATCAAACTATTATCATCTATAAAATCATTAAAATCTAGCATAGAATTAAGACTAGGTGTTGATTGGCCCAGATATTCAGAAGAATCCCTTATAGCATTAAAATCCCCAATGAGAATAACATCTTGATTACAATGATTAGCTAAATTAGCCCATAAAACTGATAAGTCAGTAGTGTTATGTTTAGCATAAACCAATGCTACATTCGATGGTGTTTGACTAGAGTGATGATAGATCGTAGTCATGATAAACTAATCATGAATATTTGTGACCGAGATCTTAAAATCATCATTCCATTCCAGAATAGCCAAAGTTTGTCCCTTGGTTCAGCATAAAAGTGGTTACATCCTAGTTTAAAAGTAATAGATTGAATATGACCACTATCTATGAAAGGTTATATAATTACAAAGAAACCTATGTTATTTTTCCTTTTTATGTTCAAAACCCTATCCTGAGTCCTTTTGTTTTAATTCCTCTAACATTTCAAACACATATGTTAAACCCTATCATGGATTAAACTAAGGTTTTAGAGTCAACTTGAGATCTAGTCACTACAGTTTTCATCATCCAGTATAATATTTTCTTTTGCTTTTCCTGGTGGTCTGAGTTTCCTGAATAGATTTTGTGTCTTCTTCCTTATCTCCAATCTCTTTTAAAAGTCTATTAAACTTATTCTGATGAGCCAAGTTTGTATCTAAGATAATATCTCCATGTGTTTTCTTATTAGCCTTTTCCACAGACCATTCGATTTTAGGCTTATCAGGAATATTATGAATGAAATCTATATCCTCGGGTGATAGCTCACTTACCTGGGGTAACTTACCTTGGTTTTCCTGCAGTTATTCTCCCTGGTTGATAGATTCTCCAGAGGACTTTGATTAAATTATTTTGCTTGCCTCAAGATCGTTGTCCACTAATGCTCAGTATGATTTGGGGTAGTTGATTGCCTCTGGTTTGAACCTATTTATACATTTGCTCTCCATTGAAAATCATTAGTAGCATTCACACCAAGGGACTTATATCCACTGGTGTGCATAGACAAATCATCTTTATTGCTCTCTATTTCATCAGACATATTAGGCTCAACATCCACAATAATTAGATCTTTTTGCTTACTTAGAGTGTAACTGATGTGTTTAGGATCATTTGGAACCTGCTCATGATTATCAATACTATACTCTATGAAGTCAGATATATTGAGAGTGAGATTAGCAGAGACTTTATCATTATTAGGTAAAAATTTCGTATAAGGGATTTTAGCATCATGCACTTTAGCTTTAGCAGATAAAACATTTTGATCCCTATCATTCTGAGTTATAATATTAGGTTGAACACTGGCCTATAGATTTGAGTAATCTTCTCATTCAAAGGTCTATACAATAGATCGTTTCCTTTATCAGTTTGAACATTTACCTGTTTAGGGTTCTGAGTAAGCCTCAAAGCATCAGTCTTGGCCATATGTTCTTGAAATTTGTAGGAGATTTGATGATGACCCAAATTTTGACACTTTGAGCAATAATCCAGCACTCCCTCATACTCTAGATACTGCCAGAATCCAGATCCTCTGTATTCTAGCCAAACCCTTTTAGGCCTTGGCTTTGTGACATCAAGCTCCACACAAACTCTTCCCATATGTGGCATAGTTCGGTTCAAAGTACCTTTTTCTACCTTGATCGGTGCTCCAACTAGATTCCCAATTTTCATCATAGCTTCTAGATTAAAGAACTGTTGTGGTAATCCGTAGCATGCTACCCACATTGGAACTATGGGAGAATCGGCCTGTGGATTGAAATTGTGAACCCATTTGGTGATTTTGAGTGAATATGATCCGAAGTTCCAAACTTTATGCATCCAACACCTATAGTAGTCCCCAGGCACCGTAAATCGAATAAAAACTTGTCTCTAATCAAGTAGATTGATTTTTGTGGATCCCTTGAAACCAACAATGTGGAAATCCTTTCTCAGTTTATCCATTGTTGTTTGAAAACTTACCAACTAGAGTCCACTTGAGCGGATCTTCCATCCTATCACATTCTGCGCCATCAAAAACCAAACCCGGCTCACCTAGATGGTTAATTTGCTGTTTTGGATTGAAAGGAGGTCAACTGTTCATAGTTTCAGGGTGTTGTAGGAAAGCTTTGTGGACATTGGATTGAGTGAGTATAGTAGCATACGTAGGAGGTTGAAGCTGTGGCCCCGCCATGGCGGCTATGCTGCCTATTTTTGGTAAAAACCCTAAACCGTTGTGATGGCGCAAAAGTTACGGAGGAAGAAGATCGCCTCAGATGTCAGACTCTTGATCAGAATCCTCTCGCTGCTACATTTTTGGGTCTCTATAATGACATCAACAAGCGTAGTTAATTTTATCCCTACACTTCAAAAAAGTGCAGTAGCGGTGGGTGTAACCAAAACAAAAACACTACTCTTGAAGGCGTAGCAAATGATTTCTACACCCTAAAGTGTATTCAAGAATGGCTACATCTGGAACTAGAAGTGAATTTAAAGCACACTACATCTGAAAGTGTAGAGAACAGTTACTACACCTGGAAATGCAGTAAAAATATATCTATACTTAAAACTGTAGTGAAATAATGCAGAATTTTTTAAATAAATAAAAATTTACAATTCAACCCACATAATTTTAATAATTACAATTAAAGCTACAGAGTTCCAATAACTACAGGTTGACCCTTCGACTTATAATAATTATATTTTAACCCATACATTTCTAAGAATTATAATTTAGCCCATATATTTTAAAGAATAACATTGTAAGCTGAAAATTTTAAATAATTATATTTAAGGCAAAGTCTTGGGAAAGACTGTCTTTCCATACACTTATGGAAAAACATTTAATTAGAATAATAAAAGGTAAAAGGTCTTAGTTGCAATATTAAAATTTTAGTATGCAACATGTAGTTGCTATAAAATTTATAACCCAGTTCATGCAACCCAAAAATTTTATTTTCATTTCTTCTAATTTACACTTTAAACCTTGGGCTTTCCATGACTTATGGAAAGACCGTCTTTCAAGAGACAGACTCTATATGTAAACCTACAACATTCTAACTATTACATTAAAACCCTTATATATATACCATTACATAGAGAACCCAATCATAAATAATTAAGAAGATATATTCATATAAAGGTAGTTTTCGAAGAGTGGGCCTCTTGATAGGCAGCCTGTCCATAAGCTTATGGACAGGTCACTTATTTTTTACCTTATAAATTGCATTTGTTAAATTACATATAAAATTTAGAATTTTTGAAATTATTTTTTTATATCATATATTTTTATATTTTCATCTTCGAATACATATTTTTACTTGTGTTAACTTATAAAAAATACAATATTTAGATTTTATAAAAAATGACAACATTTAAGATAAATGCCCACGTGGACTGTCCATAAGGTTATGGAAAAGCTGCATTTACTGAGAATTTCTCATTTCCGAAATTCTAACCGCTACTTTTCTAACAAACTATTTCACTCTTATCCATTATGATTAATGAATTTAAGAGAATGTATGCTCCTTGTGGGATGCATTCTCATAAAATTCAAAAAATGATAATTAACAATGGTGGAGTTCAATTCTTAATCACCCCAACACAGAATTTACATAAAGATAAGGGTCCCAGCCGCCATTAACACCACCCCAGTTGGTGTTTTCACCGTGCAAAATCTGCTGATCTGAGGAAAAACACCCTTCCCCTCTGGCCTGCATTTGTAGCACATCCACTTGATTCCCTATATTATATGCCAGCAATTGTGTCAGGGGATCATTCCCAGTTCCATGATAATAAGAACAAGGCAAATTTGGCCATAGATTGTCTTCTGCAACACCAACAACGTTTGCGGGAGTCGAGAACAATGCATCCTGGTTCACATGATGATCAGTTGCCCATGAAACTTCCTGATTATTGTTATCCCACCATTGCATACCATGATCATGACCTTGATCACCAGCCACAGCTTCTTGAATTCTGTGGGGATCATAATCATTGGAGAATTCCACAGGATTGATGTTCAAATTGGATTGATCTGGAAGTGCGGTTTTTCTTGCAGATGATCCAACGTTCAGGGAAGATAATCCGGTGACATGTGTTTGCAGTTTGTGTTTCGAACCCGAAGCATTTAATGAAATGTCTGAAACAGGTTTGATTTTGTTTTGCTGGGAGTGAGGACTGACATTAGTACCTTTTCCATGATGATTGAACAGTTTTGCTTTCAATGCACCAACCAGACCGTCAGGCTCGTCGGTCCGGCAAGCTTCCTCGAACGAAAAGGGCTCGCTGTTATCGACAAAATCATCGTCATCTTCGTGTTCAGAGATCTCAAAGTTTGTTCGCGCATTGGCACCTCTCAGGGCCCTCGCGGCCTCATCATAAGCCCTGGCAGCGTCCTCTGCCGTGTCAAATGTCCCCAACCAGAGCCTCACCTTCTGCAAGGAGTCCTTGATCT
This sequence comes from Rubia yunnanensis, assembly GCA_037428765.1. NCBI lineage: Eukaryota > Viridiplantae > Streptophyta > Magnoliopsida > Gentianales > Rubiaceae > Rubia > Rubia yunnanensis. The sequence goes on from CM075068.1 coordinate 77,126,793, forward strand.
CGGCAACCCATCGGCCGGAGGGGCGCTGCCGGACCCCGACATAGCGGTGGTGGCCTCTTGATGATGATTTTTTTCTGCAGCGCACACCATCATCTCTTTGAGGTGTTGATGAATTAGTAGGCTTCATTTTGTTATGGTGGTGGTGGTGGTGATATATATATTCTCTGTGTCCTCTTGGTTTGCAATGTAGCAATGCAGTATCTTGAGATTTTGTGGTGGTATATATACAAGGGGTTTGTAGTTGATACCATGGTTGGACTATAGACATGATTATAGGACAAACTTTAAGGCTTGATTTTGCAGGCCAAGTTGGTTGTATCGAAAGACAAAGCTATGTGAAATCTCTAGGGAATAAAATACCTGATGACATGAAATTGGAATATAATAAGATGCTGTGATGTAGTTGTCATTTCTTTTGGAATAGGGTCATTTTCTAAATTACGGTTTTGTTTATTTAATAGCAATTATCTTCATATAAAACTCTATGCAATTAATTCTTCAATATTTTTAGTAATGGTTACTATATGTACAACTCAACATTTTTATTACATTTTGAATAAGAGTTCGTTTATGAAAGATGATCAATCCACAAGTTGTGGAACAATCATAATATTTTTTATCAGACGATAAATATGTAAATATTTAGTTACACTACTGGAAAACATATACATAGACACCGTTACCTTAGCTATGGGGGGTAAAAACTAGTGCTGAAATAATGAAAGACATTGGTTTTATGATGAAAATCAAGAAAATCGGTGCCAGTACCCCTTATCAGCACTGGAATTTTGACACCGTTGCCTACAACCGGTGCCATACATAGAAAATAGCACCGGTACAAACGTAAAAAGTGCAAGGAACCGGTGCTGAAAAAGGTTTCCATGTAAGTAATAGTGACTTTGGCACGTAAAAAATGGAGGGAAAATAATAGCATCGGTACGAAACAAGTAAGCCGGTGCCTATGTGAACTCATAGCACCAGAATGCATATTTCTGGTGCCTGAAAAATGGGCCCCATTTGAAAAAGATGGTATTAGTTTAATTTCTAGCACCGGTAGTGAAAAAATGACCTAACTGATGCTGAAATAGCTGGAATAGTCCATTTGACGGGCAAAACTTTGGTGGGAAATTTTCAAGCACCGGTACATAGGCATAATACTAGTGCTAGGAGAGCATTTAATGCTCAATTACCAATATTCATTGGCGGGTAAAAAAGTGGGATTTTTGGATAGTTGGTCAGTAATGGTGTTTTTTTGAGGGGTTTGACATTAAATGCTCAAATGAACACCCACAAAGGTTAGGCTTTAAATTGTTTGACATGTTATTAATGATGGAATATGTTACAAATGGTATGTATGCATATATTTTCTGTGCTTGATCATATGATACTTACATTCAGGGAAGAAATGTGATTGTTTTCTAGATTTGTTGATGTGATTATTGCCTTATTTAGGAATGTAAAATTGTTGGGAAAGTTTTTAATGTTGTGATGTGAGTTGTACGTAAGGTTTTCCGAATTGATTTTGAATGTTTGGAATCTTGCGTAGCCATGGTCATTGTGTGGAACTATAATTGTCATACATTTGTTAATTTGTAGAGATGGAACGTGCATTGAGAGATGTAATCATGTGTATTGCAATGTTAGTTGGTTGAGCAAAGAATATGTTGATTTCGTGGAGGATTTTTTAGTGCACGCATTTGGTCGTGAGAAGAAAGTGTTAAGTCCTTGTCGTGATTGCAAGAATAGTAACCGTAGTGGTGATAAAGACATCATGAAACTTCACTTGGTTAGGAGAGGGTATGAAAAAGATTATTTGGTTTGGACGTTTCATGGTGAGAAGGCACCGCCAGAGGTGGTTGTAGGTGATGGAGGAGAGTGTTTCAGAGAAGTAAATTTAGATGACATGTGTGAGGAGATTGTTGATGAATTTAGGGGGAGGCCGGAGGTTTTGTCAAATTTCTTAGGTGAGAAGGACAAGCCATTTTATCTCAATTGCAATAAGAGGGAAACAATGATGTCATGGTTGATGGAATTGTTTAATATGAAAGGTGTTGGTACATGAAGCAACACTAGCATGAATAAGTTGCTAAAGTTTTTAAATGAGAAGTTTCCCTCTAATAACGGGATACCAGGCAGCCTCTACGAAGCGGAGAAAATTCTATATCTAATAGGATAGGAGTATGAAAAAAAACTTGCTTGTCCTAACGATTGTGCATTTAACAGGGGTTACTGGGAGAAACAGGTGGCATGCCCCGTATGCCATGTGTCATGCCCCGTATGCCATGTGTCATGCTACAAGAAAAGGAGAAATGCAGTTGTCGATGGAGATGTTGTCGTAAAGTTAAGGAAATGGGTTCCTGCCAACTGCATGTGGTATCTTTCAATTATTTTGAGGTTGAAGAGGTTGTTCAAGAATGTCAATGATGCAAAGAACATGACGTGGTACATGGGAAAGGGGTTCCCTTGAAGGTGATGTGATTCGTCATCCAGCTGATGCCAATCAATAGAAAAGATTTGATAAGAGGTATCCAAAATATGCTAGTGAGCTAAGGAACTTGAGGATGGATTTGTGTACTGATGGAATGAACTCGTTCAGTAACATGTCCTTTAGGCACATTTCATAGACGCTAATGCTGGCCATATACAACCTTCCACCATATTTGTGTATGAAGAGGAAATATGTGTTGATGTTTTTGTTGATTTATGGGCCAAAATAGCCCAAAAATGACATCGATGCGTATATGGCATCTCTGATAGAAGATTTGAAGGTTTTATGGTGCGATGGTGTCGAAGTGTTTGATGGTTTTAGGGGATCGAAGTTCAATTTGAAGGAAATACTTTTTTGTACCATAAATAATTTTCCAGCATACAGACACATTTTGGGTTATGTGGTGAAGGGCACAAGGTGTGTCCTATGTGCGAAAAGTCCATAGATTACCAACAATTGAAAAATGGTCACAAGACAGTGTATTTGGGTCACCGGAAATTCCTCCCGTTGAAGCAAAAATTGTGTGAGAACACATTTCAGTTTATTGGTGGGAAGGAAGTGAGGAAGGCGCCAAGACCATTGAAAGTGGTTTTCATACATAAGAAGGTGAAGAAATTGAATGTTGTTCTTGGGAAGAAGATGAAGAAGGTGGGTGCAATGCCTTATGGACTTTGGAAAAAGAGGCCAGTTTTATTCAATTTACCTTATTGGGAGCATTTTGAGGTTCACCACTATTTGGATGGAATGCACATTGAGAACAATGTGTGCAAGAGTTTGATTGGTAGCTTACTTAACATTCTTGGGAAGACGAAGGACAACTTGAATGAGCAGAAGAATTTGTTGGTGCTTGGAATTCGGTCCGACCTAGTCTGAGAGATGAGAGGGAAGTAAACGCACCTCCCCACTGCCTCGTACAATCTGTCAGTGGATGAAAGGAGATTGGTTTGCGAGTATATCCAAGGAATGAAGGTACCATCCAGATACTCTTCTAATGTTAGTCGCTATGTGAATGATGATTTGCGTATGAACGCCTTGAAATAACATGATTGTCACGTTTTCATGCAACAATTTTAGCCCATTGTCATCCGTTGTGTTATGGAGGAGAATGTACGATTTAGCGTTATGCGATTGTGTATCTACTTCAATTCTATTTTTTGGAAGAATAGATGCAGGCAATCGCTTGATGTGTTGGAGCGGGAGGGGGTTTTAGTGTTATGTTAGCTGGAGAAGTACTTTTCTCCGACCTTCTTTGACATCATGGTTCATATATTCATTCATTTGGTTAGGGAAATTCAAGTATATGGTCCAATGTGAATGCATTGGATGTACCCTTTCGAGTGGCACATGGGTATTTTCAAAGATTACGTTCACAATCATACCCGACCATATGCGAGTATGATGCAAAGGTATGTGACCGGGGAGATCATTGAATATTGTAATTCAAACATAGTTGGTAAGAAATCGATTGGATTACCTGAACAAACGCACTTTGGTAGGAAGAATAGGGTTACACGTTTAAAGGTACATTTCATACACCCTTCTATGCTGAGTTGATGACAGTTCACCTTTATGTTTTACAGAATAGTAGCCAGACTGCAATCTATGTTCAAGAGCACATGTCATATTTACAAGAACTATATCCAGACTGGCCTTTGAACAAAATACAGCTAGAGCATTCTACCACATTTGTGAATTGGTTTTATAATCGTTGCAATGTGGACGACATGCATAGTAAACTTTATACCTTTGCAAGAAGGCCAAACTGCACTGTCAGAAGATACCTAGGGTATGATATTGAAGGTTTTACTTTTGCAACATATAAAAGGGACACCAAGAGCATGATGCTGAACAGTGGAGTTTACATTGAATCTAAATCGATGTGGCAGTCCAGCAAGAAAGATAAAAACCCTATTGTTGCAGTGATGACCTTTTACGGGGTGATTGGGAATGTTTGGTAGTTGGATTATGTAGACTTCAAAGTTGTCATTTTCAAGTGTGGTTGGGTGGAACATGGTTCCGGTGTTGTGTTAGAGAAGCCTTTGCTTTTTTACATTGGTGGACTTGAATCGAGTTGGATACGAAGATGACAAGTTTATCTTAGCAGCTTAGGCACAACCATTTTTTAATATCAAAGACCCTTCCAACAATAAGTTGCATGTGGTTCTTCATGGGAAGAAGTTTTACTTGGAAGATGAAATTGAGTGCAGGTGGGTTGATAATGGAGTCGGGGTTTGTAAAGAGAAACTCACAGGTTTCACATTGGTGGACATTACCCAAGTTGGGTTCGAGGTTGACAAGTTCATCATAGATGCTCAAGAACACCAGGTCTTTTATGTTCGGGATCCTAGTAATGAGAAGTGGCATATCGTCCTACGTGGGAAGAATTTCTACTTCGAAGAGGAGATAGATTGGCCCGTATGAGCAGAATGCCCCGGGTTCCCATTTGTATTTCCAAGTTTGGAGAAGTGGGTGGAGATTTAGTAGGTAGACGGTCACATGGCGATGGATTGTGGGTTGATAAGAGCGGTAAACTTGGAGATTTAGTAGGTAGACGGTCACATGGCGATGGATTGTGGGGGGTGATTTTTTCTTGAAAAGGAAAAGATAGGTGTATCTTATAACCGAATGTAATTAGCATTATACTTTTGTGTACTCACTAGTTTCCTATCTATTCAACATATTGATATTAATATATGAATTTGGCTTTAGTTGGTCTGTAGTGTAGTGTTATACGCTTCTATTTTCTCCTTCGTTATAACCTATTCTTTTGAAAAAGTGGAAATGAGAACTAGTACCAACAATAGAATCCAAAATCGGTGCTGAAAAACAGAGTGTGTGCTCTGTTTTGTCAAAGGCACCGGTTTTTGTCATTATTAGCACTGGTATTTATACCGGTGCTGTCTACTTAGAATATATTTTTCCACTTTGCTCTCAGGTTGGAAAAAATATTAGAAAATTAATTTAAAGCAGCCTTAGGTAGCTGCTTTATCCTATATAGGCAACAGTATATTCGTTATCACTGTTTTGTACTTATAATATATTTTTCCACTTTGCTCTCGGGTTGGAAAAAAGATCAGAAAAATTAATTTAAAGCAGCCTTAGGCAATTGCTTTATCCTATATATGCACTAGTACATTTGTTACTAGCATTGGTATTTGGAAGAAAATTAGAAAAAATCAAGATTAAGCAGCCTTAGGCAGTTGCTTTAAAATATATTTTAATGAAGCCTTAGAATATATTAGCCTTGAAATATATAGAAAAAAAAAATCTTTCTTTCTAGGGATGCTAACTTCAATCAACACAAAAATTAATCACTGGCATAAGAAACTCTTGTCTCCTGCTGGCAAGGCAGTGCTAATAAAACATGTATTGGCAACAATGCCAATACATCTTATCACTGTCCTAAAACCAACCAAACATACCATAACTCAAATCCACAAAACACTTGCCAGATTCTTTTGGAACTCCAATTCTGAAAATAAGGCAAAAAAAAAGACATGGAAATCATACCCTAAGCTTTTCTTTCCATCAGATGAAAATGGACTAAATTTAAAAAATTTGAACACTTTAACAAAAAATATTTCAATCAAACTCTAGTGGAAACTACAACAAGGGAAATATCTTTGGGCCCAAACCATGTGGTCCATGACTGATACTCATACGACCTCCAAAAAATGTGGAAAAGAATCAAAGAAATTCAGCATCTAGCTTCTGAATATACACATGTGCATATTGGTAAAAGATCACTCACTTTATGGTACTCAAACTGGACTGAGTTTGGACATTTAATAGATCACATTCAAGACAATTCAGACGTTCCATGTTCAGGAATCGCTGTAGCTGAATTCTTAGCAAACAAATCCTCTTATGTAAACCAACTCAGAATCAGATTACCTGATAACATAATTAATGTTCTGAATTTGGATCATAGGCTCTTCTCAGAGGATGACGATAAATTAACATGGAAACTTACTTAAAGTGGTCAGTTCACACTAAAATTAGCTTATGAATTAATTAGACCAGAGGAGACAAATATCCCATCTTTTAAGCACATGTGGTCCGACTTAAATTTCAAAAACATTAAGCTACATGAACTGGAAATTACTTAACAGATTGATAGCATTCCCTAATGTCTTGGAAGATTTCCAGTTTCATCAGCCATCTAGATGTTGTTTCTGCTTTTGGGACTCTGAATCTATACATCACAGTTTCAATAACTGTGAAAAAGTGCAACTTATCTGGAACACCATTGACAGAATTTTCAACTTGATCCCAAAACATTTCCAATATCTGTGGGATAGATACTATTATTACTGGAACCTAAAAACCACTTAGGCCATTTTTGCTAAATTGGTTAGAATTATACCATGTGTGGTTATCTGGTTTTTATGGTGTGCTAGATGTTCCTATAACTTTGAAGGGATAAAACCTGAGACAAGGAACATCATCAGTAAAATTCTACATCATATCAATGACACTTTTTTGGTCTTCAAACTGGAATTCAAATGGGATTTATCCAATGTTCAAAAACTGTTGTATCAAAAAGTAAAGATTCATAAGCCAATAAAGGTTGTTAGATGGACTCTATCTTATAAGTATGAGCTAAACACTGATGGTTCTTGTCTAAAGAATGGAAATGCAGGGATAGGATGTAATATCAAAGATCATAGGGAAAATTGGTTGTGGCTTTATCTAAAATCATCAATGCAAATTCCAGTCCGTAGGCAGAAACCATATCACTGATACATGGAATTCAATTATCCCAGAATCACCTGATTAGACACATTGAGATTGAAACTGATTCAGAGATACTGACAAAGATAATCCACAAAAAGAATAAGATTTCGTGGAAATGTCTGAATCAGATAAGGATAATATGGTAGATTCTTCCTCAGATGGACTATACCATTCAATATATATTTATGGAGGAAAATAAAGTAGATGATTCTCTTTCCAAAATGGCTAGTAAAAAGAAGGTAAACCAATCATTTACTTCTGATAACTTGCCACAAAACATTAGAGGTCAAGTTAAACTTGACTCAGAATCTTTTCCATATATCAGAATTGGCTAAGTTATTGCATCTGTCTTGATATTAATGAAAAATCTTATGAGAAGGGGATGTAGATTCAAACTTATATTTAGAACCTATTACTGCTACTCCCTTTCTATTATGACAGGTACATAAGGCATACACTCGAAGCACAAGATATCAACTCAATCAAGCTAGTCCGAGCAACATTTTAGAAATTTTTTGGCAAGGACTTTGGTGATTCTGCTGAGCATAATGCATCTTCTTCCACAGATGGCAGCATCATGCTTCAATGTTAGTGAACCACTTACGGGGAAGGGGTTTTTAAGGAGTTGTTACGGAAGGCCATCCCTTTATGTAAACACATGGCGTGGAGGCATAAAAATGGTAGGCCGTAAAAGACTCCGACTGGGGTGCAAATGACCAGACCTTTGGTTTGCACTAGGGTGTAAACAAAGGTTTACAGAATCTATAATAGCGTACATATGCTTCAACCTGTATATTATGTACGTTCCACGATTTGAGTGTTTTACGCAACATTTTTTTAAGAGCTTGGAAAACCTAATATAATCCCTCTCACTTCGGTGAGTTTATATATATATATATAAAAGAATATATAGAAGCAGCCTTAGAAAATAGTTTTTTACTTTGCTCTCGGCTTTGAAAGAAGATCAAAAAAATTCATTTAAAGAAGTCTTAGAAAATTGCTTTATCTTATATTTGCACCTGTATCCTACATTCCCCCCAGTGCTAACTTTTTTTATACATAAATAAATTGACAAATATGAAAAATGTTTCCTCATCCAATTCACAAAGTTGGAGAGGAAATCTACCCTATAATAACCATCGGTTCATCAACCCAAGATTTGTAAAGGAATAAGGTAAGTTTTCTTACAAAGATTATTTATCATTCTACAAGATTGTTTATCATGAACCCACTGCCTTTGTTGGTTCACTTTGCCATAAAATAAGAACTTTGCTTGTTGTTGCAATCATGTACATAGCGTTAATGTTCATTACTAATATATCTCTATACCTAGGCTTTTATTGATTTCCATTTTGCATTTGTTGATGTTCATCAACACTAGTATTGTTTACGTTTTATCATGCATGGAAGGTGTTTGTTAAAATTCTTGTGTGGACATTGTGGGACATGACACCAAAAACTCTATTCAAGAGGTCACGCAATGCACCCTCTTCCTCTCCAAAGATGAAATCCAATATTGAACAACAGGAGAAGAGGTTCATATCATAGCAGACAAGGCTAATCGAACAAACTTACAGAACAAGGCGACATTTTCCGGAGAGAGGAATAGAAGCATCTCCCCCCTTTGAAGATTCTATATAGATACTTGTATGGGAGAAATTGTGTGACACGCCTGCAATGTGTAACCTCAGCATAGTGAGTGATTTCTACGCTAATTTGAGGTATGGTTCGAAGTGGGATGAGGCATTCTGTAGAGGAAAAATGGTGCAATTGAAAGCTGAATCCATAAACAAATTGAACGGGTTACCAAATGGTCCCTCAAAGGAGGATGCATTTCTTGCATTCCACTACAAGATCAATGGCAATTAGGATTTGATGATCCTACTGGGAAGAAGATCACGAGGACGGTTACTAGGGTGAGAAACGATGTTGATTCTCTTGTCAAATCAGGTTTGTCAATGATTCTGAATAAGCACTTCACGTCCGAGATGAATGGATGGTACCACTTCGTAGCATCTAGAATTGATCTGGTCACAGTGAACACTGAGGTTCACTGTACGAGGTTTACACATCTGCATGTAATTAAGAAGAAAATGTAATGGAATGTGAGTAGGAAAATGGTGAACGCACTGAGATATGGTACTGAGAAATTCGATTGTTACGATTTCTGCAGCCTTATCTCTGAACTGTGCACAAAAGCCGGTGTCCCCCACTATCCGCACAACATATATATACAACTAATGGCTAAGATTACAGTAGAATCTTTCTACAAAATGTCTCAGGACAATGTGGGTCCTTCATTGGAATCCATAGTCGCGGGGTTGGAGGTTGGTGTACAAAGTCTACTGACAGAAACACATTATCAAATATCCTGGTGCGATCACATGGGTAAGGTTTTTCAATATCGATTCCCGAATGCCATGAAAAGCAGTTGGGCTTTTCCCTAAATACCCAAACCCAGGAGTTGGGCAGAGCAACATTGAGACCAGCTCAGGACATGCATAGATCTTGGATGAAGAGCCGTTCGCTATATATTATTCATGATTTTCTATAAAAAATCTCATAAACTTGGTTTTTTTACTTTTTATTTTGTATGGACGTTTAGAACAAAACTATTTTATTTTGCGGACATAATATTATTATTATTGCATGGATCGAACATTATCAAAATTTATATTGAATTTAATGTGGTAAACAAATCTAATTTCCCTTTATTAATTCCAAACTATTTTTCACAATTTAGTCTAGAACATGTACTACTGCTTCATAATTTATACTATAAAAAATTATATTATTTAAAATTCATGTATTTAGGCTATAATAACAAAATTCAAGTATTTCGAAGCAATGGATAAAATGTTCACACGCTTTTGGGCAACTGTACAATTTCACAAAATGTTGTAAAAATTTTCTATTTTCAGTTTCGAGGATGTTCCATTTACCTAATCATTTTAAAATTTCATGGCTGCGATTATATAATACTGAATTTCAATATGGAATTTCCAGTTTTGCATTTTGACAATTCCAAGATTCTTGAAAGGACCAAAATGCAAAGTTCAAAAACTTCACTCGAAGGTCCATATTCAAATCTGATCGGATGCAATGATACATTATGAAACCCTGATGTATATTCCAAGACCGAATAGTTTTTTTATTAATATTTCGTGGGAAAAACTTACCAATAATCCTCCCCGTTTCAACTTCCTAACTTCTAAGTAATTTAGAGTAAGATACTCTAAGACATGTACTAGCACTTTATTAAATTTCATGAAAAATAATTTTCTATTAAAAACCTTATATTAACCCAAGAATACCCAATATCAAGTTGCTTTTATACAAAAAGGAAGGTGTAACTTAGTTTTAGGAAATAGTGCAATTTTAGCAAAGTTATATACGGACCCCTTTTAGGTATCCACTTAACACAATTTTGGAACACGGGACCTATGAAATCTTTAATTGAATATTTTTCAGTCCAATTGAATATCAACAACAATGGAAATAACTTTCCCCCTTATGTGGGCTATAGACCAAATATTACTAAATAGTGGAAATGAAGATGTGCATTGGTATGTCATTGGAAATAACCAGTGCTGACTTTTGTAGGGGTCAAAAAATTCCAAACTTTTGTTAAAATTTGGGCAGGAAATTCAAAATTTTGTAAATTTGAACAGAGCACCAGTTTTTATGCTGGTGCTGTATAGAAAAAATATTTCTCCCGCCTAAAATTGATTGGGCTGAAAAAATATTCAGCCCAAAATGGAAAAATTGGCACCGGTATTCTAATATAAGGTTAAATACCTAGACAAATTTTACCACACAAACTCTCTGTCTTGAACAAACAACCCTGAGCAGCTGCTCTATAGATTTTGGGCACCATGTTTTTTGTAACGGAATCGGTTGTTTTACCAGTACTATATACTTAGAATATATTTTCAAACATTGATCTTGGGTTGGTAAAAATATTATTATAGCTGCCTTATGCAGCTGCCTGAACCAAACTGGGCACCGGTATTTCATGCTGCAGCACTGGTATAATACCTGTGTTGTGCACTTAGAATGCTTGTGAGAATGCTAGAATTTAGTAGAATTTTTTCATCACCAGTATTTTAGATTAAGTACCGGTGCTAACTCCGCTCATATAAAACGTGACCGATCATCTTCCTCATATAACTATCGCATTTTTCTCTTCAAACCCATCATACAAACGGTTTCTCCTCAATCAATCTGCACATTCTCCACCATTCAATCATCATTCAACCTCTATTACCCCACCTCCTCAGTCCCACCTTATATAACAGCCCCAAAAAACCCTTTTTGTATCTTCGAACAAGGTTTCTCCACTTTCTCCACTCGGCGCTAGTGATGTCACAATCACTCGGTTTCCGACTGGAATCTTGAAAGGTAATTCATGATTCCTTCACTTTTTTGTTGTGTACAAACCCTAATTTCTTTACATTGAATGAAATTGTATGTGTTTGATGAAATGTATTATTGAAGCTTTTTTAATGTTAAGTTGCTTAGGGTGTTCATTGTGTGATGTTGAAGTGTGATAGAGTTGACAGTGTGATGTTGAAGTTCTAAAATGTGTGAGATATACACTATGTGTGTGATGTTTGAAGTGTTCAATCCAAAGTGTATGACATATAGGTCATTGTGTTATGTTGAAGTGTGATTAGTTGATCGTGTGATGTTGAATGGTGTGTTCTAAAATGTGTGAGATATACACTATGTGTGTGTTGTTTGAAGTGTTCAATTCAGAGTGTATGACATGTAGGTCATCGTGTTATGTTGAAGTTTGATATAGTTTATTGGCCATCAAATAAATACTAGTTTCTTTGGTTTGGTGTGCAATTGTCATGAATTATAATTTTTATGTTTGTTATGCTTTATCCATTCTGCCGGTAATTTCATATGTAGATGCCTCCTAAAATAAAAAATGTGACTGGAAAGATGAAAAGGCATGGCCCTCCACCCAAAAAAACAACTGTGGAAAACAAAGAAGTTACTTCCGTAGCCAAACAAGAGGAGATTCCACCAGTGGTACCCCTCAAGATTCAATTTGAGGAAGATGCAGTGGGTGCAACTGGTGCTCTTGAAGAAGAATCTCCCAAAGAAAATGAGGGTGATAGCGAGGACAACCCCTTTCACGATCCAAGGAATGATGGCTTTACCAAGGCAAACATGCGTTAGGGGAAGGCGTTCGACAAGTTTGATATTTCCATTTGGTGTAGGGAACGAGGGACGGTTACGTGCCATTCGATCATGTTAGCCAAGGAAAGGGACCCTATCCCCGTCACCTTTGAGGAAGTTGATGGGGAGATGGTTTGTGTAAAAAATTGGAGTGCATGGACCGCATATTGCAACTACGCCTTTCAGAGGTGGGTCGGATTAGCTACTTGGATACGCTGGCCTAATGTCCCAAAAAATGTGAATGAGGATGCGTTAAGAGACATAAAGGTAAAAAAATGATTTTGTAATACTTAATTTATAAATGCCTAATTGTTACTGTTGAGCTTTATATTCATGCTCCTAACCTAAATATTGTGTAATCTTCCGTCGTAGGAAAGTTTCAAGTTTGAAACGAAATCGATTGAATACCAATAGAGGAGGCTGAGGAAGAATGTGGTAGGCAAGGCTGGTGATGCAGATCGAAACTGGAAGTACAAGGTGGTGAACAAGTGCATATGGTTTTTGACGAGCAGAAAAGTTCCAAAATACAAGCCATGGGAAAAGTACAGGTGGATAGATCAGGGGTAGTGGAAGAAGTTTGAGGAACACAAACACACAGAGAAGATGATGATAAGTAAAGTTCTTACATGATATCATAAATAATATTTCAATATTTATCAACTAATTCATTGTGTTAATAGCTAATAATTTTCTAAAAAAATATTTTCAGAAAAAGAAAAAGAAGGAAAGCGAGAGATCTAAGGAAAATAAGTATAACCACCACACCGGACCAAAGGGGAACATGGATACAAAGGAAAAGCTGATAGTACAACTAAAAGAAAAGGAGAGGAAGAAGCTAAGGGACCAGGGATCACTGAAGAAGAGATTGAGGAGGAGATAAATTACTACAATTTCAAGTTGGACATATCGATGGTCTACTTGGAGTGGAACAAGGGAAAAGACAAGGATTATGCAACCCCATAAGTCAAGGCCATAACAGAGGATATTGTAAGTATCCAATTCATTTATAGCTTCATATCTAAGTAAACTGTTATTTTCACTACTAACAAAATAATATAAACCGTAGTTGAGGATAAACGTGAAAGAGAAGGGTACCCTAGAGTTTGGTCTGGGTGAGGACATCTTGATAAAAGCCACCGGGAAGGGGGATCGGTCGTATCGCTATAGAGGTACCCAATCCCAACTGCCAACAGCTGTTGCTATACCAGGCATAGCAAGAAGAAAGTGCAGCAGCAGCTCCTCATCCTCAAAGAAGGAGGCCAAGAAACCTTCCGCTGATCAGCTAGTTGTCAAGGCGATGGTCTCATACCTTGAGCAGTTGGTCAAATGTGTAGCTTCAGTAGGGGGATTAAATATTCTCGAAGGCCTTGCAGACCTGAAGAGCTTCATTGAGAATGCTATGTTTGGAGGTGTATCCACCAGTCTCAGCGACTCGGGCCAAGATCCACCCAGTAATGGAGAAGAAGATGTTGAGGTAAATATGCATTACCATTAACATTTTCAAACTGTTTGGATTTTTCTTTTTCGTTACTTGCCAAAGCTCTTTTAGACTAACTAAAGTATTACTATATGCAACAGGATAGTGAGTTGGTCACCTTGTACATCAATGGCTTCAGGGAGAGAGGATAAGAGTTTCTAAAGCATGTCTACAAAAATCTAGGTGTCCTAAGAAGTCACATGGTCCAGTAGCTTGCGTTCGCATGTGCGAGCCAGTATACCATCCAAGAGCTAGGTTGTCATCTAGAAACAACCATCTCGATGGCGTGGGAAATGCTTTGGGGAGTGTGGTATACTGGCTAATGACCTTGGTTACATTTGGAGATGATACCCACACCGAGGACATTGAAGTAGTCTGCGTCGGGCCGATGAATTTTATTGCGACTATGTCAGTAACAATGAGTTAATAAAATAAACTAAACGCTACATCTGTTACATGTCTAATTTTTTTTATTACGAATTGTTAAATTGAATAAATTTTTGTGCAGCTATCAACTACTACAGAGTCTGGATCAAGCAGCTCATCCTATCTCTCGAAGCAACAATTTATAAATGAAAGGCCACTGAAACTGGTTCTTCTCGATAAAATCCGTTGCTTGTACCATATTTCATTATTTTTCAGTTTTCCTAATTTGTTGCCATTACATAATTTCATATTAGCAAGAAGCGCCCGTTCAAGACATATCTCAACATGGAGAAGTACATCAAATACTGCAATGGGCTTGTGAAGAGCATGCAAGAGTCGGGAAACGTGGTTTTGTTTCCATAGTTTCGACTATCAGAGCAATGGCTTGGCTATCAAACTTAATGATAGATATTTGGATGAGGTAAGGTTTACTTTTTCACATTAAATCTATTTATTTATACCCTAATTTGTTTCAAATATTAACTAATGCTATTTTTCAAGTAACCTCTGGGGCCAAGTCTTCGAAACTAACAATACCCGCATTCAACTTGTTCAGTGCTGCACAGGAGGCTATGCTGCAGAAATCAAGGATGCAGAAGTTGAAGGTCGTACTAAAGCCATTCTGGAAACCATGCTTGTTACTGATGTTGAGGTTTATGTGGTTCCATATATTAAAATGTAAGTGGCACTTTTAAATTTTTCTCATTTACAGAAATTATTCACCGCTGACAATGTCATTCACGTGCTACTTTCTTTTCAATGCAACATTGGTACTTAGTACTCATCCGTCCTAGTACGGAGGAAGTTTTTACCCTTGACTCATAACTGGAGGAATCAAACCAAAAAACATTAATGAAAACAATCATTTCCAAGTACTTTCATTCCTTTCATCGTACTAATTTTAACGTCTACACATTTGAGTTACCTAACAATTAAAAATTCAACATTACTAGGATTTCATGCGAATATCAAGGGAGAAGATGAATATGGAACCGTCTCTGGATTACACATGGAAAATAACAAAAATAGATGTAAGTCATACTTAATCCAAGAGTCCCTTCATTTCCGCCATTAACTAAGAAAAATTACATTTAACTATATTTTTCATTTGCAGTACTGAAGTCCGGAGAGTGGTAGGGAATGCGGATACTACGTCCTCCTCTTCATGGAAGAGTTTGTACTCAACACTACCTCTACAAATATTCTAGATGTTGGTCGACAAATTACAAATTAAACATTTGTTCTTCTTACTTACTAAATACTTTCACGTAATTAATCATCAGGTTGTTTTGAAACAACAAATATTTTCCTAAAAAAAAGGAGCATACAATGGCAAGGAGATAGCAGGTGTAACCGAGAGATGGTGTCAGGCTTGGGTGGACATATATTTCAAACTTTTCAAGACTTCTATGGACATCGAGTAGTTTAATGAAGTATAGAAAATGAATTTCGTAGAAATTTACTGTTTTTTCTATAGTTTTCTTGTGGATGGATTATGTTTTTTTAGACATATTTAGTTCTTAATTTACTCTTTACTTTTTTCTTTGCATTAATATTGTTTTTAGATTTCATCTTGTTGTGTGTTATGAGTTTCTTGTGTGATATTTCCTTGGGTTTCTATCTGGATGGGCCAGGTAAAATTAAAATAGGGCATTGCAAATGAAAAACAAAACCAGCACTGATTTTTCATATTATATACCAGTTATAGAAAATTTATAAACTACTATGAACAAGCACCGAAAATTCTTTCCATGCCGGTGCTGGAAGATAAAGATCCTTCTAATCCCTAGCACCGATTCTAAACTGGAACCGGTGCTAAAAATATTGGCAATGGACATCAATTTACAACCAGTAGGTTCTGGTATTGATATGTAAGCAGCGGTTGCATTCTACCAGTGCTTGTTATGTGGGACCAGCACCGCTACAGTATTCTTGGCATCTGTATTAAGGACTGGTGTTGTATATTATTAGTCAGCACCAATTTTCGATACCGGTGTCTTTGTAACTATGTTTCAGCACCCCCATACTCATGCACCGAGAGTCTGGGGACCTGAAATACTGGTGCCTACGTACCAAAATACCAGTGCCATAGGGAGGTGTCTACAGTAGTGTTACCTAGATTAGCACTATTGTGGATATGGTATAACTCTCTTGTACAATCTATTAATACTGAATGATAATCGATCATCCATTATGGGATTACACAATCTTACATGGTATCAGAGTTACGAAAACCATAGATCACTAAACCCTAAATTTCCTTCTCCATTGCTATGGCAACAACACCTTTGATCGCTAAATCAAAGCCGTCGTCGTAAGGCCTTTGATTAGTCGAAAGAGTTGTGCTTTGATTATTTCCACTTTTTCTTCCAATGCAAAATTTGTGTCGCCGCAAACTTTGATCAATTTTTTCCCAACGCGAGCAATTTTCCAATAGCTACCAACGATGCTAAGATCAAATCTTCTTCATCTGACAAGCAGCTTAATGGCAATGCCAATCTTCCTCCATCACCGCAGAAATTATCTCTTTACCAGTTTTTCATAGTCTCCATTATCCAGCACAAAGTTTGCATCTTAGATGGCATCAATGTCTTATACGCCTCCTGGGTACGTCAGTTTAAGCTTCATGCCAAGGTGCGCACATCGACGGTACACTGATGCAGCCTTTGACGCCTGGTGTGAGATTGATGACCATGTTCTTCAATGGATCTAGGAAATAATCAGCGATGGTCTCCATTCGCGATTCTTGAGGATGAATCCACTGCGCACGCCGCATGGACTCATGTGAAGAAAATCTTCACAAACAATATGGGTACTCGCGCAGCGTCCCTGGAGCAAGAGTTCAACAATCTGAAACTTGAAGCTATGCCGTCTCTTGAGGCATACTATCAATGCCTACATGAACTTGGTGGCCAATTAAAGGATGTTTACGCTGCTGACATCGACCCACATTTAATGCTTCAAGTTATACGAGGTTTCTCAAGTGAATTTGAACGGTTGCTTCCTACATTCACAAGACAATGTCAACGTTTGAGACTTCCTATAGCATGCTTGAATTGGAAGAGAACCATCGTGCTAGCCAAGATGAATGTGCGTCAACCAAGTTAGTTCCGTCGCCAGCCCCTGAGCTCCTGCCGGATGTGCCTCCTGAGTTTTCGTATGCTGCCTTCTGCGGCTCCAATCAATGCTGGCCCTACCGCAAAGGAGACCATGTCCGAGGGTGCGGCCACCTGCAGCCAAGCTCCGATACCCCCCAATAGATGCCTATGCTACCTTGGGTGTTGCAATGGGGCCTTCTTCCATCGTCATTCCCCACTGCTCTGGGTTGGGCGCCCTCCTAGCAGCCTTGGTATCCAACTCCGACACACAGAACTTTGGAAAGAGGCCTTGGATATCCACGTTCACCAGCTCTAGCTTGCGGTTACAACCAGGGTCAAGTGCACTTCACCGTCGACACGAACCCTCATTAGCCGACTGATCTTGTTCAGGAGTTCCAAGACTTAGCCATTCAACCCAGCTGTGACCGTATTGGTTCATGGATACTGGCACATCGTCCCACCTTACCTCCGATGCAGGTACTATGATTTCTCCTTTACATACGAGTAATAATCGTTATATTCTTATTGGTAAAGGCAATAGTATTCTTTGTTTATAGTTCTGGTATGTTCAAATCAACCACCTAGGCCGTACACTACACCTTACCAACGTCCTACACGTGACACATATTGTCAAAAACCTTATCTTTGTTCATCAGTTTACAAAAGACAATAAAGTGACAACTGAGTTTGACCCATCTGGTTTCTCTGTGAAGGATTCTCAAAATGGGAAGACTATTTTGAGGAGCAATAGTGTAGGTGAGCTATATCCCGTGTCTCCAAATCAGCTGTCCATTTCAACTACCACACCTACTCAATCGTTCATCACTTTTTCCCCAGACTGGCACTCATGCCTTGGACACCCTAGTGCCCTTCCCTTCATCATCTCTGGTACCAATCACGTATTTCTTTAAATAAAGAGCCAAGCTCCATTTTATGTAATTCCTGTCATATCTGTAAACATAAACGACTTTAGTTTTTTGACTCCACTTCAACTACTGTTGCTTTATTTGATATTATTCATAGTGATTTATGGACATCCCCTTTTTTTAGTAAAACTAATAACAAATTTACTCTGTCTTCATTGGTAATTTTACTTAATATGTGTGGGTTAATCTTCTAAATTTAAGTATGAGGTGTTTTCTAAACTTGTGCAATTTCATGCTTACATTCAAACTGAATTCCAGTACAAAATTAAATAATTTCAGTGTACTCTTGGTCGCAAAGTTGATAACTCTTCTTTCCACGACTTTGCCACGAAACATGGCCTAGTATTTTGTAATTCAGCCCCAGAAACGTCCTCTCAAAATGGTAAAGCAGAGCGAATGATTCATCGTCTAAATGAAAGCATCCTAGCCCTACCGTATCATGCGCCACTTCCACCAACCTTCTAGCTCTACACACAGCCGCCCACCTCCACAACATCCTACCCACCAAAGTTCTTGCCTTCGGCTGTCCCGCTTCCACACTATTTCTAAAAGAACCTACATGTGACCATCTCCATTTTTTTGGTTGTGGCTGTTACCCTACTATCTCAGCTAAAAGGCCCGATACACAGCACCTCGCTCTTCTCATTGTGTCTTCCACAGTATCCAAACCAATTATGGGGATATCGTTGTCTCGATCTATCCACTAGAAAGGTCACTGTGTCTCGTCACATAACATTCGATGAAACCATTTTTCCTTTCTCTAAGTCAACTAGTGTATCTACCTTCGCTTACTATTTCCTCAATCCATCCTTTGATCTTGTATCTCTCGTTATCCTTGACCATGTGCGGTCATCACCTCCACCGTCCCTCACCCCTTCTCCGCAACACGTTCCCACTCCTCTACCCACGTCGCCTATACCCGAGCCACCTACACCCAAGCCGACTGCACCCAATCCACCTTCATCACCTCCCTTGGCCTACCGTTCCCCTACACCGCCAATAACACCAGCTTACATGGTGACCCTAACCACTTTACCCATCCCTCACATTCTACCACCACCTCTCTGACCAACCCATTCCATGCCCACCGAGCAATGAGCGGCATATTCAAGCCATGAGCTCTTTTATCCGCCACATCCACCACTATTTCTCCACTTCCTAAATCACCTCACGTAGTTCTCCAGAATTCGAACTGGAATACTGTCATGTAAGATGAATTTCACGCGTTAAAGTATAATTATACATGGGACATGGTACCTCACCCCACTGATGCTCATGGTATATGTTGCATGTGGTTATATCGTCATAAATTTCATTTTGATGGCTCTTTGCAATGGTATAAATCCAGGCTTGTGGTAAATGAGAAAACTCAACAGGTTGGAATTGACTGCGATGAGACATTTAGTCCCATAGTAAAGCCCACAACTATTTGCACTGTATTGAGTTTGGAAGTCTCTTGTTCTTGGCTGATACATCGGTTTGATGTAAATAACGCTTTTCTCCATAAGCAAAATGCGTGAAATAGTTTATATGCATCATCCGCCTGGTTTTTTAGATCCTACAACACCTCAGCATGCTGGTTATCTTCAGAAGTCTTCTTATGACCTAAAGCAGGCACCTCAGGTTTGGTTTCAAAGATTCGCTACCTTTGTTCTGTCTCGCGGCTTCCCAAGAAGTGTTTGCAACAATTCATTATTCATCCTGAGTCATGGTGGCCACACAACTTATTTGCTCTTATATTTCGATGATATTGTCTTCACAGTTTCCAGTACTACACTTCTCTGTGACATCACCTATGAACTATCTCAAAAATTTTCTATGATCGACCTTGGTGCTCTCCATCATTTTCTTGGTATATCTATTGCTCGATCCTCTGCTGGTTTGTTCTTATCACAATAGCAGTATGCCACAGATATTCTTGGTTGGGCATTCATGTCATCCTGCAACCCGTCGGTGACGCCCATTGATACTGGTGAAAAACTTAGTGCCACCGCCGGTTCATTGCTTGATGATCCCAGTCTATACCGAAGTTTGGCTGGAGCTCTTCAGTACCTCACCATCTCTCATCCATACATTGCCTATGTCGTACAACAAGTTTTCTTATTTATGCATGCACTTCAGAAACCTCATATGTAGATTATTAAGCACATTTTGAGGTATATTCATTGTACCATTGATTCTGGACATCATTTGGTCAAGTATCAATCCCACACGCTCACTATCTATTTTAATGTGGATTGGGCTGGTTGTCCAGATTCTAGATGTTCGCCTTTTGGATAATGTGTATTTCTTGGTGACAACCTGGTGTCTTGGTCTTCCAAGCGTCAGGCGACTATCTCTCGGTCTGGTGCAGAAGCCAAATATAGGGGTGTTGCGAATGCAGTCATAGAAACGAGCTGGCTACGCAACCTTCTTCTTCAGTTGTATGTTCCCATCAAGCGTGCCACACTTATCCATTGCAACAATATGTTAGTTGTGTACTTGTACATCAATCCAATGCAACATCAACGGACTATCAATGTCAAGCTTTATATTCATTTTGTTCGTGAGAAGGTCCAGGTTGGTTCAGTTCGTGTGCTTCATGTTCCTGCTGAGTACCAGTATGCTGATATCTTCACTAAGGGACTACCACGACATCTTTTTCTTCGGTTTCGATCCATCCTGAGCGTATGTCCTCCTCCCGCTCTGAATGAGGGGTGTATTAGACTAGTACAGTTGTAGATATGGTATAACTCTCTTGTACAATGTATTTGTACTGAATGATAAACAATCACCCATTACGGGATTAAACAATCTTACACTTTTGAACTTTCATTAGTGGAGGCAGTAAACTGGACGATGGTTCTGACCATATTACATTTGTCGTGTGTGGGTGCACTGTTGTCAATCACTTTTCAACAACAGTTCGATAACCATCGTTGGTCATTATCAAACATGGTGGTTTAATAGCGGCATTTAAATAATGCATATCACCAATGGTGATAAACTTTCAAAAGTAGGAAGTAGGTCCCACCAAAATTTTAATCGCCAAAGATACTATTCCGGTCATAGGCACCGGTATTAGCATGATACAGTTTATTTTACGAATAGAAGTGCTGAAAAAACTTATTCAACCATTTTTTCTACATAGGCACCGGTATGTGGTACTGGTATGTAGTGAACCGGTGCTAGCTATATACGTAGGCACCATTATTTCGGGTTTTTTTTACACAAAAATGGTGTAAATGTTCCTAGCATCAGTATTACTCTCCCAGCACTGACGTACCAGTGCCTATGTACCTATTTTCCAATAGTGTTTGACTGAAAAGAAGATTTTGCGTAGTTTAATCTAGGATAGAGTGAGTATTAGTGCATCTCCATGGCAAGATAAGACATCTTGTGACTTGCCTTGTCGTGTCACTTTTCAAGCAGGTGAATTAGCAATTTACACACTTCTCCAAGTCAAAGTTTTGTATAAGATCATGTCACAGTGACCGGGGTTTGAAGTGAAATTTACAGAATTTTTTGTTTGATGCAGGGTCAAAATAAAATAACTTCTGTTTTGGGGTCATATTTTAAAATGTTTATGAAAGTCCAGGGGTTGAACTGCAATAAGATACAACTCCAACAACTCTTGTCATTGAACTGAAATGCCAAGCATCGTTCTAACGTTCTCCACTCCTGTAACCCCAGTCTTTACCGCGAACCACTTCCTTTCATCACTGCAATGTTTGTCTCCTTCTATGTTAGCTTCGTCCTTTCAGAATGAAGAGTTTTGTCAGAACTTGAATTTATGTCGGGATTGAAGTTGGGATTCAAGAATATGGAAATTTGGAGGAGATTCCAACAATTTTTATGGGAAGACGTTAACAGTGAGGCAAACCTTGGCGAAGTTAATATTCTTGCCAAAATTACGGTGGTCGTCGACATTATGATATATCGGCAAACTTCTGGTGATCATATGCACTCAATTCTGGTAGCGGCAGTTTGCGGATAGGGTTTGGGTAATTCGAGTAGGTTTTGGGTGCTTTGGGTCGAGTTTAGTTAGGTTTTGGGTCAGAACTATATTTGGGCTTGTTTTTCATTTTGTGTATAATTTTTTTGATCCATAATATCTGGGGTCTAAGGATGTGACTTTTAATTTGTTTTTTTAAATAAAAACACCCGAGGGTGGGGGATATGTATAAAGGTTCCCCAGGCCTTAATTATAACCCTTAGTAAGTACATGATATTTAGAGTGTTCAAGAGAGGAGTTGAGGCAACATAGTTGCCTCCAAAAGCATTACCTATCTACAGGTCGGATGTGTACAAAGTGGAGAGGATAGTTGTTGAAGTTACGATTCCAAAAGAGAAAATCTCCATCCCTTGTGTTAATTCTTTCCTTTGGCCAGGCAACTTCAATCTAGGCACTACACAGATTAATCTGAAGAAAACTCCTAACCTAGAGTTGGATTTATATGTAAACAAAGTCCGGAAATTGGAGATGTCTTCATATCAGCCAAGCAAGAAGAGTGAGTTGAAGAACCATGAAGTTATTGTTGAGCTAGGCATCAGATCTTGGCATCCTCCATAACACCTTCAAAATTCAGAAGCAGCAGATCTTAGCAGTATCAATTCAATCTAGAAGAATTCCTGTTTAGTCTGATATAAGGAGTATGCTCTTTGTCCAAAGAAATGAGGCCTTTGATGTGATTGGGAGCATTAGAAAGGCTCAAACTCAGATTATGGGTTGAATGGTATTTAGCAATAGCATCTGCCACAGAATTACATTCTCTGAAGACATGAATAAGATCAGCATTCTTTAACATGGATTGTATTCTAGATTTTAGATCAAACAAAGTCTAGTGGGCAGTGTAGGGGTTATTGATCATTTTTACTACTGACAAAGAATCTGATTCAATGGTAACATTATTATCTAGATCAGGAAAGGTATGGCAGGCAAATTGAACTGCAAGAATCTCTGCTTGAAGTGGAGAAGCAGCAGCAATTGCAGTTGATTTAATCAGGAATGGAGTACCAGAACTATTCCTTACAATGAGACCTACTGTTACCTTATTAGGATTCCAAGATGCATCCACATTGATCTTAATACAGTTTTGCTTTGGCCTTTCCCAGAAAACAATTGATATTATAGGTTTGGGGGGAGGTCTAAGCTGAGAGATTAGATGCAGGAAGCTGGCCGGGATATTTAAGAAGGAGCTATGGGGATAAGATTTAGCATAGAGAGACAAATAAATTTGATCACATATTTCCTTACATTTTAGCTTAGCAGTAAAAAAATTGTTATCAAATACGAAATTATTTCTGGCCTTCCAGAGACACCAACATATCAAAGGTGGGAGCATTTTACATAGCAAATGATGACACTTAGGGAGGTCCTGACTATTCCAGAACAGGAAGAATCTATCAGTAATTGAGTCTTGCTCACTGAGGTGAAAGTCCAACAAAGATGCCATCTTAATCCACATGTTATGACCAAGGGGACAAGATATAAAGAAATGTTGAATCGAGTCACAGTGACTACATGCTGGGCATTTTGAGGCAAGACTAAAACCAAATTTGATTAACACATCATCAAAAGGAAGGAAAGAGTGCAACAGTTTCCATGTGAAGATTGAAACCTTTTTTTGCAGTATAGGATTCCATATAATCTTAGTGGCCGGGAAATTACCTGGGGAGAGAGTGAGTTCCTTGTATGCAGATTTGAAGGAGAAAGACCCTATCACTTCTAGTTTCCAGACCAGTCTATCATCTCTGTCTTGAATAATTTCTGCACCTTGAAGAACAGAAAGAGTATCATGTTCCAGGAAGGAGGAAATCTGAGGTAAAATTAAGTCTTTATTACTAATAAAATCAGCAACAATGTAATATAGGAATGGCGAGAGGATGGAGCTTGGAATATAGGTCATCAATGGTCCATTAGGGCACCAGTTAGCAGACCAAAAGTTACAGCTACCTTTACCATGAATGATCAGTGTGTTTTTTTCTGCAAAGGAGTTGACTGAATAGATTCTTTTCCAGGTTATGGACTTTCTATGTGATTGAGGTAAGGACCATATCAATTTAGACCACATAGTAGTTCCTAACTGACTCTTCCACCATAATTTAAGAGAGCAGGAGTCAATTATAGCCTGAATTGATCTAAAACGTAGACCATTTAGAGATTTTGGTACAGCTAAATCAGACCATTTAGAGATTTTGGTACAGCTAAATCAGACCATTTCTTCCATACTTTGTTCTTTTTGCCTTCAGATTCACCCCAGAAAAAAGTAGACATTTTTCTCTCAAATGTCTTGACTATATGGTTTGGAGGTTTGGTAACAGTCCGTAGATGCTGAGGTAAAGAGTATACGCAAGACTGGATTAGTGTTGGTTTACCCCCTGAACTGAGCCATCTATTTTTCCAATTCAGCAGTTTTTGTCCAGGTTCTCCATCAGAGGTTGGAAATATCTGTTCAAGGTTCTACCTTTAAATATTGGACAACCTAGGTATTTAAAAGGAAAAGAACCTTTTTTCATTTTTAAAATTATCCTAACTTGATTAGATTTAGCAATTGTAGCCCTTTTACTGATATAAAAATCAGATTTCTCAAAGTTGAATTTTTGTCCCGAGGTATATTCAAAGACCTCAAGGAATGCTTTAATTGTAATCAGGTTGGACTTAGAGGCTTGCATGGAGATAATAGTATCATCAGCATACATTAAGTGAGAGGCCGGGGTAATTAATGCAGGTAACTGATAATATGACAGACTGCTATTTAAAAAAATGAAAGAGAGGCTTCTGGAGAACGCTTTTGAGAAAATATTGAAAAGGAAAGGAGAAAGGGGGTCACCTTGTTTGATTCCTCTTGTGGCTCGGAAAAAGCCCACTGGATTACCATTGAGAAGAACTGAGAAGTGAGCTTGGGATAAATTCTTCAATACAACACCTAAAAAATTTCCACTGAGTATATTCCTAAGAAAATCCCAATTAACCCTATCAAAAGCTTTCCTAAGGTCCAACTTAAGGATGCAGTTAGGCACTCGAATCTTTTTATCTAGGAATCTTAACATTTCCTGTAAATAGAGAATGTTATCAGAGATGCCTCTATTCTTCATGACTGCAGTCTGGTTGGGAGAGATTAACTTCTCCATGTGAGGTTTTAGTCTCTCCATTAAAACTTTAGAGCGGATTTTGTTGATAACATTAGAGAGGCTAATGGGTCTGAAGTCATCAAAAGAGGATGGTGTTGTTTTTTTAGGAATTAGGGTTATCCATGTGCTGGAAATTCCTTTTGGCATATCTGCACCTAAAATAAATTCATTTACAGCTTCGATTAGATCTTCCTTAATGATGGTCCAGCATTTAATATAGAATTTGCTAGAGAAGCCATCTGGACCTGGACTACTATTC
Organism: Rubia yunnanensis; assembly: GCA_037428765.1. Lineage (NCBI taxonomy): Eukaryota > Viridiplantae > Streptophyta > Magnoliopsida > Gentianales > Rubiaceae > Rubia > Rubia yunnanensis. The sequence continues at coordinate 77,152,507 of CM075068.1, forward strand.
TTATTTAAACCATTGATCACAGATTTAAGTTCATCTTCAGATACTGGTTTAGATCAAAATTGGTTGTCCTCTTCTGTAATTACATATGGAATTTGGCTAAGGAAATGAGGGTAATAGGTATTGTTAGCCATATCATTAGGTTCAGTTAGCAGATCAGAGAAATGGGCAAAGGCTTCATTTTGGATTTCCAGATGTGAATTAAGCCACTGACCCTGCCCATTTTTAATTTTTGTGATCTGTAATTTACAATTTTTCTCTTGTACTGTCTTATGAAAAAACTGTGAGTTAGTATCTCCTAACTTATGCCATGTTGATCTAGCTTTCTGTTTCCAAAATTTTTCTTTCTCCTTTAGGGCTCTAAGCATTAATGCATTGTTCTCATTTAGTTTGATTAAATCTGCATCTGAGTGGGTAGAGTCAAAAGCAAGTTCCTGTAGTCTCAGTGCCTCTTCTGTAATGGTTACATTAGCATCAATGTTTCCAAAGCAGTCTCTATTCCAAGTTTTTATCACTCTCTTCAATCTAATTAATTTTAGGTAAAAACCTATCATTCCAGATTGAGGAAGTGGATGTGACCAATTATCCCTAATTAGTTCTATAAATTCTGGTCTATTAAACCAAGTATTTATAAATTTAAATGGCTTAGGGTGAGAGTTAGACAGTGTTGAGAGTTGGAGGAGGAGAGGAGAGTGGTCTAAGGATTGCCTATTCAAAATCTGTATAGAAGATGAAGGAAATTTTAAATTCCATGGAATGGTGCGTAGACCTCTATCTAGTCTTTTTGAGGTAGGCTTTCTAAGTCTTGAATTAGACCAAGTGAATAGGTTACCTACTCTGTTTATTTCTTGAACACCAGATGAACTGATCCAGCTATTGAAATCTCTAATACTACCTAGAGAGGGAGAGCTAGGACCTCTATATTCTGCAAGTGTAGTGATACTGTTAAAATCCCCTATGTAAATAGTTTCACTTTTAGGTATGGCAGTCAGAGCTTTCCATAAAGTTTTCCACCCCTCTCTATTTCTAAGAGCATAAATAAAGACAACTTTCATATCAATGTCTAAGCTATGGTGGGCTATTTTAACATATAGAAATTGTTCATGATCAGAGATTAATGTGACTATCTCAGGGTTATTCCACATAAGCCATATCTTACCATTTGGGAGTGGAAAATTATGTGAGAAACTGAGCTTATCCATATAGGATCTACACTGAGAGTTATCATGCATTGGTTCAATTATACAAAGAAGTTGAATTTTCTTCAGCTTAACTAAACAGATGAGTCTTAGAATAGAAGATTCCATTCCTCTAAGATTCCATATTAAGAAATTAATGGTTGAAATGTGTGTCATTGTTCACATGATTTATGACTTTTAGTAGCTGATCTAAGCTGATCTAAGCATCATTTTATTCAGCTGACTAAAATAGTTATTTTTCTTACCTTTAGACTTGCCTTGCTGATTACTTTTACCTTCCAGCATCATACTCTGTGGCGCAGTGTGGTCCTTGTGACTGTTAATAGCATTATCTTCTAGTTCCAGCACTTCAAGTTCTGTGAGATCCTCTGTTTGTGGTAGATCATCTAAGCCCTGCAATACAGAAAATCTATTTTCCACCTTTCTTTGAAGAAAAAGTGGGGGGTTAGTTGGAGAAGACTGGCTCAAGGTTAACCCAAGTGAGCCAATTTGTATATCATCTTTTGCATAGGTAATCTGAGGGGGCTTGGGTAAAGCAGTAGCATTTAGTAGTTTTGAGAGTGAAGACTGAGGATTTCCTTGGGGTAGGATTCTGGGTGATGGAACAGGTGTTATTGTTAGGGCTTGCAGGGTATCATTTTCAAGTCCACTATTAACTTCTGGGAGCAAGTATGAGGAAGGGTTAAGGAAGGGAGTAGTTGTGGCTTTCTAGTGAGTTATTTTGTCATTACTGGGATGGGAATTGATAGCCTGGTTTCCTACAGAGATCAGAGGTGCCTTACTAAACTTATTTCCAGTAGGCTGCCAGTGTGAATGATTTTGGCTCTGTGATACAGGGTTTTCCACTGATTTATCATTACTTTTTAGTGGGATAGCTTTACATTGATTTAGAGAATGCCCTAACTTAGCTCAATAATCACAGTAAAGTGGGACATCTTTAAATTCAATTGGGTATGTTCTGTTATTAGTAACTGATCCCAGTCTAATAAAACTACATAACGGTTTCTGTAGATCAACTTCCACACACAGTTTTATTGCTGAAGGCCTTGTAAGCATTTCAGTGGCTATGTTATTTTTAATAAAACTTCCTATGCTATTTCCAATTGCCTCAATTTATGCAGAATTATAGTAGTATAAAGGTACCTCCCTGATTGTGCACCATATGGGCACGATTGGAGATTCTCTATGGGTCGAGAAATTCGGAGACCATTTTAGCATCTTCAACAGAATTCCATTGAAATTCCAGACTCCTTTGATCCAGCATCTTTGGTAATCATTGATTTGCTCGAACCTAATCAAAACATGTTTATAATCAAGTGAGCCTAATTGATAGTTACCGGTAAAACCTACCGTCCTGAAGGCTAGCTCCAGTTGATCCATCGTCAGTCTCTCTTTTGTGAATTTACCGACCAAAGCATTAGCGTAGTGCGCAGAGAGCTTGGCTATTTGGTCCTCAGAGTAGAGACAAGCCGGGTAGCCTAAATGTTCTGATTTGGGTGTTAGCTCTGGGTTATTTGGCAAGGCTTTCATTAAAGGTGGGGATTTGGTCTGGAGAGCTGCCATAAATTATTTTGGTAGGGCTTGGTTGGCATTTCTTTCCGCCATAGCGGCCGATGGAGCAGAGGTCGTATCTATCGTTGTGGCGTTAACAGCAGGGTTAGCCGTTAATGGCGGAAAAAGAGCCGTTACCGACGAGAGCAAGGAGGATGAATGATTTGTTTAGAATGATCTTTCAATATATTTCTTTTATGTTTTATGCTTTCCTAATAAATGACACGTTTTATGTATTTTTAAATATAAACTTGTGATCATTTATAAAAATATGGTGGTTTTTATATTTTATAATAAGATGCTAATTTTATTTTATAATTTATAATTTTAAAATAAATTTTTATTTAACTTGTTTTGATTTATAAATATATGATGATATTTTATTATTATTGTTGACATTTTAGAATTTTAATTTGGTTTACTAGATTTTCAAATTTATTATTATATGACATTTTAGAGAATAATGATGATGTTTTCTCTATCTTCTATTGATGTTTTAGTACTTTAAAATTTATTTGTTATAAAATTATGATTTTTAATATAGTATATTCATTTGTTGTTAATTTTTTTAATTTGAATTCAATTTTATTGTTTTAGTTAATTTTATATTTTAATTTAACTTTTTCCCCTTTGTTCCCAAATGTAGACCAAATATAACAATGTAACTGGGTTTGAAAGAAAAATAAAAATTACTTAATTAATCAGCTCAGAAAATAAATAAATTTTGATTAGTGACAGTAATTAGCGGGGTCCATAAACAAGTCATAAGATATTTATCATGAATGAAGGTACTAGACAACATAATATGCCCTCAAAGAAATTACTAGCTATTTTTTTTAATGAGAACACCCGAGGGTGGGGGAGAGTGTATTAGAGGTTCCCCAAGCCTTCATCCAGAGAAATAGAATATACAAACAGTACCAAATGTTTATAGTACGTAATGAAGCAACATAGTTGCCTCCAAAAGTCCTACCCAATCTAAAAACTAGCACGTATGTACCAACTATCCCAGCAAACTAGGATAGATGATGAAGTTGCGCTCCGGAGGAGAGGATCTCCACCCCCTGTGTTAATACTCTCCTCCGGCCAGGCAACTTCAATCAGTAGGAGTAGATAGCCTAGAATATAGGCTTCTGTAGTTGAAAATTCCAAAAGGCAGAAAAGAACTAGTTCACATATGTAACAGGCTAAGCCAAAAGAATGTGTCAGCCCGTGTCTCCTTCAGCCGCCGGAAGGTTGCGCCAGTTTTAACAGCAGTGGAACCAGCATTAGATATCCAGGATGTAGGATATTGGCTTGATCATGACAATAATGGTCTATGAGCATCCAGGGACTTGCAGTAAATGATTGATAGTACTCGTAAGTCCCATATCCAAATCTGCAGAATAAAAATTCGATTAGCAGTATCAATCCTTAGGCAAGGCCTAATTATGTACTCTAATATTTGGAATCTGAAACTTATCCAATGAGATCAGTCCCTTAATATGCTGAGGGATATTATGAAGGTTAAGAATCTGATCATAGCTAGTTTGATGTTTAGCAATAGCGTTTGCAACCAAATTACCCTCTCTAAACACATGATGTAGATGAGACCTGCCTATTAAGTGATTAACTCTATAAGCCAGATCAAAAAGATTCCAGTATGCAGCGTAGGGATCTTTGATCATCTGAACAGCTAACTTGCAATCGGTTTCAAAAATGAGATTCTGATCCAGAGCATGAAACTTGTTACAAGCAAGTAGAAGAGCCATAATTTCGGCTTCTAGAGGTGAGGCAGCAGTAATAGCTTCAGAAAATATTAGTATCGAAGCACCCAAATTATCCCTAGCTATCATACCAACTGAAGCTCTATCTAGAAACCAAGATGCATCTGTGTTTATTTTGATAGATCCTAAAGGAGGCCTTTCCCAATGAACAATGGATATGTTAGGCTTCGGAGGAGGTCTAGTGAACGGAATCCATTGACTGAGAAGAGATGCTATAGTAGAATGAGAGAAATATGTCCTAGGGGAGGTAAATAAAGTCAGTTTTATTAGCTCCTCTACTTCTTTAGTAATTGCCACAGGAGAGAAAGGCTTATTATCAAAGATAAACCTATTCCTAGCTTTCCAAAGTGACCAACAGGTGAGGGAAGGCAGGATTTTACAGATGAACTGCTTCCAGCTAGGTAAGTCATGGGTATCCCAGAAAATAAAAAATCTTTCAGAGAGGGGGTGATCATAATTAAGATGAAAATCTACTGTAGATGCTATGTTACTCCAGACAATCCGAGCAATAGGACATGGTATTAAAAAATGCTGAATAGAGTCCATACTGCAGCAGGCAGGACATTTAGATGCTAAACTGAAACCACAGGTAATAAGAACATCATCAAAGGGAAGAAAGGATTGTAACAATTTCCATGTGAAAATTGATATCTTCTTCTGAATAGCACTGTTCCAAATAAATTTAGGAGCAAGAAAGTTACCTGATCTCTGAGTTAGGGTTCTATATGTTGACTTAGTTGTGAAATTACCAGAGGGTTCAGGCTTCCATATCAGTCTATCATCTCTGTCAATAGTCAGTTCTGAGTCCTGAAGAAAGGCAAGAGTATCATGCTCTAGAAGAGAACCAATTTGAGCTAAAATAGTAGCTTTACTACTAATGAAATCAGCCACAAACAAATATGGCATAGTAGATACTATGTGCACAGGGATATAATTAATGAGAGGACCAGAATAGTTCTCCTTACAGGTGGTATATCCATAAATTTATGGACATATCACTTATTTCTTACATTGTATAATGTATTTATTAAATTTCATATAAAATTTTAAAAAGTATTTTTTTACATCATATATTTTTATATTTTCACATTCAAATATATATTATTACTTATTTTAACTCATAAAAGGTAATATTTAAATTTTATAAAAAATTATAACATTTAAGGTAAATGTCCTGTGAGCTGTCAATAAATTTATGAAAAAGTCGTCTTTGCTTAGAATTTCCCAAGACTAAAATGGATTAATTAGTAGCTTAGCAAGCATTATATCTTTTGAATCTGGTTCTCGCTCTATTATTTTTATTTTTATTTTTAGGATGCCACTTACAAAAGAGTGCGTCTCTTGAAAGACGGTCTTTCCATAAGTCATGGAAAGACCAAGGTTTAAAGTGTAAATTTGAAGAAATTAAGATAAAATTTTTGGGTTGCATGAATCGGATTATAAATTTTATAACTACTACATGTTGTATAATAAATTTTTAATGTTGCAACTAAGACCTTTTACATTTTATTATTTGAATTAAACCCCGTCTTTCCATAAGCATGTGGAAAGACCGTCTTTCCCAAGACTTTGCCCTATCAAACTAAGCAACAAGAAAATACAAAGGAAAATGGACAAGTTGTCTGGTGATGAGGGGGCTTACAATTTATATCCAATAGGAAAAATACAGAAATGGTTGTTTTCAAGATGACATTCTTGGACTCTTAATCCGGACTTTATTCTAACACATTGCAATTGGTTGAAAAAGAGGCACTATAAAACAATGAACAACCGTTTGTTTCAATAAATGCATCCCGCTCACCTGATCGATAACTTAAAATAACATAGAATATTTTATATAACATTAAAACTAACACAGAATTTTGGTTTAAATTGACTAACAGTAGATGGGTCATTTTATAATTGATGCAACAAATACGATGATTTATTTTTTATTTTATTCTGGCAATGAGATTCATAAAACTTTTAAATTTTTTTTTAAAAATGTACTATTTCAATGTATAAATAATTATAATTTGACCCTAAAAATTATTGATATGATATTTTTCATGATTGATCTAACAGTTAGTCGATCTAACAAGAGACTCTCTTTAAAGTGAATATTTTAATCATCTCCTATACACATAGTCTTATTTTAGACCGTCTAACCATTAGATGGAATCATTTACAATTAACATTACTAATGCAGTGATTTGATTTTATTTGAATATATTGTAATTTGGTACACATAATTTTAAAAATTCTTAAAATATATTTCATGAAATAAATAATTATAATTCAAATTTAAAAGTTATAAAAATAATATTTTTTATAATTAACCTACCCATTAGATTGTTTAACAAAAAGGCATTGATATGTGTTTTTCATTATATATATTTATATGTTTATGTATTGCAGAAAATTTAAAAATATAAATACACAAATAAAATATATGCGATGTTTATAAAAGTTGTTCTTCCTCTGAGGTGACCGAGGCGATCAAAGCCCTTCCCTCCTGACCGCCGAAACCATCCATCAATCAATGGCAACGCCTTCATGGCGGAGCCACCACCGGAACCTCAACCGGCCTTCTCTTACAAACAAGCGCTAGGCAAAGAATTACTCAGATCTTTACGACCTAACACTGATTCCATAGCATCCCACTCTAGAGGTCCATTCATTCCAAAACAGTCGATAGACCATCTGGGCGAGCCAGGTCTTAGCTTCACTATCGACGAATGCGAGAGGCTAGAGACACCACTCCGACTGACGTTGATTGGAAAATTTGCTCGAAGTAGGCCCCAACTTGATCGTCTTAGAAAATATTTTCAGACGGCGGATTTCAAAGGCCACACGAACATCTCCCTTCTCGACAATCGCCAGGTATTGGTGAGATTCTCCTTGCAGAAGGACTACTATCGTTGTTGGCTACACAAGGTATGGAACTTTGGATCATACTCACTTTCAATCACCAAATGGGAGCCTAATTTTAACCCTAATGCGGACTCTCCCATAGTCCCCATATGGATTTCTATGTATGGCCTCCCCCAACAATTTTTGATGAATGGGTAATGCTCTCTTTGGGGAATATAATTGGGAAACCGATTAAGGTAGATAAGGATATGCTAAGTAGATTCAGACCTTATGTAGCTAAGGTTTGTGTGGAGATAGCTATCATAAAGCCACTGTTAGAAAGGATATGGATAGGCTCTAAGGATTAGGATTCTGGCAGTATCTAGAACACGAAGGTATGCCAGAGTACTGTGCTAAATGCCTCAAATTAGGGCACTCGAACATATCTTGCAGGAATGACCAAAACCTAACCACTCTTCATGCCTGGAGAACATCTGGAGCATCAACCAATAATACAGGTAACATGGCTTATACTAAAGGAGAACAGAGAAGGACTACAGGTAATGGTATTAAGCCATCCTCTTCTGGCCTAACTTCTCAGGACAAAATATTTTTACCTGTCAATAGGAACAAAACTCACAAATCTGTGCAGGCTAATACATTAGCAATGGATAAAGCACCAAACTAAAGCAACATTACTACTGCTTCTCGGAGTGATCGGGAAAAAGCCAAAGAGACAGACCAGGTTATGGTTCAAATTCTAAAGTTTTGAGCCTTGGTCAAGGTTCCCAGGTTCCATTCGCTAACACTCAATCTACTGGATATGTGAACAATGGGCAAACACCTAATTTGAATATTCCTCATGTTGATACTGAACCCCAAATAGATACTGTCTCAATTTCCAATGATAATATTACTCTAGTTTCTGTCCCTAATCATTTTGTGAGTATTGATGCTATAACTGAATACCTAGAATCGGATTTTGTGATACCAATGAAACTTGTTGTGCAAATCCCTACTGTTCATATGAACACAGAACCTACTGTTGTACTACATATGAAACCAGTAGAACCAATACCTGCTAATGATCATATAACCCCTAAGGTACCTAAAGTTGACAACATAATATCATCCCAGACATTAATAACTCATCCTGTCTCAGAAGCCAAACCTAATAAGAATCAAAATGACCTTAAAGCATCAAATCTTATTCTTGAGCCAAATAGTTCTGTGGGTGGTTCTGAAACCACAGAAGAGGCTTTTATAGAAATAAATGAAGGACACTTCCCCCAACTATCTTCCAACTGAAAAATTAACAGAAGATCCATCTCTAATAGTACAATTCAAGAAACATTGTCTGTGGAAGATCTTGAACACTCTAAGTCCACTTTCATGGAATCACAGAATATATTCAATCACTTAATGAATTTAGAAGACGTATTGGACAACCTGGATTACAATAAAATCAGGAAATACAATAAAAAGTCTTACACTCAAACCCCAAAAATGGTCCTAACCCATTCAGCATCGACACATAATAAATCTTCTCAATGACAGGTTTGAGAACATGTGTAGGCAATTATACCACACTGAATAGGATAAAAGATATTAAAAAAAGACATAAAATTAATATCCTAACCATAATTGAGCCAATGTTAGAAGCTAATTCCATCCAAAATGTAGCCTTTCAAACTAATTTTGAACATTACTTCTCAGATCTAACCTGCAAAATTTGGATACTTTGGGATTATTAAGTTCAAATGAGGATTATCTCAGTGGATGAGCAATTGGTATTAACCAAGTTCAAAAACCAATTTTTAACTCAAGAATGTTTCACAGGTTTCATATATGCCAAACATACTTTAACAGAAAGGAAAAACTGTGGAAACAAGTTCTAAACCATAACAATTCACCATTGAGTTTAATAGGAGACTTCAATGTCATAAGCTCCATGAATGAATACCTAGGTCAATCTATTCTTGAACCAAAGAGTATAGAGAATTTTAACCATTTTCAGAGAAAAGCAAATATGTCCACAATTCCCACATTAGGTTCACTCTTTACTTGGACTGGAATAAGGTCCAAAGGAAGATTCTGGAAAAGATTAGATAGAGGTTTATCTAACAATCTATGGTGGGATATTTTTAGATCATCTGGAATCAAAACACTTGCAAGAGGGCAATCAGATCATGCCCTCTTACTATTCACAATTGCTGAAACCCAAAATTTCCCTAAACCAACCCCTTTCAGGCTCCAAGAATGTTGGACTACTCACCCAACTTTTATGAATCTTGTAGAAGACTCATGGAACATCCTATCTAATAAATAAGGAATAGAATTATTAACATTTATGTTAAAAAACTTAAAATATGCTCTCAAATTTTGGAACAAACACACATTTGGGAACATCTTTGATGCAGTCAAAACTTGTGAAGAGGATCTTCTACAAGCTGAAACTGACCTTCAACAAAATGAAACACCAAAAAACCTGAAAAATTTAAATAACTCAAAAGCAAAGTTAGCTATGGCCCTAAAAAATCAAGAAATTTACTGGAGGCAGAAATCTAGAATTAAATGGTTAAAAGAAGATGATCAAAATACTAAATTTTACCATCAAACCGTATATTCTAAACATAAAAAGACAATCCATTGTTTCAATCAAAACTGACTCTGTTATAGTTTTGAATAATCAGGTAGAGATTGCAGAAGAAGGTGTCAACTTCTTCTCCAATTTATTACAAGAAGAGGATAAAGATCCCTCTAGCATTAACACTGCTTGGATATTAGAAAATATACCAAGGCTAATTACAAAAGAAATGAACTCTGACCTAACCAAACCTGTAACTATTGAAGAGTTAACAAACATAGTTAAACAAATTGATGGAAACTCAGCTTCAGGGCCAGATGGATTCTCTGATTTTTTTTTCTATCAAAAAATGTTGGAACATCATAAGCACATATGTATTACATGCTATGCATGACCTCTTCCAATCAGCCAACATTCCAAAAGCAATATCAGCCATATTGATTATCCTAATACCTAAAAAAGAAGTGTGTTCATCCTTTAAAGATTATAGACCCATCAGCCTCTGTAACTTTATTGATAAATCTTCACCAAAATCCTCTCTGAAAGGCTAAAAACTCTAATGGATTCCATAATAAGCCCTGAACAATTAACTTTTGTTTCAGGCAGGAAAATCTCAGAAAATATTCTTTTAATGCAAGAGTTAGCCTCTTTCATTAATTCCAAAACAAGAGGACTTAACATGATAATAAAGTTAGACATGATGAAGGCCTTCGATAGAGTCTCTTGGTCTTTCCTAGCTAAATTATTAGGTCAATTTGGGTTTTCAAGCAAAATTACTGACCTAATAATGAAAAACCTGAGATCAGCCTTCTTCTCCATCTTGATAAATGGATCATCTTATGGATTTTTCCAAGCAACCCGAGGTTTAAAACAAGGAGACCCTCTATCTCCCTTGTTATTCATTTTAATGGCAGAAGCATTCTCGAGGAATATTAATTTCCTATTTCAATATTCAAACCTGAAATACTATAAGCTACCTAATCCAATTAAGCAGATCTCACACTTATCTTTTGCAGATGACACTGTCATCCTGCTGAAATATATAAAAACCAGGACTTAAAACACTGACTTGTTTCCTGGAATCCTATGAAATGGCCACGAGGCAAAAAGTAAATTTTGAAAAATCTTCTTTTTACATTGCTAAGCACTGCCCCTCTGAGAATTATTAGAGATATCAAGAAGGCAACATGGATGTTATAGGGCAGTTTTCCATTCAAATACTTAGGATGCCCAGTATACATAAGTAGAAATAAAAATGTATACTTTTCAAGCATGATATCATCAATACAAGAAAAAATCAATAACTGGCATAACAAGCTACTTTCTCAAGCTGGAAAAATGATTCTAACAAAGCTTGTATTGTCTTCTATTCCAATCCATCAAATCACAGTATTGAAACCAACAAACCATATAATTGATGTAATTCACAAATTAATTGGAAAATTTATCTATAACTCTAATACAGACTCCTCACAAAGGAAAATAGTTTTGATGTCATTTCCATGTTTGTGTTATCCAATTGATGAAAATGGTTTAGGTTTTAAAAATCTTAACACATTAATCAACCGTTTCTCCATTAAACTATGGTGGAAACTTCAAGCAGGTAGTTCACTTTGGTCACAATTTATGTGGTCAATTCCAAACAACCACAAAACTTCCAAAACTTGGAAGAGAGTTAAAGAAATTCAGGATGTAGCAATATTGAACTCACAAATACAGATAGGGAAAGGGGATGTTTCTTTTTAGGATTCCAGTTGGACAACTTGTGGTCCACTTTATAGGGTATGGGATAGCAACTTAGATATTCCTTTCCCAAATTTGACAGTGGCTGAGTACTTAGCCAATAGACATTTGTACATCAACCCTCTTAGAAACCACTTACCTGAACAAATAATTGCTGCACTAGAGCATGATCAAGCAACCTTTCCTGATTATGAGGACATTATGATATGGAAACCAACTGAAAATAGAAAGTTTTCATTGAAAAGTGCATATGAACTTATCAGAAATAGGAGAACAGTGGTTCCTTCCTTCAATCATGTCTGGTCCTCAATTATGCCTAGGAAAGTAAGTTTTATGAACTGGAAAATGCTAAACAGAATCTTATCCCTTCTTGATGTATTAGAGGATATTTCCTTTAATCTACCTTCAATTTGTTGTTTCTGTTTTGATGATGAAGAGAGTATACATCATAGTTTCAATTCTTGCAAAGAAATAAAGAAACTATGGACATGGATTGATATTGTCTTCAATGTTCAGTAAAAACACACTCCATACCTGTGGGATAGATACTTTCTGTACTGTAACTTGAAAGCTCAGTTTCCAGACCACAAGCAACTTCTTAGGACTATCCCTTGCTTAGTAGTATGGTCTATATGGTGTTTTAGGAACAATCACTATCATGAAAATGTGAAGTCTGGCATTATCAATATGCTTAGGAAAACTTTACATCTTTTCAATGATATTATGTTGGCCTTTAACCTAAAATTAAAATGGGATTTGTCCAATGCTTTACCAAGGTTACTAATAAGCAGTCAACAAAAACAAATTAAATTTGTTACTGTAACCTAGAAAGCACCATTATCAGTGTTTTACAAGTTAAATGCAGATGGATCATGGAGGGATTTCAGTACGGCAGGTACTGGAGTAATCATCAGAGACTACGAAGGGAACATGTTAATAGCTGATGCTCAGCATTTATGTAGCCCATCACCCTTTCATGCTGAAGCAAGCACAATCCGAACAGGATTACAAATGGCAATCAATTTGGGTATTGGCTATCTCCAGATTGAAAGTGACAATCAACTGCTCATAAAAGTGTTGAAGAAACAACTTAAGCCACCTTGGAGAATCACTGAAGAAATTAGGAAAATCTGGGAGCTTATGAAAACCATTGAAGTCACACTACATCATATCTATAGAGAAGCCAATGGAGCAGCAGATTTACTAGCAAAAATGGGTAGCTCAAATCAGGTACACACTTTCACACGTTTTACACAATTACCAAAAGATTTGAAAGCTATAATTATTGTGGATAAACAGGCTATACCTTCTATCAGAAGGCTCTACCCTGTCATCAGTTTCTTAATAAACCACATCTATTCTGCAACATACAGGGTTTGCATATGACTCAGTTGGCATTATCATTTGCACTTGCATTGCTAGGTGTTTTTGTTAGTGGAACTTGTTACTGTTGGCTTTTATTTTTTTTCTTGACAAGTCAAATGGGGTGGACATCAAGGAGACAATCTTGATGCGGATGAGGTAGCTACACAACAGAAAGATGGCAAACGAATGGATTCATAATCATCACACTTCAAATCAGGATTGTAAAGTTAGTAAATCTCTTATGGGGAAGAAATTTGCTAGGGGACACTATGGAAGGTCACTTCTTCTTGTCAACACTGGGTTGTGGGGGCAAGGAAGTGTAAGGCCATAGTCGACCTCGACCGGGTTTTAGGGCCATTTCCTTCACCGGGATAGGGTTTTAGATGAAGAATTTGGTAACAGCTATTTGTATTTAGCTTCCACTTTAGCTTCCACGTTATTCTCTCTAGCTGTACTAATCAAATTTGTCTTCTCTGAAAGGTTTGGGGATCCTAATATATACTCCATCACTTAGGTGAGTTTATTTTTTAAAACAAATAATATATATATATATATATATGCGATGCTTATTTGCACAATTAACAAAAGACATATGTAGAGGCAATACATATAGTCATGTTTTGCATTATTAGTCCTAATATTTATAAATCACGTCACTAGTGGAGGATGGGTAATCAAAGACACCATTAGAAGGCAGTTCCGCCCAATTTTTGTAGAACCACCTTTGGGAAGAGGTTCCGATATTAGATTGGCTTCAATTGGACCGCCCCTAAGTTAGAAGGAGGTTGAATATCAGAGGAAGAAGGTTATTAATAGATCCGTCTTTAAATGGTCCAGTTAAAGGCAATTCTATTAATAACCGCTTTTGATCGACCATCAAAGGTGGTTGTAACTTTTCGCCTTTGTAGGTCCATAGTTACGAGTTTGAAACCTTCCTCCCGACGGAATTGAAAGGCTAGGATGAACCATTATTGAAGAGACGAAGAACATTTCTCAACCAAAACTTGTTATGGGCCTTGTTCTGCACTCGTAACTATGTCTTATATGAAGGTATGATTTCTTGAATTAGTTCCAAATTCAAAACTACATTTTGGTCAAGATTTAGTTATTTTTAAACGGGTCCATCATTTGGAAAAGAAAAGAATTGGAAACCTAGCAGAATTTGGAGATTGAAGATGAAGTAATTGGGGAAGGTATGTGTGATATTAATTTGTTTATTACATGTATTAATTATAAGAGTTGAATTGTGTTGAATGTATGGGTTAGGGTTTATGTGTGATATTTAGGGTAATTTTATTGTATGAAAGGCGAAGGTTTAGGATTTTTTTGTGTCCATCCCACTAATTTATAGCATTTTCATGTAGGGTGTTAGCAGTGGATCATATTGAGCTTATTGGTAACAATCGTAGGAGTTCTCCTGATTACCTTCCTCTAATTGAATGTTCTTGTGGTTGCGTTTGACCACACATTGGAGAATGGTGTGGTGCGTGCATGATGCCTATGTAGAGATTGTAAAAATGATGCATTTATGGGGAGAAAAAAAGTTACGAGAACATCCAATCACTCGAGGGTTTGACACTATTTACACTGATTGGGTGTGGCACGGAGAGGTTGCGAGTATTGTAGATGGGAAAATAAAGGGAGATGGTGATTTACATGGTGACGATGCATTTGATGAAATTGTAGAGGATGTTTCTAGAGAGTTTCAAGGGAAACCAGAGGCTCTTGAAGCATTACATAATGACAAAAGGACCACATTGTACAATGGGTCCACACATTTGGTGTTGAGTGCAACTTTGAAAATTATGAACTTGAAGGCCATGTTTCGGTGGACTGATAAAGAGATGGCCGAGACAATTGAATTAATTAAGGAATTTCTTCCCTAGGGTAGTATTATGCCTGATAGATCTTATGCAGCAAAAATAATTTTCTGTCCAATGGGACTTGAATTTTTTTAAAAAATCAACGCCTGCCCAAATGATTGTATGTTGTATAGGGGAAATGATGATGAGTTACTAGAAAAATGTTGGGTGTGCGGTGAGTCAAGGTATGAGATGAAGCGGGATGACATACCTGTGGGCGCAAAAGTTGAGTTGGAGAAAAGAAGAAGACGTCGGCTAAAGTTTTGTGGTATCTCACAATCATACCACAGTTGAAGAATTTTTTTGCATGCACGGAAGACACCAAGTTGTTGCGTTGGCATTCTGAAAGAGTTAAACCTGACGATGATGTGATTAGACATACATCAGATGGTAAGCAGTGGAAGAAGCTAGATGTCATATACCCTAATTTCAAGTGTGATCCCCGACATTTGAGGTTAGGCTATCAACTGATGGAATGAATCTTGTTGGTAACATGAGCAGAACATACAGTTCTTGGCCTGTGATTTTAGTGATCTATAACTCGCCTTCCTGGCTTATGATGAAACATAAGTATGTGCTACTGTCATTGATGATTTTTCAAGCAACCCGGTAATGATATAGATGTTTACCTTTCTCCTCTTATTTATGATTTCCTGACTTTTTTCAATGATGGAGTCCGCATGTATGATGGTCGTGTGAATGATAATTTTACATTAAAGACTTTATTGTTTTGCACCATAAATTATTTCCCCGCATATGGCAATCTGTCCGGATACTCAGAGAAGGGGCATTATGCATGCTCTATTTGTGAGAAGTCAACAAGTTTTACTCAATTGAAGCATGGATGTAAAACTGCTTATCAAGGGCATTGGCATTTTCTTCCAGAGGGCCACCCCACTGTCCCAAGGCAAATTATGTTATACGGAATCTCTGAGGTGCCATGAACACCGTATTACTAGAGATATTTTGTTCATTATGTTTTGTAAGGTTGTGCATTATATTTTATAAGATTGTGCATTATCATAGTTTGATTATAATTGCTACATAAATAATATATACACAACTAATAGTATTGAAATGCACACCACATACTCCATATACAATACATCGTCATGGTACCCCAAAGTTACGATATAAGAATTGTTGTCCCAATTTCTACTTGCACCATTTTTTGTCAACTTTCTCAAGCCACGTTTGACCACAAATTTAAATAAGTATATAAGCAAAAATATCATCATGTGAGATATTAGATTCATTCCATCACGTATTTTGTAAATATCAAATTTATATACATCGTTAGTATATGTAACTGAAGTTATCCATGGTCAAATATGGCTTGAGAAAGTTGACCAAAATGAGGGAAAATAAAGATGAGACGGAGGGAGTACTAAGTCCAGTTCAATTTTTTTCACAATAACATATAAATTTTCTTCCTAAAGTCTTGTTTAATACTGACTAACTGTTAGACGAAATCATTTTATAATTAGTATGACAAATATGGTGATTTGATATTTATTTTTATTTATTAAAATAAGGTATCTATAACTATGAAAACCTTTTAAAATGAATCTCAACATATAAATAATTGTAATTCAATTTTAAAAATTATTAAAATGAGTTTTTATAATAATTGGGATAACCATTAGTCGATCTAAAAGAAAACTTTCTTAATTTTCATACCTTATATTGAAATAAAATCACCTTTATTGTTCTTTCCTTATCCTAATTATAGGACTTAATTATCTTCCTCTATTTATTAAGAAAAGAGCAAGATTATAGTCCTGATCTTCCTCTTGGGCATTGTATAGTTTTCTCTATACAAGGTACTTACATTCCTTCATTGCATTAAATCAATTACACAAATAAACTTAGCCTTCTTCATGGTATGAGATCCTTTTTTACATTAACACTACCATTTTCACATCTTTCTCCATGGCGGAAACAACTAAACCATGGAAGGATTTCAATAATCCATTATTCACTACCACATAAACCCCCCTCTAGCTCCGGATTTTTAGCATAAGTTGTCAAAATCGGTGCTAAAGAAGTAATAGCACCCATTTTTTAAAATTAAAAAATGTTGTTAATTTAACACCGGTTTTAAAATTTTACCTTTTTTTAAAAAAAATCGATGCTAAAAATTCAATCTTTCGGCCAAAAATTTCAAAATATTTGTCGAAATTTTTTAAAGTTCATTTTTTCTGCCAAAGAATTCAAAAAAAATTGCCAAAAATTTTTAAAAAATTTTGCCAAAAATTTCAAATAATCTTCCGAGAAATTTCATGGGCTGTGAGCAGCTACACATGCGCTCTAAGCTATTTTTTTAACTTTCAAAATCGTTCACTTCTTTTGTTGACTTTAACTAATAACTAAGTTAAGTTAAATTAATCAATGATCAACCTTTACTGACTTAATATATAAAAATAAGAATAAAATTTATTTACATTGACTAATTACTATTCAACCCTTAATTGATTTAGTATACATAAATATAACTTTAACTAGTTAACGGTTAATCCTTATTTTACTTTCAATATATGAACACTAATAACTAAGCTCCTTTGACTAATCAACGGTCAAATTGTACTTGACTTTCAATATATAAACACTAATAACAAAGTTGAATTTAACTAATTAATGGTCAAAATCTATTTGAATTAATATATAATAAATACTAATAAAAATGTTTGACTTTGACTAATCAACGGTCAAACCTTACTTGACTTTTTATATAGAAACACTAGTGACTAAGTTGACTTTAACCGATCAATGGTTAAACTTTACTCGACTTTCAATATATAAACACTAATAGAAAAGTTGAATTTAAGTAATTAACGGTCAAACTTTATTTGAATTAGTATATAATAAATAGTAATGAAAATATTTGTCCACCCTTACCAACAAACCCTCTATTATCATTTATGCCCCAAAATCCTTACCACCAAACCCTTTTCATACCCCCGCTATCCTCCACTGATTCTTGCCATTAATGAAGGCGATGACCATTCCTCCTCACCGACATGACCCATCCTCCTCCAGCGACTGCTACAGTGGCAGATCCAACAAGTTCCCCACCACCTCGTAGGAGAGTCGACGCCTCCTCATATCTTGCGCCTTCTCTTCACCTCGTAAGTCCGATGAGTTCATCACCCAGATGGTCTCCAATCTCAGCTCTCTGTCGAGATTGGAGACCATCTGGGTGATGAACCAGTCTTTAGGCACCAAATTGTTTCATCAGTTAATTAGGCACCAGTCTTTTCACAAAAAAACTGGTGCTAGAACAAAAAAATCGATACGGGGGAGGTGTGTGTGGGTGTGGGTGTGTGTGTGGGTGGGTGTGTGGGTGGGTGTGTGGGTGGGTGTGAAGGTGGGGGTGGGGGTGTGTGGGGGTGGGTGGGGGTGTGTGGGGGTGGGTGGGGGTGTGTGGGGGTGGGTGGGGGTGTGTGGGGGTGGGTGGGGGTGTGGGTGGGGGTGTGGGGGTGTGTGTGGGTGTGTGTGTGGGTGTGTGTGTGTGGGGGTGTGGGTGTGGGGGTGTGGGTGTGGGTGGATGTGGGTGTGTGGGGGTGTGTTGTGGGTGTGTGTGTGTGTGGGGGGGGGGGGTGGGGGGTGTCGGGGGGGGGGGGGGGGGGCGGGGGTGGGTGTGGGTGTGTGTGGGTGTGTGGGTGGGTGTGTGGGTGGGTATGAAGGTGGGGGTGGGGGTGTGTGGGGGTGGGTGGGGGTGGGGGTGGGTGTGTGGGTGGGGGTGTGGGAGTGTGTGTGGGTGTGTGTGTGGGGGTGTGGGTGTGTGGGGGTGTGGGTGTGGGGGTGTGGGTGTGGGTGGGTGTGGGTGTGTGGGGGGTGTGTGTGGGTGTGTGTGTGTGTGTGTGTGGGGGGGGGTGGGGGGTGTGTGGGTGGGTGTGAAGGTGGGGGTGGGGGTGTGTGGGGGTGGGTGGGGGTGTGTGGGGGTGGGTGGGGGTGTGGGTGGGGTGTGGGGGTGTGTGTGGGTGTGTGTGTGGGTGTGTGTGTGTGGGGGTGTGGGTGTGGGGGTGTGGGTGTGGGTGGATGTGGGTGTGTGGGGGTGTGTTGTGGGTGTGTGTGTGTGTGTGTGTGTGGGGGGGGGGGGTGGGGGGTGTCGGGGGGGGGGGGGGGCGGGGGTGGGTGTGGGTGTGTGTGGGTGTGTGTGGGTGTGTGTGCGGGTGTGTAGGGTGTGCGTGTGTGCGCGTGGGTGGGGGTGGGGGTGGGGGTGGGTGTGTGGGTGTGTGTGTGGGTGTGTGGGTGGGTGTGTGGGTGGGTATGAAGGTGAAGGTGGGGGTGGGGGTGGGTGGGGGTGGGGGTGGGGGTGTGTGGGTGTGGGTGGGGGTGTGGGAGTGTGTGTGGGTGTGTGTGTGGGTGTGGGTGTGTGGGGGTGTGGGTGTGGGGGTGTGGGTGTGGGTGGGTGTGGGGTGTGTGGGGGTGTGTGTGGGTGTGTGTGTGTGTGTGGGGGGGGGTGGGGGGTGTCGGGGGGGGTGGGTGTGGGTGGGTGTGGGTGTGTGTGGGTGTGTGTGCGGGTGTGTAGGGTGTGCGTGTGTGCGCGTGGGTAGGGGTGGGGGGTGGGAGTGGGTGTGGGGGTGTGGGTGTGGGGGTGTGGGTGTGGGTGGGTGTGGGTGGGTGGGTGTGGGTGTGTGTGGGTGTGTGTGTGTGTGGGGGGGGGGGGGGGTGGGGGGGTGTCGGGGGACGGGGGTGGGTGTGGGTGGGTGTGTGTGGGTGTGTGTGCGGGTGTGTAGGGTGTGCGTGTGTGCGCGTGGGTGGGTGGTGGGTGGGTGGGTGTGGGTGGGGTGGGTGGGGGGTGGGGGTGGGTGTGTGTGGGTGGGTGGGGGGTGGGGGGTGGGGGTGGGTGTGTGTGGGGGGTGGGGGTGGGTGTGTGTGGGTGGGTGGGTGTGTGTGGGTGGGTGGGGGGTGTGGGTGTGGGGGTGTGTGGGTGTGTGGGTGTGTGTGCGGGTGTGTAGGGCCCACGCGTGTGCGCGTGGGTGGGGGTGGGGGGTGTGGGGTGGGGGTGGGGGTGGGTGTGGGTGTGGGTGGGTGGGTGTGTGTGGGTGGGTGTGTGTGGGTGGATGGGTGTGTGTGTGGGTGTGGGTGTGGGGGTGTGTGTGTGGGGGGGGTGTGTGTGGGTGTGTGCGGGTGTGTGGGGTGTGCGCGTGGTGCGGTGGGGGTGGGGGTGGGGGTGGGTGGGTGTGTTGGTGTGTGTGTGGGTGGGGGTGGGTGGGTGGGTGGGTGGGTGGGGGTGGGTGGGTGGGTGTGTGTGTGGGTGGGGGTGTGGGTGGGGGTGGGTGGGTGGGTGGGTGGGTGGGTGGGTGGGTGGGTGTGTGGGGGGGATGTGTGGGTGTGTGGGTGTGGGTGTGGGTGTGGGTGTGTGGGTGTGGGTGTGGGGGTTGTGGGTGGGTGTGGGTGGGTGTGTTTGGGTGGGTGTGGGTGTGGGGGTGTGTGTGTGTGGGGGGGGTGTGGGTGTGTGGGGCGCGTGCGCGTGCGCGCGTGGGTGTGGGTGGGTGGGTGGGTGGGTGGGTGGGTGGGTGGGGGGATTGGGGGGATTGGGTGGGGGTGGGGGTGCGTGGGGGTGGGTGTGCGTGGGTGGGTGTGGGTGTAGGTGTGGGTGTGTGGGGGTGTGTGTGGGTGTGTGTGTGTGTGGGTGTGTTTGTGTGTGTGTGTGAAAGTAAGGAAGTGGTTGAAAGGAAGGAAGTGGAAGTAGTCTATGTTCCAACATACGAGCAATTTACTGATATATTTACAAAGCCGTTGGATGCCACCTCTTCATAGCCCAAAAAACATGGGAGGTGTGTGGGTGTGTGTGTGTGTGGGTGTGTTTGTGTGTGTGTGTGAAAGTAAGGAAGTGGTTGAAAGGAAGGAAGTGGAAATAGTATTGGAATTCTTCATAGCCCAAAAAACATGGGCTTTCAGGGACTGGTTCGGTTTGAATCGGTCTTGTTCTCAGCAATCTGTTTAAGGATTGGGTAGTGCTATTGCTCTGTGTGATTTTTGAGAAGGTCGGCAATATGGGCTGGACTTCTTGCTGTATGGGTATGTGTTGATTAAAAGCCGAAAGGGCCTCTAATTCAGTGGGGTAGGATTTATGGGCATATGGTTTGCCATTTACTATAGCGGCGACAGTGGGCCAACTAGAGTAAACTCCTTTAT
>CM075068.1:78583555-78608555 GCA_037428765.1 Rubia yunnanensis
TATATATAAATTTATATATATATAGATATTTATATATATATTTATATATATTTATATTTATATATATATTTATATTTATTTTTATATATTTATATATATGTATATATTTATTTATATATATATATATATTTATATAACTTTATTTATATATATATATATATATATATATATGTATATACTTATATATATCCTAGAAGCGTCCTCCCCATTCTCTTCCGTCTTAGCCACAGACATAGAATTTTCTCTGAATGATGACACGCACTCGAAAATCTACCGTCTTCCCAACGAGTTCCCTGCTAACAAAACTCACCCTGATGAGTGGAAAGATATGTCAATACTAGGGGAGCTGGAGAGCCTTGAAATACTCAAGTTAAAGGAGTACTCTTTTCAAGGATACTTGTGTAACATCGAGAAGGGAGGCTTTCAACGCCGGACGCATTTGTTCGTGGGGCAGACTGATTTGGTTGTTGGGAAGCGTCCAAAAGATCATTTCTCGAAACTCAGGAGTCTTGAACTCAATGGTTGCGATAAACTTCAGGCGTTCCCACACGGTTTGACTGATATTCCAGGCCTCCAAATGGTGGTCCTTCATTGCACCAATCTTGTGATGGCTTCCTCTGACAGGAGATTCCAGGTGCTGAAGCTCGAACAGGCGAAAAACCCTAATATATATATATATATATATATATATATATATTTATATATTTATTTATTTATTTATATTTATTTATATATATTTTTATATATATATGTATATATTTATATTTATATTTATATTTATATAACTTTATTTATATACATATATATATGTATGTATCTTTATTTATATTTATATATATAAATATATGTATATATTTATATATATACATATGCATATATTTATATTTATATGTATATATCTATAAATTTATATACATATATATATGTATATATTTATATGTATATATGTATATATTTATATATATATATTTATATTTATATATATAACTTTATTTATATACATATATATATATGTATCTTTATTTATATATATAAAAATATATATAAATATATAAATATATAAATATATACATATATATATATATGTATATGTATATTCATATTTATATGTATATCTATAAATTTATATACATATATATATGTATATATTTATATAAATATTTATATATAAATATTTATTTATTTATATATTTATTTAATTATATATATATTTATATTTATATTTATATTTACATTTATATATATAACTTTATTTATATACATATATTTATGTATCTTTATTTATATATATATATATAAAAATATATACATTTATATACATATATATATGTATCTTTATTTATATATATATATGTATATAAATATATATATAAATATAAATATAAATATATACATAAATATATACATATATATATATTTACATATAAAATATATACATATTTATTTATTTATTTTTATATATATTTATATTTATATTTATGTATTTATTTATATTTATATTTATATTTATATATATATCTATAAATTTATATACATATATTTATATGTATATATGTGTATATATTTATATATATCCTACATGCGTTCTCCCCATTCTCTTCCGTCTTAGCCACCGACAGAGAATTTTCTCTGAACGATGACACGCACTCGAAAATCTACAGTCTTCCCAAAGAATTCCCTAGAAGGATAACAAAACTCACCCTGATGAGTGGAAAGAGATGTCAATACTAGGGGAGCTGGAGAGCCTTGAAATACTCAAGTTGAAGCAAATATATATATGTATCATTTATAATATATTTATAATTATAATAAATATAAATTTATTAATATCATTTAATAAATATATGTCTAGTAGATATTCATCCAGACAAATTCCTCAACAAGATTTATATTCTTCAAACCAAGATTATGCACATAGGCATTCCACCTCTGATATTCCAACCCAAATAAATGAAACAAGAGTTAGGTATTCCACTCCATTACCAGAAATTATTAATGATACCAGCTCATCCATAGGTTCACCTACATTAAGTCAAATGAGGCATTCAGAGATTAATATGATGTCAAATGTTGATAATAATTTGTAATAGATAAAGAATATTTAAATAAAGATTATTATGATACAGAAATTTCCCCAGTGGATACAATTATGGTGATTACATGAACGCTTGGTATCGAACCTTTTTCCTCCGATTGTTCGATCATTCATGGTTCTTTAATTTCCATGCCACTTTCAACAATGTATTCCCAGACTGGTTTCAAGACTGGTGGTTCAAATTTGGCCCAACCGAGGATATTTATCCTACACCAGTTTTGGAAGGATTTCAAACCTTCAATTCCCTCAGTACACAATTCCTAAAAAATTCCAAGTCACAAGACTTAAAGATGTTATTCCATTCCTTCTTTAGGGTACCTTGGATTTTTGCTTGGAGTTTCCAAGTAAAACCATTTTATCCTTCATATCCATTATCCCTTATTAGACAATTCAAAGTTAAATGGTGGAATAATTACAAGACTGATGCATGTTCTAGCAAGGGTGTCACCCATTACTTCCAGACAGGCCAAAAATTGGAAGTCATTCCATCATCTCCTACACCCATAGCCAAACCCAGTCCAATTATGAGACCTATTCCTCAAATTCCAAATCCACTCCCATATAATGATGACGAACTTCAAAAGGCTTTGTTATTTTACAGAGCGTATGCCAGAGAACATCAAGCTCTTAAAGAAGACCACACTGATGATTTTCAAGATAGCCAGGATCCTTTTGATTTCTGAGCAATAAGTCCTATACAGCAGTCATGATGGTGGGTCCAAGCTCCCACCACACAGCCAAATTCAAAGCAAATATTTTAATAGATAACTCAGAATCAGATTATGAATCCACATCAGATTATTCTAGTGATTCAGATTGTAATTGTAGAATTCCAACTATAAATATGTTAAACCAATTTTCCAATAAGAAAAAAGAAATCTTAGATATACTAGAAAAAATGAAAAATTCTGAGGATAAAACTGAATATACAGATAAGTTAAAAACATTAGTAATAGAAGGACAAAAGCCTGTAATTACAGAAGCTTTTAGTTTAAGCAAAACCCTTAAAAAATATTCAGATATAGATAAGGCTTCAACCTCTAGAAAAACTCATACAAATGAATATTTGGATATTAGAAAAGAAATTAATCAATTAAAAAATGAAATGGCGCAAATTAAATTAGAAATAAATAACTTAAAAGATAAAGATATAGATTTAGAAGTCAAATTAATGTCATTACAAGAGCCTCATATTCCACTTACTTCGGACAATGATACTGATATAATGATATCAAGTAAAGTTCCAACTCAACAACAATTTTTCAATACAATTAATAAAATCAATATGGAAAAATGGTATTCATTAGTAACAATTGGTGTTAAAGATTTTAGTACAACAATAGTAGCATTAATTGATAGTGGTGCTGATCAATCATGTATTAGATCAGGCATTATTCCAAGTAAATATTTAGAAAAAACTAATGAAAGATTAGCGGATGCAAATGGAACACCAATGAATATTAAGAAAAAATTGTCAAATGGATACATTAATAATAATGATTATTATATTAAACATTCATTTTTAATATTAGAAAATGTAACTTATGATGCAGTATTAGGAAATCCATTTTTGTATCAGATAACTCCTTTCAAGAAAACCCAACAAGGAATCAGTACAAGAATATTCGGAAAGAAATTATTATTTTCTTTTATAAATCCACCTAGTCAGATAGAATTACATCTATTGCAGAACAAGTTATGATTATAGAAAAAGAATTTAAGACACAAGTATGTTCAAATCATCCCAATGCTTTTTGGGATAGGCAAAAACATATTGTGTCCTTACCTTATGAAAAAGAATTCAGTGAACAAAACATTCCTACAAAATCTAGACCTATCCAAATGAATAAAGATTTATTAGAACTATGTAAACAAGAAATTCAAGATCTTTTAACAAGAAAATTAATCAGGAAGAGCAAATCTCCTTGGAGTTGCTCAGCTTTTTATGTCAATAAAAATGCAGAAAAGGAAAGAGGAGTTCCACGTTTAGTTATAAATTATAAACCATTAAATAAAGTTTTACAATGGATAAGATATCCAATTCCAAATAAGAGAGATTTAATTAACAGATTATCAGGTGCAAAAATATTTTCAAAATTCGATTTAAAATCAGGATATTGGCAAATTCAAATAAATGAAAAAGATAAATACAAAACAGCATTTGTAGTACCATTTGGCCAATATGAATGGAACATTATGCCATTTGGACTTAAGAATGCACCATCAGAATTTCAAAATATTATGAATGATATTTTTAATCCATATTCAACATTTGTTATTGTCTACATAGATGATATACTAGTTTATTCCCCAACATTAGAAAAACATATTAAACATCTACATATTTTGTTAAAAGTTATAAAATCAAACGGACTAGTTATTTCAGAATCTAAAATGAAGTTATTTCAAACAAATGTTAGATTTCTTGGATTTCACATACATTTGGGAACAATTAGACCAATTCAAAGATCTATTGAGTTTGCAAATAAATTTCCTGATGAAATTAAAGATAAAACCCAATTACAGAGATTTTTAGGATGTGTAAATTATATTTCTGATTTCTTTCCCAACATTAAAATTATATGTAAAAAATTATATGAAAGGTTAAAAAATAATCCTCCAGAATGGACTAGTCAACACACTCAAATAATAAAAGAAATAAAATTAAAAGCTAAATCACTTCCTTGTTTAGGTATTCCAAACCCCAATGCCTTTATTAAAATAGAAGTATGAAAATAAGATAAGTATAGTAAGATATTATTCAGGTTTTTGGTCGGAAACCCAAAAGAATTACTCTACTGTTAAAAAAGAAGTTTTATCCATAGTTTTATGCATTTCAAAATTTCAAAATGATTTATACAATAAAAGGTTTTTATTAAATATTGATTGCAAGTCGGCAAAAGATATTTTACAAAAAGATGTTAAAAATTTAGTTTCCAAACAAATATTTGCCAGATGGCAAGGAATTTTATCAGTTTTTGATTTTGATATTCAATTTATAAAAGGAAAAGAAAATTTTATTCCAGATTTTTTGACCAGAGAATTTCTTACAGGAAACTATGATTTATTCAAATCCAAAGACCAGCAAGGATTATCAAAATCCTAGACATCTTACTCCCTCCATTAATTCACCAATTCCCATAGAAGATTTTCCTCCAATCCCTTATTCCACAATTGCCCAGACTCCGCATTCAAGGCTAGTAACCAGCCAAATTCCACCTCTTACATCCAATTTTGTACCATTAAAAAGAGCTCATACTCCAATACCTACTTCTCAGGCTTCTTCCAGTAGTTCTACTCCCATTACAGCTTATTTTGACAAACCATTTCCAGAAAATATAGTAACCACCCATTTCATTACAGAGCCTGATATTCCTCAATTAAAAGTATTCGTTTCCAATATATTCAAGCCATCATCTTTATGGATGACTGATGACATCCATAAGACCCAACAATATTATGAACTCATTCTGGTGGACACACAGTCCATTGAATTAAATCATATTCAAAATAAACAGGATTCAAATAGAATTGATTATTCCAAAGTTTGCATCAAAAAGATTCTGACTCCTCAACAGTTTTCAAACATTCATTCAATAATCCCATTTTCAATAGATTATTTCCCCAGTGGATACAATTATGGTGATTACATGAATGCTTGGTATCGAACATTCTTCCTCAGATCGTTCGATCATTCATGGTTCATTAATTTCCATGCTACTTTTAACAATGTATTCCCAGACTGGTTTCAAGACTGGTGGTTCAAATTTGGCCCAACCAAGGAAATTTATCCTACACCAGTTTTGGAAGGATTTCAAACCTTCAATTCCCTCAGTACACAATTCCTAAAAAGTTCCAAGTCGCAAGACTTAAAAATGTTATTCCATTCCTTCTTTAGGGTACCTTGGATTTTTGCTTGGAGTTTCCAGGTGAAACCATTTTATCCTTCATATCCACTATCCCTTATTAGGCAATTCAAAGTTAAATGGTGGAATAATTTCAAGACTGATGCATGTTCTAGCAAAGGTATCACCCATTACTTCCAGACAGGCCAAAAATTAAAAGTCATTCCATCATCTCCTACACCCATAGCCAAACCCAGTCCAATTCAACGACCTATTCCTCAATTTCCAAATCCAATTCCAGATAATGATGACGAACTTCAAAAAGCTTTGTTATTTTATAGAGCTTATGCCAGAGAACATCAAGCCATTAAAGAAGACCACACTGATGCTTTTCAAGACAGCCAGGATCCTTTCGATTTCTGAGCAAACAAGTTTCAGTTCAATACAAGAATCATGGTGGTGGGTCCAAGCTCCCACTACATAACCAACTTCAAAGCAAGCAGTACTGGTGGGTCCTAGCTCCCACTCAACATTCAATATTCAACAAAGCAGCAGTCATAGTGGGTCCCAGCTCCCACTCAGTATTCCAGATTCAAATAAAAGCAGCAGCCATAGTGGATCCCAGCTCCCACTCAATCCAAATGCAAAAGAGCAGCAGCCATAGTGGGTCCTAGCTCCCACTCAATCCAAAAGGATGGACATGATTACAGATCACAAGTTCAAGGGCTGAGATCAATGGATTTCAAATTCGGATTTCATCATTGTAATAGATTAGCCTTATTCAGAATTCTATAAGTAGCATTTCATTTCATTAGGAAGGGCACGCTGAAATATTCGCCCATTCTTGCATACTCCTTTGCAATCTCCTCATTCTGAATTGTTCGCACAATCAACAATTCCTGAACCTTGTAAGCCTATAATTTAATCAATTTCAAACAAATATTTTATTCACTTTGTATTGTGTTACCGTTCTATTATTCTGTCTTATCATTATATTGTTCTATATTGTGTTAAGATTTCTATATTGTGTTAAGATTTCTATATTGTTTTTAAGATTTGCTTTTTATATCTATATTGTTTTAAGATCTGCTTACTGCTGTTAATGGTATCAGAGCCATCTAAGTATGAATTTTAAATCCCTATCGAGTGTTAGAGTTATTATAATTGAGGAACTTAATTACTGCTTGACCTTGTTGAGTCTTAGAACCTTGATTTATACCCGTAAGTCGGTTGGTCAGCCCAGTCAGGTGAACGTAAGAGGTGGTCCACGTGAGGTATAGATCGTGAGCAATAAGACAAGACGTGAGTCGTGACAGTAATTAACGAATCAGTTATAATAACAACAACATGGGAGAAAGGATAAAGAAATTCTTATTTGGAAGTTCTAGTACTACTGTTACAGGATCAGCTTCATCTTCTTCATCTTCGTTTTCATCAAATATTTTACAAAGTCATGAAGTTCAACAAATTTTACCAAGTAAAACATTAAAATCTATATACCAACAAGGGTTATTAGAATTTAATAAAGCTTATTCAATCAAAATCCATGAAGAAATATTACCCATGAATCAAGAAGTACAATCTATAAGACTACTATCCAAACAAGCTATTACAAAGTATAGGGAACAAGGATATAGGTTTTTACATTTTGGATTAATACAAGTAGCATTACATCCATTAGTAAGACTAGGAATTGATACTCCAATATTTATGGCATTAAGAGATGATAGGTTAGTTAAATATTAAGATTCAATATTAGCTATGGTACAGACTAACATATGTAATGGTACAATAAGATTTGATTGCATTCCTAATTATTCAGTAAGTTTGTCAGATCCAAACATAATGGAATCATTAAAATTAGACATCCAATTAAAACATGATAAGATTGTAAGTAATCCAGAATATTTTGTATTAATTTATAGGGTATATTTCAAACTAATGCAGTCTATGATTCCAACAGCACTTAGATTAAATCCAACAGAGAAAGATGAATCAGTATTTGTAACTACAAATTCTGATAATATTGCAATAGAAACACCTAAGTTATTAAAATGGACTGAAATAACTATCCCAGTAGAAATATTAGCTGAAAGACCATTAAGTATTCAAAGGAATATAAGAATAACAGAACCATCTAGAATGGAAGAACAAGAAAATGGAAAAATATTAATATCATTTAATAAATATATGTCTAGTAGATATCCATCCAGACAAATTCCTCAACAAGATTTATATTCTTCAAACCCAGATTATGCACATAGGCATTCCACCTCTGATATTCCAACCCAAATAAATGAAACAAGAGTTAGGTATTCCACTCCATTACCATAAATTATTAATGATACCAGCTCATCCATAGGTTCACCTACATTAAGTCAAATGAGGCATTCAGAGATTAATATGATGTCAAATGTTGATGATAATTTTTTAATAGATAAAGAATATTTAAATAAAGATTATTATGATAAAGAAAATAATACAAATAGAATATGGTTTGAAAAATTAGACAATGAAACTAAAGAAAAACTTAAAAAAGAATTCTATCAATATCTAAATCTAAAACAATTAAAGAAAGTGAAAATTTTTATATGGTTAGAATATTATTTAAAAACAGAACAAATAATAAGAAAAAATAATTTTACAGAAATCCCAGTCATTAATGTACAGTCAAATTTATATAAAAAGTGGAAACTAGCAAATAATACAGTAGTAAGTTCTATTCATCCACCATTACAATCAATACACATTACCGCTGAGGAAACAACAATAGTTGCATCACCATTCAAGTCAGGAAGACCAGGAACTGATTTAGATTCAATAAATTTAGATGATATTAAAAAGGTTTATCAACAAAATAATTATTCCAATCAATTATTACATACGATTGCAAACCAAGTAGATTTTATTTCAACTAAGTTAGACAATACACAAGGAGTAATTAAAGGTCATACTAGTAAACCTCATTTCCAGGTTTCACCTTTTACTAAAAAAATGGAAGATTCATTATCATTAAATAAAAAAGAAAATAAAATCCAGCTAACAGACAAACCTAGTAGTTCAACACAATTAGGAGTCATATCCCAAGTAAATCCAGAAGAAGATCAATTTTTAGACACTTATTCCAGTTTAGATGAAGAGTCAGAATCAGAAGAATCAGAAGGGTATTCCACTACAACATTAAAAGAAAATAAACAATTCTTACAACAAATTTCTTTAATAGAAGATCAATTCCAGGATCCAGAAGACATTCCATATAGTATTAATAAATTAAATAATTATAAAAATAATTGGAAACAACATAGGACTAAAACATATTATCCTAGACCAACACCACCTGATATTCAATTCGAAGAAAAGAATCCAGCATTTAGTAGTTATAATGGATCATCTATCTATCAATGGAATATAGATGGATTATCTGAATATCAGATATTAAATTTATTGCAAGAAATGGGAATGGCCAGAATGGCTTATAAAGCATCATTAGGACTAGCAGAACCAGAAATAGTAATGTTACTAGTTACTGGTTTTACTGGACAATTAAAAGGATGGTGGGATAACCACTTAGCTTTAGAAGATAAACAACAAATTATGGATCATGAAACAGAAGAAATAATAGGAGAAAATGAGAATTTATTATTAACAACAATTAAAGATGGTTCTACTTATTTAGTTTATGTCATTTCCATGTATTTTTTAGGAGATCCTGAAGATTCAACAGAAAGTTCAAGAATATGTTTATCTAATTTAAGATGTCCCACTTTGAGTGATTTCAAATGGTATAAGGATATATTTTTAACACAAGTATATAGAAGAACAGATTCAAACTCCTCATTTTGGAAAGAAAAATTTATTTCAGGATTACCAACACTATTTTCACAAAGAGTATTTACCAGTTTAAAGAAAAGAGTAGGATCAGAAAATATAGATTATAATCTAATAACATTTGGACATATCTTTAATTTTATAAAGAAAGAAGCATTAAATTTATGCCAAGATTTAAAAATTCAACATAAGTATGGAAATGAAAGAAAAGAGATGGGATCATTCTGTCAACAGTTTGGTATTCCAGGTATTAAGCCTCCATCATCTCAATACAAGAAATTTAAAAAATTAAAAAAGAAAGAAAAGTCAAAACAAAGGAAATCTCAGAAAACAGACTATTTAAAAAAGGATCAAAATTATTATAAAAAAGATGAATCAAAAAGAAAGAAGAAAAACAAGTTTAAGAATGTTCAATGCTATAAATGCAAGAAATTTGGTCATACTGCAAATTATTGCAATATTGAAAAGAAAATTAATGCTTTAGAAGATTTAGAATTAAAAAATAAATTAATGAATATTTTAATAGATAACTCAGAATCAGATTATGAATCCACATCAGATTATTCTAGTGATTCAGATTGTAATTGTAGAATTCCAACTATAAATATGTTAAACCAATTTTCCAATAAGAGAAAAGAAATCTTAGATATACTATAAAAAATGAAAAATTCTGAGGATAAAACTGAATATCATCAGAATTTGTAGTTACAAATACTGATTCATCTTTCTCTGTTGGATTTAATCTAAGTGATGTTGGAATCATAGACTGCATTAGTTTGAAATATACCCTATAATGGGAGTAGAACTATCATAAAGTCATTCAAATCCAAAGACCAGCAAGGATTATCAAAATCCTAGACCTCTTACTCCCTCCATTAATTCACCAATTCCCATAGAAGATTTTCCTCCAATCCCTTATTCCACAATTGCCCAGACTCCGCATTCAAGGCTTGTAACCAGCCAAATTCCACCTAGTCAATATTCGGAAAGAAATTATTATTTTCTTTTATAAATCCACCTAGTCAGATAGAATTACATCTATTGCAGACTAATTCAATTTATCAAAAACTTTTTCTTTTAAGTAATAAAAGTAAAGAAATTGCATTTTTAAAAGAAGAATATAGTTATGCACACATAGAAGACCAATTAAATAAAGCCAAAGAACAAGTTACGATTATAGAAAAAGAATTTAAGACACAAGTATGTTCAAATCATCCCAATGCTTTCTGGGATAGGAAAAAACATATTGTGTCCTTACCTTATGAAAAATAATTCAGTGAACAAAACATTCCTACAAAATCTAGACCTATCCAAATGAATAAAGATTTATTATAACTATGTAAACAAGAAATTCAAGATCTTTTAACAAGAAAATTAATCAGGAAGAGCAAATCTCCTTGGAGTTGCTCAGCTTTTTATGTCAATAAAAATGCAGAAAAGGAAAGAGGAGTTCCACGTTTAGTTATAAATTATAAACCATTAAATAAAGTTTTACAATGGATAAGATATCCAATTCCAAATAAGAGAGATTTAATTAACAGATTATAAGGTGCGAAAATATTTTCAAAATTCGATTTAAAATCAGGATATTGGCAAATTCAAATAAATGAAAAAGATAAATACAAAACAGCATTTGTAGTACCATTTGGCCAATATGAAGGGAACGTTATGCCATTTGGACTTAAGAATGCACCATCAGAATACTAGGAATTGATACTCCAATATTTATGGCATTAAGAGATGATAGGTTAGTTAAATATCAAGATTCAATATTAGCTATGGTACAGACTAACATATGTAATGGTACAATAAGATTTGATTGCATTCCTAATTATTCAGTAAGTTTGTCAGATCCAAACATAATGGAATCATTAAAATTAGACATCCAATTAAAACAAGATAAGATTGTAAGTAATACAGAACATTTTGTATTAATTTATAGGGTATATTTCAAACTAATGCAGTCTATGATTCCAACAGCACTTAGATTAAATCCAACAGAGAAAGATGAATCAGTATTTGTAACTACAAATTCTGATAATATTGCAATAGAAACACCTAAGTTATTAAAATGGACTGAAATAACTATCCCAGTAGAAATATTAGCTGAAAGACCATTAAGTATTCAAAGGAATATAAGAATAACAGAACCATCTAGAATGGAAGAACAAGAAAATGGAAAAATATTAATATCATTTAATAAATATATGTCTAGTAGATATTCATCCAGACAAATTCCTCAACAAGATTTATATTCTTCAAACCCAGATTATGCACATAGGCATTCCACCTCTGATATTCCAACCCAAATAAATGAAACAAGAGTTAGGTATTCCACTCCATTACCAGAAATTATTAATGATACCAGCTCATCCATAGGTTCACCTACATTAAGTCAAATGAGGCATTCAGAGATTAATATGATGTCAAATGTTGATAATAATTTTGTAATAGATAAAGAATATTTAAATAAAGATTATTATGATAAAGAAAATAATACAAATAGAATATGGTTTGAAAAATTAGACAATGAAACTAAAGAAAAACTTAAAAAAGAATTCTATCAATATCTAAATCTAAAAAAATTAAAGAAAATGAAATTTTTTATATGGTTAGAATATTATTTAAAAATAGAACAAATAATAAGAAAAAATAATTTTACAGAAATCCTAGTCATTAATGTACAGTCAAATTTATATAAAAAGTGGAAACTAGCAAATAATACAGTAGTAAGTTCTATTCATCCACCATTACAATCAATACACATTACCGCTGAGGAAACAACAATAGTTGCATCACCATTCAAGTCAGGAAGACCAGGAACTGATTTAGATTCAATAAATTTAGATGATATTAAAAAGGTTTATCAACAAAATAATTATTCCAATCAATTATTACATACGATTGCAAACCAAGTAGATTTTATTTCAACTAAGTTAGACAATAAACAAGGAGTAATTAAAGGTCATACTAGTAAACCTCATTTCCAGGTTTCACCTTTTACTAAAAAAATGGAAGATTCATTGTCATTAAATAAAAAAGAAAATAAAATCCAGCTAACAGACAAACCTAGTAGTTCAACACAATTAGGAGTCATATCCCAAGTAAATCCAGAAGAAGATCAATTTTTAGACACTTATTCCAGTTTAGATGAAGAGTCAGAATCAGAAGAATCAGAAGGGTATTCCACTACAACATTAAAAGAAAATAAACAATTCTTACAACAAATTTCTTTAATAGAAGATCAATTCCAGGATCCAGAAGACATTCCATATAGTATTAATAAATTAAATAATTATAAAAATAATTGGAAACAACATAGGACTAAAACATATTATCCTAGACCAACACCACCTGATATTCAATTCGAAGAAAAGAATCCAGCATTTAGTAGTTATAATGGATCATCTATCTATCAATGGAATATAGATGGATTATCTGAATATCAGATATTAAATTTATTGCAAGAAATGGGAATGGCCAGAATGGCTTATAAAGCATCATTAGGATTAGGAGAACCAGAAATAGTAATGTTACTAGTTACTGGTTTTACTGGACAATTAAAAGGATGGTGGGATAACCACTTAGCTCTAGAAGATAAACAACAAATTATGGATCATGAAACAGAAGAAATAATAGGAGAAAATGAGAATTTAGTATTAACAACAATTAAAGATGGTTCTACTTATTTAGTTTATGTCATTTCCATTATTTTTTAGGAGATCCTGAAGATTCAACAGAAAGTTGAATCTTAACAATCTTTAACGCCAAATGGTACTACAAATTACAGAGATTATCGGGTGCAAAAATATTTTCAAAATTCGATTTAAAATCAGGATATTGGCAAATTCAAATAAATGAAAAAGATAAATACAAAACAGCATTTGTAGTACCATTTGGCCAATATGAATGGAACGTTATGCCATTTGGACTTAAGAATGCACCATCAGAATTTCAAAATATTATGAATGATATTTTTAATCCATATTCAACATTTGTTATTGTCTACATAGATGATATACTAGTTTATTCCCCAACATTAGAAAAACATATTAAACATCTACATATTTTGTTAAAAGTTATAAAATCAAACGGACTAGTTATTTCAGAATCTAAAATGAAGTTATTTCAAACAAATGTTAGATTTCTTGGATTTCACATACATTGGGGAACAATTAGACCAATTCAAAGATCTATTGAGTTTGCAAATAAATTTCCTGATGAAATTAAAGATAAAACCCAATTACAGAGATTTTTAGGATGTGTAAATTATATTTCTGATTTCTTTCCCAACATTAAAATTATATGTAAAAAATTATATGAAAGGTTAAAAAATAATCCTCCAGAATGGACTAGTCAACACACTCAAATAATAAAAGAAATAAAATTAAAAGCTAAATCACTTCCTTGTTTAGGTATTCCAAACCCCAATGCCTTTATGATAGTTGAAACAGATGCATCAGAATTAGGTTATGGAGGAATATTAAAACAGAAGTATGAAAATAAGATAAGTATAGTAAGATATTATTCAGGTTTTTGGTCGGAAACCCAAAAGAATTACTCTACTGTTAAAAAAGAAGTTTTATCCATAGTTTTATGCATTTCAAAATTTCAAGATGATTTATACAATAAAAGGTTTTTATTAAATATTGATTGCAAGTCGGCAAAAGATATTTTACAAAAAGATGTTAAAAATTTAGTTTCCAAACAAATATTTGCCAGATGGCAAGGAATTTTATCAGTTTTTTATTTTGATATTCAATTTATAAAAGGAAAAGAAAATTTTATTCCAGATTTTTTGACCAGAGAATTTCTTACAGGAAACTATGAGTCATTCAAATCCAAAGACCAGCAAGGATTATCAAAATCCTAGACCTCTTACTCCCTCCATTAATTCACCAATTCCCATAGAAGATTTTCCTCCAATCCCTTATTCCACAATTGCCCAGACTCCGCATTCAAGGCTAGTAACCAGCCAAATTCCACCTCTTACATCCAATTTTGTACCATTAAAAAGAGCTCATACTCCAATACCTACTTCTCAGGCTTCTTCCAGTAGTTCTACTCCCATTACAGTGTATTTTGACAAACCATTTCCAGAAAATATAGTAACCACCCATTTCATTACAGAGCCTGATATTCCTCAATTAAAAGTATTCGTTTCCAATATATTCAAGCCATCATCTTTATGGATGACTGATGACATCCATAAGAACCAACAATATTATGAACTCATTCTGGTGGACACACAGTCCATTGAATTAAATCATATTCAAAATAAATAGGATTCAAATAGAATTGATTATTCCAAAGTTTGCATCAAAAAGATTCTGACTCCTCAACAGTTTTCAAACATTCATTCAATAATCCCATTTTCAATAGATTATTTCCCCAGTGGATACAATTATGGTGATTACATGAATGCTTGGTATCGAACATTCTTCCTCAGATCGTTCGATCATTCATGGTTCATTAATTTCCATGCTACTTTTAACAATGTATTCCCAGACTGGTTTCAAGACTGGTGGTTCAAATTTGGCCCAACCAAGGAAATTTATCCTACACCAGTTTTGGAAGGATTTCAAACCTTCAATTCCCTCAGTACACAATTCCTAAAAAATTCCAAGTCGCAAGACTTAAAAATGTTATTCCATTCCTTCTTTAGGGTACCTTGGATTTTTGCTTGGAGTTTCCAGGTGAAACCATTTTATCCTTCATATCCACTATCCCTTATTAGGCAATTCAAAGTTAAATGGCGGAATAATTTCAAGACTGATGCATGTTCTAGCAAAGGTATCACCCATTACTTCCAGACAGGCCAAAAAATTAAAAGTCATTCCATCATCTCCTACACCCATAGCCAAACCCAGTCCAATTCAACGACCTATTCCTCAATTTCCAAATCCAATTCCAGATAATGATGACGAACTTCAAAAAGCTTTGTTATTTTATAGAGCTTATGCCAGAGAACATCAAGCCATTAAAGAAGACCACACTGATGCTTTTCAAGACAGCCAGGATCCTTTCGATTTCTGAGCAAACAAGTTTCAGTTCAATACAAGAATCATGGTGGTGGGTCCAAGCTCCCACTACATAACCAACTTCAAAGCAAGCAGTACTGGTGGGTCCTAGCTCCCACTCAACATTCAATATTCAACAAAGCAGCAGCCATAGTGGGTCCCAGCTCCCACTCAGTATTCCAGATTCAAATAAAAGCAGCAGCCATAGTGGGTCCCAGCTCCCACTCAATCCAAATGCAAAAGAGCAGCAGCCATAGTGGGTCCCAGCTCCCACTCAATCCAAAAGGATGGACATGATTACAGATCACAAGTTCAAGGGCTGAGATCAATGGATTTCAAATTCGGATTTCATCATTGTAATGGATTAGCCTTATTCAGAATTCTATAAGTAGCATTTCATTTCATTAGGAAGGGCACACTGAAATATTCGCCCATTCTTGCATACTCCTTTGCAATCTCCTCATTCTGAATTGTTCGTACAATCAACAATTCCTGAACCTTGTAAGCCTATAATTTAATCAATTTCAAACAAATATTTTATTTACTTTGTATTGTGTTACCGTTCTATTATTCTGTCTTATCATTATATTGTTCTATATTGTGTTAAGATTTCTATATTGTTTTTTTAGATTTGCTTTTTATATCTATATTGTTTTAAGATCTGCTTACTGTTGTCAATGAATATAGATATAAAAAGCAAATCTTAAAAACAATATAGAAATCTTAACACAATATAGAAATCTTAACACAATATAGAACAATATAATGATAAGACAGAATAATAGAACGGTAACACAATACAAAGTGAATAAAATATTTGTTTGAAATTGATTAAATTATAGGCTTACAAGGTTCAGGAATTGTTGATTGTACGAACAATTCAGAATGAGGAGATTGCAAAGGAGTATGCAAGAATGGGCGAATATTTTCAGCGTGCCCTTCCTAATGAAATGAAATGCTACTTATAGAATTCTGAATAAGGCTAATCTATTACAATGATGAAATCCGAATTTGAAATCCATTGATCTCAGCCCTTGAACTTGTGATCTGTAATCATGTCCATCCTTTTGGATTGAGTGGGAGCTGGGACCCACTATGGCTGCTGCTTTTATTTGAATCTGGAATACTGAGTGGGAGCTGGGACCCACTATGGCTGCTGCTTTGTTGAATATCGAATGTTGAGTGGGAGCTAGGACCCACCAGTACTGCTTGCTTTGAAGTTGGTTATGTAGTGGGAGCTTGGACCCACCACCATGATTCTTGTATTGAACTGAGACTTGTTTGCTCAGAAATCGAAAGGATCCTGGCTGTCTTGAAAAGCATCAGTGTGGTCTTCGTTAATGGCTTGATGTTCTCTGGCATAAGCTCTATAAAATAACAAAGCTTTTTGAAGTTTGTCATCATTATCTGGAATTGGATTTGGAAATTGAGGAATAGGTCATTGAATTGGAATGGGTTTGGCTATGGGTGTAGGAGATGATGGAATGACTTTTAATTTTTGGCCTGTCTGGAAGTAATGGGTGATACCTTTGCTAGAACATGCATCAGTCTTGAAATTATTCCACCATTTAACGTTGAATTGCCTAATAAGGGATAGTGGATATGAAGGATAAAATGGTTTCACCTGGAAACTCCAAGCAAAAATCCAAGGTACCCTAAAGAAGGAATGGAATAACATTTTTAAGTCTTGCGACTTGGAATTTTTTAGGAATTGTGTACTGAGGGAATTGAAGGTTTGAAATCCTTCCAAAACTGGTGTAGGATAAATTTCCTTGGTTGGGCCAAATTTGAACCACCAGTCTTGAAACCAGTCTGGGAATACATTGTTAAAAGTAGCATGGAAATTAATGAACCATGAATGATCGAACGATCTGAGGAAGAATGTTCGATACCAAGCATTCATGTAATCACCATAATTGTATCCACTGGGGAAATAATCTATTGAAAATGGGATTATTGAATGAATGTTTGAAAACTGTTGAGGAGTCAGAATCTTTTTGATGCAAACTTTGGAATAATCAATTCTATTTGAATCCTGTTTATTTTGAATATGATTTAATTCAATAGACTGTGTGTCCACCAGAATGAGTTCATAATATTGTTGGGTCTTATGGATGTCATCAGTCATCCATAAAGATGATGGCTTGAATATATTGGAAACGAATACTTTTAATTGAGGAATATCAGGCTCTGTAATGAAATGGGTGGTTACTATATTTTCTGGAAATGGTTTGTCAAAATAAGCTGTAATGGGAGTAGAACTACTGGAAGAAGCCTGAGAAGTAGGTATTGGAGTATGAGCTCTTTTTAATGGTACAAAATTGGATGTAAGAGGTGGAATTTGGCTGGTTACTAGCCTTGAATGCGGAGTCTGGGCAATTGTGGAATAAGGGATTGGAGGAAAATCTTCTATGGGAATTGGTGAATTAATGGAGGAAGTAAGAGGTCTAGGATTTTGATAATCCTTGCTGGTCTTTGGATTTGAATGACTCATAGTTTCCTGTAAGAAATTCTCTGGTCAAAAAATCTGGAATAAAATTTTCTTTTCCTTTTATAAATTGAATATCAAAATAAAAAACTGATAAAATTCCTTGCCATCTGGCAAATATTTGTTTGGAAACTAAATTTTTAACATCTTTTTGTAAAATATCTTTTGCCGACTTGCAATCAATATTTAATAAAAACCTTTTATTGTATAAATCATCTTGAAATTTTGAAATGCATAAAACTATGG
The DNA here is from genome assembly GCA_037428765.1 of Rubia yunnanensis. Classification (NCBI taxonomy): domain Eukaryota; kingdom Viridiplantae; phylum Streptophyta; class Magnoliopsida; order Gentianales; family Rubiaceae; genus Rubia; species Rubia yunnanensis. Next base: position 78,602,078 of record CM075068.1, read on the forward strand.
ATAAAACTTCTTTTTTAACAGTAGAGTAATTCTTTTGGGTTTCCGACCAAAAACCTGAATAATATCTTACTATACTTATCTTATTTTCATACTTCTGTTTTAATATTCCTCCATAACCTAATTCTGATGCATCTGTTTCAACTATCATAAAGGCATTGGGGTTTGGAATACCTAAACAAGGAAGTGATTTAGCTTTTAATTTTATTTCTTTTATTATTTGAGTGTGTTGACTAGTCCATTCTGGAGGATTATTTTTAAACCTTTCATATAATTTTTTACATATAATTTTAATGTTGGGAAAGAAATCAGAAATATAATTTACACATCCTAAAAATCTCTGTAATTGGGTTTTATCTTTAATTTCATCAGGAAATTTATTTGCAAACTCAATAGATCTTTGAATTGGTCTAATTGTTCCCAAATGTATGTGAAATCCAAGAAATCTAACATTTGTTTGAAATAACTTCATTTTAGATTCTGAAATAACTAGTCCGTTTGATTTTATAACTTTTAACAAAATATGTAGATGTTTAATATGTTTTTCTAATGTTGGGGAATAAACTAGTATATCATCTATGTAGACAATAACAAATGTTGAATATGGATTAAAAATATCATTCATAATATTTTGAAATTCTGATGGTGCATTCTTAAGTCCAAATGGCATAACGTTCCATTCATATTGGCCAAATGGTACTACAAATGCTGTTTTGTATTTATCTTTTTCATTTATTTGAATTTGCCAATATCCTGATTTTAAATCAAATTTTGAAAATATTTTTGCACCTGATAATCTGTTAATTAAATCTCTCTTATTTTGAATTGGATATCTTATCCATTGTAAAACTTTATTTAATGGTTTATAATTTATAACTAAACGTGGAACTCCTCTTTCCTTTTCTGCATTTTTATTGACATAAAAAGCTGAGCAACTCCAAGGAGATTTGCTCTTCCTGATTAATTTTCTTGTTAAAAGATCTTGAATTTCTTGTTTACATAGTTCTAATAAATCTTTATTCATTTGGATAGGTCTAGATTTTGTAGGAATGTTTTGTTCACTGAATTCTTTTTCATAAGGTAAGGACACAATATGTTTTTTCCTATCCCAGAAAGCATTGGGATGATTTGAACATACTTGTGTCTTAAATTCTTTTTCTATAATCATAACTTGTTCTGCAATAGATGTAATTCTATCTGACTGGGTGGATGTATAAAAGAAAATAATAATTTCTTTCCGAATATTCTTGTACTGATTCCTTGTTGGGTTTTCTTGAAAGGAGTTATCTGATACAAAAATGGATTTCCTAATACTGCATCATAAGTTACATTTTCTAATATTAAAAATGAATGTTTAATATAATAATCATTATTATTAATGTATCCATTTGACAATTTTTTCTTAATATTCATTGGTGTTCCATTTGCAGCCGCTAATCTTTCATTAGTTTTTTCTAAATATTTACTTGGAATAATGCCCGATCTAATACATGATTGATCAGCACCACTATCAATTAATGCTACTATTGTTGTACTAAAATCTTTAACACCAATTGTTACTAATGAATACCATTTTTCCATATTGATTTTATTAATTGTATTGAAAATTTGTTGTTGAGTTGGAACTTCACTTGATATCATTATATCAGTATCATTGTCCGAAGTAAGTGGAATATGAGGCTCTTGTAATGAGATTAATTTGACTTCTAAATCACAGAACCATCTAGAATGGAAGAACAAGAAAATGGAAAAATATTAATATCATTTAATAAATATATGTCTAGTAGATATTCATCCAGAAAAATTCCTCAACAAGATTTATATTCTTCAAACCCAGATTATGCACATAGGCATTCCACCTCTGATATTCCAACCCAAATAAATGAAACAAGAGTTAGGTATTCCACTCCATTACCAGAAATTATTAATGATACCAGCTCATCCATAGGTTCACCTACATTAAGTCAAATGAGGCATTCAGAGATTAATATGATGTCAAATGTTGATAATAATTTTGTAATAGATAAAGAATATTTAAATAAAGATTATTATGATAAAGAAAATAATACAAATAGAATATGGTTTGAAAAATTAGACAATGAAACTAAAGAAAAACTTAAAAAAGAATTCTATCAATATCTAAATCTAAAACAATTAAAGAAAATGAAATTTTTATATGGTTAGAATATTATTTAAAAACAGAACAAATAATAAGAAAAAATAATTTTACAGAAATCCCAGTCATTAATGTACAGTCAAATTTATATAAAAAGTGGAAACTAGCAAATAATACAGTAGTAAGTTCTATTCATCCACCATTACAATCAATACACATTACCGCTGAGGAAACAACAATAGTTGCATCACCATTCAAGTCAGGAAGACTAGGAACTGATTTAGATTCAATAAATTTAGCAGATATTAAAAAGGTTTATCAACAAAATAATTATTCTAATCAATTATTACATACGATTGCAAACCAAGTAGATTTTATTTCAACTAAGTTAGACAATAGACAAGAAATAATTAAAGGTCACACTAGTAAACCTCATTTCCAGGTTTCCCCTTTCACTAAAAAAATGGAAGATTCGTTATCATTAAATAAAAAAGAAAATAAAATCCAGTTAACAGATAAGCCTAGTAGTTCTACACAATTAGGAGTCATATCCCAAGTAAATCCAGAAGAAGATAAATTTTTAGAAACTTATTCCAGTTTAGAAGAAGAATCAGAATCCGGAGAATCAGAAGGTTATTCCACTACAACATTAAAAGAAGATAATCAATTCTTACAACAAATTTCTCTAATAGAAGATCAATTTCAGGATCCAAAAGACACTCCAAATAGTATTAATAAATTAAATAATTATAGAAATAATTGGAAACAACATAGGACTAAAGCATATTATCCTAGACCAACACCTCCTGATATTCAATTCGAAGAAAAGAATCCAGCATTTAGTAGTTATAATGGATCATCTATCTATCTATGGAATATAGATGGATTATCTGAATATCAGATATTAAATTTATTGCAAGAAATGGGAATGGCCAGAATGGCTTATAAAGCATCATTAGGACTAGCAGAACCAGAAATAGTAATGTTACTAGTTACTGGTTTTACTGGACAATTAAAAGGATGGTGGGATAACCACTTAGCTTTAGAAGATAAACAACAAATTATGGATCATGAAACAGAAGAAATAATAGGAGAAAATGAGAATTTAGTATTAACAACAATTAAAGATGGTTCTACTTATTTAGTTTATGTCATTTCCATGTATTTTTTAGGAGATCCTGAAGATTCAACAGAAAGTTCAAGAATATGTTTATCTAATTTAAGATGTCCCACTTTGAGTGATTTCAAATGGTATAAGGATATATTTTTAACACAAGTATATAGAAGAACAGATTCAAACTCCTCATTTTGGAAAGAAAAATTTATTTCAGGATTACCAACACTATTTTCACAAAGAGTATTTACCAGTTTAAAGAAAAGAGTAGGATCAGAAAATATAGATTATAATCTAATAACATTTGGACATATCTTTAATTTTATAAAGAAAGAAGCATTAAATTTATGCCAAGATTTAAAAATTCAACATAAGTATGGAAATGAAAGAAAAGATATGGGATCATTCTGTCAACAGTTTGGTATTCCAGGTATTAAGCCTCCATCATCTCAATACAAGAAATTTAAAAAATTAAAAAAGAAAGAAAAGTCAAAACAAAGGAAATCTCAGAAAACAGACTATTTCAAAAAGGATCAAAATTATTATAAAAAAGATGAATCAAAAAGAAAGAAGAAAAACAAGTTTAAGAATGTTCAATGCTATAAATGCAAGAAATTTGGTCATACTGCAAATTATTGCAAGACTGAAAAGAAAATTAATGCTTTAGAAGATTTAGAATTAAAAAATAAATTAATGAATATTTTAATAGATAACTCAGAATCAGATTATGAATCCACATCAGATTATTCTAGTGATTCAGATTGTAATTGTAGAATTCCAACTATAAATATGTTAAACCAATTTTCCAATAAGAAAAAAGAAATCTTAGATATACTAGAAAAAATGAAAAATTCTGAAGATAAAACTGAATATACAGATAAGTTAAAAACATTAGTAATAGAAGGACAAAAGCCTGTAATTACAGAAGCTTTTAATTTAAGCAAAACCCTTAAAAAATATTCAGATATAGATAAGGCTTCAACCTCTAGAAAAACTCATACAAATGAATATTTGGATATTAGAAAAGAAATTAATCAATTAAAAAATGAAATGGCGCAAATTAAATTAGAAATAAATAACTTAAAAGATAAAGATATAGATTTAGAAGTCAAATTAATCTCATTACAAGAGCCTCATATTCCACTTACTTCGGACAATGATACTGATATAATGATATCAAGTGAAGTTCCAACTCAACAACAAATTTTCAATACAATTAATAAAATCAATATGGAAAAATGGTATTCATTAGTAACAATTGGTGTTAAAGATTTTAGTACAACAATAGTAGCATTAATTGATAGTGGTGCTGATCAATCATGTATTAGATCAGGCATTATTCCAAGTAAATATTTAGAAAAAACTAATGAAAGATTAGCGGCTGCAAATGGAACACCAATGAATATTAAGAAAAAATTGTCAAATGGATACATTAATAATAATGATTATTATATTAAACATTCATTTTTAATATTAGAAAATGTAACTTATGATGCAATATTAGGAAATCCATTTTTGTATCAGATAACTCCTTTCAAGAAAACCCAACAAGGAATCAGTACAAGAATATTCGGAAAGAAATTATTATTTTCTTTTATAAATCCACCTAGTCAGATAGAATTACATCTATTGCAGACTAATTCAATTTATCAAAAACTTTTTCTTTTAAGTAATAAAAGTAAAGAAATTGCATTTTTAAAAGAAGAATATAGTTATGCACACATAGAAGACCAATTAAATAAAGCCAAAGAACAAGTTACGATTATAGAAAAAGAATTTAAGACACAAGTATGTTCAAATCATCCCAATGCTTTCTGGGATAGGAAAAAACATATTGTGTCCTTACCTTATGAAAAAGAATTCAGTGAACAAAACATTCCTACAAAATCTAGACCTATCCAAATGAATAAAGATTTATTAGAACTATGTAAACAAGAAATTCAAGATCTTTTAACAAGAAAATTAATCAGGAAGAGCAAATCTCCTTGGAGTTGCTCAGCTTTTTATGTCAATAAAAATGCAGAAAAGGAAAGAGGAGTTCCACGTTTAGTTATAAATTATAAACCATTAAATAAAGTTTTACAATGGATAAGATATCCAATTCCAAATAAGAGAGATTTAATTAACAGATTATCAGGTGCAAAAATATTTTCAAAATTCGATTTAAAATCAGGATATTGGCAAATTCAAATAAATGAAAAAGATAAATACAAAACAGCATTTGTAGTACCATTTGGCCAATATGAATGGAACGTTATGCCATTTGGACTTAAGAATGCACCATCAGAATTTCAAAATATTATGAATGATATTTTTAATCCATATTCAACATTTGTTATTGTCTACATAGATGATATACTAGTTTATTTCCCAACATTAGAAAAACATATTAAACATCTACATATTTTGTTAAAAGTTATAAAATCAAACGGACTAGTTATTTCAGAATCTAAAATGAAGTTATTTCAAACAAATGTTAGATTTCTTGGATTTCACATACATTTGGGAACAATTAGACCAATTCAAAGATCTATTGAGTTTGCAAATAAATTTCCTGATGAAATTAAAGACAAAACCCAATTACAGAGATTTTTAGGATGTGTAAATTATTTTACAAAAGATATTTTACAAAAAGATGTTAAAAATTTAGTTTCCAAACAAATATTTGCCAGATGGCAAGGAATTTTATCAATTTTTGATTTTGATATTCAATTTATAAAAGGAAATGAAAATTTTATTCCAGATTTTTTAACCAGAGAATTTCTTACAGGAAACTATGAGTCATTCAAATCCAAAGACTAGCAAGGATTATCAAAATCCTAGACCTCTTACTCCCTCCATTAATTCACCAATTCCCATAGAAGATTTTCCTCCAATCCCTTATTCCACAATTGCCCAGACTCCACATTCAAGGCTAGTAACCAGCCAAATTCCACCTCTTTCCTCCAATTTTGTACCATTAAAAAGAGCTCATACTCCAATGCCTACTTCTCAGGCTTCTTCCAATAGTTCTACACCCATTACAGTGTATTTTGACAAACCATTTCCAGAAAATATAGTAACCACTCATTTCATTACAGAGCCTGATATTCCTCAACTAAAAGTATTCGTTTCCAATATTTTCAAGCCATCATCTTTATGGATGACTGATGACATCCATAAGACTCAACAATATTATGAACTCATTCTGGTGGACACACAGTCCATTGAATTAAATCATATTCAAAATAAACAGGATTCAAATAGAATTG